>CM061064.1:246551137-246812404 GCA_030762895.1 Sophora flavescens
ACAATTCACTCAAGTTCCTCAAGGAATGAATTCTACCATAAGCTTGACTATCAACCAAATCTCTACTTTATTAATGAAAACAATTAAGAATCAAGAGGTCTTTTGCTTTGGTTGTAACGAGGCCATGGGATTAATCGTTAGGTGGGGAAATCAAGAAAAGGAAATTTCAAATGGCTACACAAAATATCAAGCATTGCAAAGCATGACACCTTCTAAAATACCTTTTTGGGTTTTGATTCATCTTTCCACCTTTCTTTCTTTCTTTTCATTTTATTTCTCACTTTCTTTTGTCATCCCCTTATCTATAAATATTTCTTTTTTTTTCATTTGGAGAAGGAGAGATTTTCAATCCAAGAGAAATATTTTTCTAACTTTCTCATCCCATACATTTTCAACTACCTTTTTACCCTTTTGTGCAATACTTTAAAAGGTCTTCTATCAAGCATCATTCATCAAAATATTTCAAGGTACCAAGAAAAGTATTTTATTCTTGTAGGCTCAAAATTGGGCAACTAAGGGGTAGCATTTAGTCAATCAAAGCTCAGAAGGCCGGAAAAAATACCTAGTGCCTCAATCATTTTCAAAAAAAATTTCAAAAATTTTTTTAGCTTCAAAACAGTTTCAAGTCAAGTTCTAGAGAAATACAATCCAAGAGGAATAACACTCTATCACAAAGAATGGGGTAGATTTAGTGAGTACCCCTTTTTGGCTCAAAATTCTCACATTTTGTAGTTCAAAAATCAATGAGAAACACAAATCTACGGAACCACATGCTAATTATCAACTATCAAAGATCATCTCAAGAATATTTTATTTGTATCCTCATCACAAGAATAAAAAAATTGGGTTCAAAAATTCACTATCTCAATATATATGGTACTAAGTTCTCACAATTGGATGCATCATCTAAGCAAGGGGTAATCTAGTTGTTTGATCATGCAAAACTATGCCTATATGAATGCAACATGCAAAAATGCAAAAATACCCAATCACCCCAAGCTTAAAAATTTACATTGTCCCCAATGTAAATAATCAAGTTGGAGAGAGGAGAAAAGTGGAACAACTCACCGAGGCAGTAACGGGTGTTGGCTCACAAGCCTAGGCAAAGAGGTACTGGAAACTATGTCACGGCCGTGACCACTATCACGGGCAGACCGTGATGCATTCTGGTTCATAGGGGTGGCCTGTCACGGCCGTGACCTACATCACGGCCAGGCTGTGATGCTTTCTGATCTTCAGGGACCTCACATCACGTCCGTGATGGGCATCACGGCCCGGCGGTGATCCTTTCTGGTCTTCACATTAAGCTCATCACGACCGTGACTAGTGTCACGGCCCAGTCGTGATGGTTGCTGACTTTGCTTCTCTCTGCCCTTTTGCTTCTCCTTCCTTCTTTCCCTGAAAACACCTAACAAATCTATTAACAAATCTCTTGATATTAAATTATTCAAGAGTTGAAATCAAAAACAAGTGGAAAAAGGAAAAGAAAAATTGGGTTGCCTCCCAATAAGCGCTTCTTTAACGTCACTAGCTTGACGGGTCGGTGATCTCAAGGATCACGAAGGCGCACAGCTGGGGTCAATCTCTCGATATCACCACCCAAGTAGGCTTCGAGTCTTTGGCCATTGACTTTGAAGATCCTTTTTGAAGAAGGATCCTCCACTTCTATAGCTCCATGGGATAAGACTTCTCTGACGATGAACGGACCCGACCACTTAGACTTCAACTTACCCGGAAATAATCTCAGTCGGGAATTGAATAATAAAACTTGTTGTCCTGGCTGAAAGGATTTCATCACGAACCTCTTGTCATGATAAGTCTTGACTCACTGCTTGTAAATAGCTGCATTCTCATATGCATTGAGGCGCATCTCTTCCAATTCATGCAATGATGGACTCTTTTTATCACCCGCCAAATTGACATCAAAATTCAAGAACTTCATTGCCCAAAAGACTCGATGCTCCAATTCTACTGGTAGATGACAAGCCTTCCCATAGACTATATGGAACGGAGATAACCCCAAAGAAGTTTTCAGTGCAGTCCGGTAAGCCCACAAGGCATCGTCAAGCTTCTTCGCCCAATCTCTTCTTGAAGTGGCCACAGTCTTTTCCAGAATTCTCTTAATCTCCCGGTTGGAGACCTCCGATTTCCCATTTGTTTGCGGATGATATTGAGATGCCACCTTATGCCTCACATCATACTTGGTCAACACATTTCTCAGTTGTGAGTTGCAAAAGTGAGATCCCCCATCACTTATAAGAACCCTTGGGACACTGAACCGGGCAAAAATGTTCTTCTTGATGAATTTAATCACTTTTTGGGCTTCATTCCTCTGTGTTGCAATGGCCTCCACCCATTTAGAAACATAGTCCACCGCCACCAAGATATATTGATTGGAGAATAAGGGTGGAAGTGGACCCATTAAATCTATGCCCCAACAATCAAATACTTCAACCTCCAGTATGTTCTGCAGTGGCATCTCATCCCTTTTTGATATGTTCCCGGTCCTTTGGCACTTGTCACAACTCTTCACATGATTGTAGGAGTCCTTGAAGATTGAGTGCCAAAAGAGCCCAGATTGGAGGACCTTTGCAGTTGTCCTATCCCCATTGTAATGTCCACCATATGGAGAGTTATGGCAATGCCACAGAATATTCCTCGCTTCCTCTTGACTAACACACCTCCTCCATAATCCATCCGGCCCAACATTGAACAGAAAAGGATCATCCCACATGAAATGGTTGGCATCCCGGAAGAATTTCTTCTTTTGTTGCCAAGTGAGGTGCTCTGGAACAATATCGGCTGCCTTGAAATTTGCCATGTCGGCAAACCATGGTCTTTCATGAACTAGAAATAGAGCCTCATCCGGGAACTCATCTCGAATGTCCTTTTCTTCAGCCGTAACCTCTTCATTCACCAACCGAGATAAGTGGTCAGCCACCACATTTTCGCTGCCCTTTTTGTCCTTAATGACTAAGTCAAATTCCTGCAATAATAGAATCCACCTTATGAGTCTTGATTTAGAATCTAACTTAGTCAACAAATATTTAATTGCAGCATGATCAGTAAAAACAGTGACTTGTGACCCAATCAAGTATGAACGAAATTTTTCCAACGCAAACACTATGGCTAGCAACTCTTTTTCCGTTGTTGCATAATTTATTTGGTTTTCATTGAGAACCTTGCTAGCATAGTGAATGGCATGGAAAAACTTGTCCCTCCGCTGTCCCAAAACTGCCCTAACTGCGTAGTCACTGGCATCACACATTAATTCAAATGGTGACTCCCAGTTGTGTGCAATAAGGATGGGAGCAGTGATCAACTTTTCTTTCAAAATCTGAAAAGAGGAAAGACAAGCAGTATCAAACACAAATGGTGTGTCCTTGTTCAAAAGGCTACACAACGGCTTGGCTATCTTTGAGAAGTCTTGGATGAACCGCCGGTAAAATCCTGCATGCCCAAGAAAACTCCTCACACCCTTGACATTCACTGGTGGAGGTAGTTTCTCAATCACATCAATCTTGGATTTATCCACTTCGATCCCCTTAGATGAGATTTTGTGCCCAAGCACAATGCCTTCCTGCACTATAAAATGACACTTCTCCCAATTTAAGACTAAATTGGTGTCCATGCACCTCTTTAACATAGAAGCAAGGTTAGACAAACAATTATCATAAGAAGAACCGAAAACAGAAAAATCATCCATGAAAACATCAATGTATTTTTCTACCATATCAGAGAAAATGGAAAGCATGCACCTTTGAAATGTCGCAGGCGCATTACAAAGGCCGAAAGGCATCTTCCGATAGGCAAAAACTCCAAAAGGGCATGTGAAGGCAGTTTTCTCTTGGTCTTCTGGGTTAACCGCAATTTGGTTATAACCCGAATAACCATCCAAAAAACAATAATACGCTTGCCCGACCACCCTTTCCAACATCTGGTCCATGAATGGAAGTGGGAAGTGATCCTTCCTAGTAGCTTGATTTAGCTTCCAGTAATCTATACACATTCGCCACTCGGTGACCGTTCTAGTTGGGATCAACTCATTCTTCTCATTGTGCACGACGGTCATGCCACCTTTCCTTGGAACCACTTGTACCGGACTCACCCAAGCACTATCGGAAATTGGATATATCATTCCAGCTTCAAGGAGTTTCAGCACCTCCTTCCTTACCACTTTCTTTCATTGTAGGATTAAGCCTCCTTTGCGGTTGGACCACCGGTTTAAATTCAGCCTCCATCATGATCTTGTGCATACAAAATGTGGGGCTAATACCTTTCAAATCTGAGATGGACCACCCAATAGCTGTCTTATGCTCTCGACGCACCCTTACAAGTTTCTCCTCCTCCAATTGGGACAATACATTGCTCACTATGACAGGATTTTCCTCATTCTCACCAAGAAACACATACTTCAAGTGGGGAGGTAGAGGTTTAAGCTCCAACTTGAGCTTCTCTTGGGCTTCATCCTTCTTGAGCTCTTCTTTCTTATTGTTGACAGCAAGCTGGATGGGTTGAGCTTCCAAATCACGCAGACACTCCTCCATTTCCTTCTCCGCTTCCTCATCAAGATTTTCAATAGAATTCAGAATTACCTTCTCGAGAGTAGAGGAGTGGTGCTTATGTGCAAAGGCTTCCTTAGCCACTACATCGACAATGTCCATGCGGAAACAATTTTCTTCATCACTCGGGCGATGCATAGCTTCAAATACATTGAAAGTAACCTCTTCATCTTGCACTCTGAGTCGAAGTTGGCCTTTTTGTACATTTATCAAAGCACGACCATTTGCTAGAAAAGGTCTCCCCAATATAAGTGGAACTTCTGCATCCTCCTCCATGTCTAATTTCACAAAATCCGCTGGGAAGATAAACTTATCCACTTTCACCAAAACATCGTCCAAAATACCATAAGGATGCTTGATTGATCTATCGGCTAGTTACAATGCCATCCTTGTTGGTTTCACCTCACCACCTCTAAGCTTGTTCAAGATTGAAAGCGGCATCAAATTGATACTCGCCCCCAAGTCACACAAAGCCTTCCCAATAGCAACGCTCCCAATAGTGCAAGGGATTGTAAAACTACCAGGATCTTTAAGCTTTGGAGGTAGCTTCCTTTGAAGTATCGCACTACACTCTTTAGTCAAGGCAACATTCTCGCCTTCTTTGAACTTTCTTTTCTTCGTGAGCAACTCCTTCATGAACTTGGCATAAGTGGGCATTTGCTCTAGTGCTTCAGCAAAGGGTATGTTGATTTGTAGCCTCTTAAAGATGTCAAGGAATTTGGTAAACTGCTCTTCCTTATCCTTCTTCTTGCTTAAGTGAGGATATGGAAACTTTACATAAGAGGGGATCACTTGAGGCTTGTCTCCATCTTTCAAAATCTGACTTTTACTCCTCCTCAGAATTGAATTTTCATCCACTAGATTCTCCCTCTTGTCTTTTTCGTCTTCCTCTACTACAACCTCTTTGCCTTTTTCTTCATTCAACTCAATTTTTTCAGCAATCACCTCTGTTTTTTCAGCAACTCTCTCATTTTTCAACAAAGGGTCACCACTCTCTTCATCAAGACTTTTACCACTCCTTAAAACAATAGCCTTACAATGCTCTTTGGGATTTGTTTGAGTATTACCTGAAAAACTCTTTGCTGGATTGTTCCGCAAGTTGCTTTGCAATCTGTCCAACTTGAACCTCCAAGTTCTTTATGGATGCATCGTTGTTTTTCTGGTTTGATATGGACATTTGCATGAACTGATTGAGGGTGTTCTCCAAGATTGAAGTCCGGTCTTGAGGCGGTTGTGTGGGAAGAGGCTTGCTTGCTTGTCCGGCATCTTGTTTCCAACCAAAATTTTCTTGATTCCTCCACCCTTGATTGTAGTTGTTAGGGTATTGGTTGTTGCCTTGCCGCCCATAGTTCCCCATATAATTAGCTTCCTCATGGGAACTAGGTGTTGCCTCACATCTTCCATTATCATGATCTCCTCCACAAAAATCTCATCTCATTACCTGTTGAGGTGGTATGGTTGTCCCTTGAACAGTTTGGAGTTGTTGTGGGAGTTGAGCTAGTTGCTTGGTGATGGACTCAAGTTGTTGTGTCATAATCTTAATCTGAGCCAAAAGTGCAGTTTGTGAGTCTAACTCCAACACTCCCCTTCTTGATGTGGTACCCCGATCATGATGCATCAAATATTCATTGGATGCCATAGCTTCTATCGAGAATCAGTGCTTCCTCCGCTGTCTTTGTGTTCATGGAACTTCCAGCTGAGGCATCCAACATATACCTGGTTGACGGCGTCCATCCATTGCAGAATGTTTGCATTTGGGTATGATCATCAAACCCATGATTTGGACATCTTCGGAGCAATTCCTTGAACCTTTCCCAGGTGTCATGAAGAGTCTCACCTTCTTGTTGAGCAAAGCTTATGATATCGCCCCTTATCTTCACAAATCTTGAGGTGGGAAAGAACCTTGCAAGAAATTTTGCCTCTAAGTCATCCCATGTAGTGATGCTCCCCCTTGGTTGAGATTGGAGCCAAGCCTTGGCCCTATCTCTTAGAGAGAAGGGAAACGCCTTTAGGCGAATTGCATCCTCAGAAGCACCATTGTGCTTCATCGTATCACATATCTCAATGAAGTTGGAGATTTGATTATTAGGATCCTCTTTTTCCAACCCGACAAATTGATTTTGTGAAACCAAATTCAAGAGAGCTGGCTTGATTTCAAAATTGTTGCAGTTAATTGGAGGCCTCACTATGCTAGTTACATGCCGATTGACATTTGTATTGCCATTGTCCCCAAGTGTCCTCCGTGGTGGAGCATCTTCACCATTGCCTGCCATCTCAAGTTGTGCTAATAACTTCTGCTGTCTCGCTTGCCTCCGATTCTCCCTAGCTGTTCTTTCTATTTCCAGATCGTAGAGAAGTTGGTCGATTGGGACAGTACCTCGCATGCACAAATAAGACTAGACACAAAGAGTGTTAGCAGTAAATGACAGCACACGAAAACAGCAAATAAACCACAGCAAAACAAAACAAAAATATGACAAAAAACAGAAATGATAAACAGAAAAAAGAATTTTTACTTAAATTAGTAATCGAAATGGGTATGCTAATATTGAAACACAATCCCCGGCAACGGCGCCAAAAACTTGTTGAACGAAATCTAGGCAAGTATACCTAGTCATACAAGTAATACGGTGGTGAGACCGTTTTATCGTTCCCACGAGGACTGTGACAAGTACTAGCACGTACCGAATCAATTACTATCTAAGAGGATATTTGGATTGAAGGAGGCTCAACACTAAATACCAAGCCAAATCATATTTAAAACCTAAAATAAAAAAAATAAAAGAAAAAGTTCTTTGAGTAATTTTGTCGAACACTTGGAAGGCAGTTAAAAGGATTCTTCAAATATATAAAAGATGTTGGGATTAGGTTCACTAAACTTCATCCCCATGCAATGAAATGACTAATAAACAGTTTCTACTTCAATTATGACAATCAATCCACTAGATTACTCAAGCCCTGATTCCTTAAATGACAAGAGACTAAATCCACTAATAGACCCTAATTCCTTAGGTGGCCTAGATTAATGAATTTGCATGATGATTAGGGATTACACGATTGCTAATAAACCTAAATCCATTCCTAGATACAAGGTTTACTAGGTGGGTGATTTCAGTTCTCGTTCTAATACAAATTTTCCAATTGCATACCAAAACAATAATCAAGTCATGGGGGTGCTAGCCACAACAAGCATTAAGCATGGAAATCAATCACTCATAAAGAAGCAAAAACTGTATTAAAAGGTCAAACCGAATACACGGAGAATTCAGAAATAGCTACATCTAATTCCAACAATGGGAGTTTATCTACTCATGACCATAGCCAAAATCACAGAAATAGAGATGAAAAGGAGAAGAGACTTCATGGAATCCTTGTGCAGCTGCCCTTGGTTCAGATATAGTGTTTGAGGGTTTCAAAACTGGCCCTTCTGTTTTGCTCGTGCCTATTTTATAGATTAGGATTCGCATCACAGTCGTGATGGCCATCACGGCCAGGCCGTGACGTGTTCTACCTTGGCGTGCATTCAAATTTCTGAGCATCACGGCCATGATGGGCTCTGCCTGTTTCAACTGGTCTGTCACGGCTGTGATGGGTATCACGGCTAGGCCATGATCAGTTCTGCCAGGTGAGGGTATATGTCACGGCCGTGATGTGCATCACGGCTAGGCCGTGACAGCTTCTGACTTTTGCATTCTTTCTTCTCAATTATTGCTTGATCACGGCCGTGATGGTCATCACGGCTAGGCCGTGATGGTCATCACGGCTAGGCTCTGCTTGGGTCATTTTATTCACTTTTCAAGCTCTGTCTTCATCCAAGCTCCATCATGGTCCATCTTGAGCATTTTTCCTTAAATTCCTGCAAAACAACACCAAGAAACCACCTTACCCGTTCCAAGGTAAAAACTAACAGAATTCAAATTAAATATGCCTAATCTATATGAAAATGCATGCAGAAATGTACATGAATTATGATGTGAAATCACACTATCAGTTTACCGTGTTTTAACACTCAAAAATTAACCTTCTAATTTTCTCTCAACTATGGTTTATATATTTGTACATACAAGTCTCTCAAGGTAGTTACATAATAGGAAAAACAAAACTAACTGCCTAACATACTTAACTACTTCACATATATCACATAGTTAACAAAGTTATATGCATAACCTTACTTTCTAACTAATTGATGATCCATCTTCCACAGTAGGACAAGACCCAGCCGTCACGGCAGCCTCCACCTCGTTGTCTCTCGATCACCACGCCACCTCCATGTGAGGCTCCGACCATTGCGCCTAGCTCACGCCGACATCACGGCTCCAACGAATCCAGCAGGGCTCATACTCATTCCTAAATGTCAACAAAATGTGTAAGAAGGGAAGACAAGGAACTAAACAAGACAACTGAATTATATTTACAAGTCAAGCTTCCAAACAAACAAAGATTTCATTCTAAATAGAATTATCAGTTACTGAGCAAGAAATTAGAAATCTCCTTAGATGGATTCCAAATTGCATAATCAACTGACAGAATGGTTTACAATAAGATAATCCCATAATCTTTCCAATACCACTCTGGGCGAATCCCATTAATTGTCAGGTTCCTCATCAATCGTGCATATTCACATGAATCGGCATCAATAAGAGTAGTACAACATTGGCATAAAACTCTATACATAGATTATCCATCTACAAGTTGATAATAAGGGAATTGCATACATCCAATACATATCATCATTATCAGAAATATACATTCCATATTGACGGTCAACTACAATGCTAGTAATAAAATTTAGCATATCACTAGTCTATTTTACACAAAGGATAATAAAACAAAAATTGAAAGGTATATCACCCTTAGAAACTAATGTTGTGCACAAAGTGATTAAGGAAAGAGGCAATGATTATGCCATTTTTTGCTATCATCAAATAAGTTGAATGATAGCTGTATCCTAAATTCCTAATCATAGCTTTAGTAATTTTATTTGTAAAACCAGTATCATCAAATAAGTTCACAGCATACGCAACATAGATGATGCTACGACTAAGCCATAAGAGAAACCATTGGTGTTGTGGCTTAATGGAGGTAAAACTAAAATTAGATCCTATAACTACTGTGTTTCCTTACTATGTGAGACATCGTACATATGTGACAAGTTATAACAATAAGCAACTTATAACAGAGGGAAGTCGGTACTTATGTGATAAGTGAATATGCATTTTCCCATCAAAAAAAAGAAAAGATAAGTGAATATGCATTTAATAATAGCAAACTGAACTTTGAATTAAATAGAAAAAAATAAATAAAATTTTAAATTGTATGGGGAATAAAATAAGATATAGTCACCAGAGTATTTCTATAAATTTCATAAATTCAATATTTTTAGTAGTGAGTGTAGATGATTGATAGTGGTTGAGGTGCCAACCTAGTTGGGATGTCCTCCACTATTGTGATGCCTACGCATGCCTTTTTGCCTTAAAAAAAAAATTCATTTTTAGTAGTGAGTGTAGGAAGCAATGACCTCTTTCTCAATTTTTATGACCTCCATAGTAGAAGGATGATGTCCAACATGGATCAGTACCAAAATTATCTCCAGTATAGGCTTCAAATGTTCATCAAGGTAAACCAAAGTCTATTATTATTATTATTATTAATTTATTATAATTCAATAATTCGTTTTTTTAAAAGTAATTAACAAATAGAAAGTAATTACGATGATGAAATAAATAAAATTGGTGTTTAGTTGGAGGGAAATGGAGGAGAGGAGAGTGATTTTTTTTTCATATTTGGTTAATATTTTTGGAAGGGAGAAGAGGGGAATGAAGGTGGTCAAAATCTTTCCTCATTCAATTTTGGCTCCCCTTCAATATTGAAGCCTATCTTGGAGATATTCTTGGTACAGATCCATGTTGAACATCATCCTTCTGATAGGGAGGTCATAAAATTGAAGAAAAAAAGTCATTGCTTCCTGCACTAATAATAACTAGAGTGTCTCCAGTTATTTATTTAGCTTTAACTTCCTCTGTAATTCTCTTGAGTTTTTCTATTTAAGTTTTGAAACATTCAATTTGCTTGGGAATTGTTATGGCTCTGTCTCTTATTACAACTACACTCATATCATCGTAACCTAATCCACCAGATTCAAAGTTAACACTTGTTAGAAGTTGTTCATTTGATAGGTTTGGGTCCAGGAAAGGAGGGACTATATCTTTGATGTTCAACACAGAGGCAATGAAAAAATTTACTAGCGGGGCACATGACTAGGGAGATTCTTTCCATAAGGTACATGATTTGCCTTGCCTAATGTCATGATGTAGTTGTTGTAGCCTGAGTCAAATGTCAAATCCCCAAGTACTAGAATGGATGGAATTTTGGATAACATCGAGGCATTGTTTTTGCTTGAAACTAAAACAATGGTCTAAACATGCATCAAAATGATAAAGTGGGTCGTGGCTGTCATTGCTAACTGAAAAAAGGCAAGGCTTTACTTGCTAACACACTAATTGTTTTCGTTGTTTACTTTAGGTATTTATAAAGGCGATATTTAGTGAGAGGAGGAAGGAGTAAGGTCTGTTTGGTAAAAACTAACAGATAGTAAAGACAACGTAAGATAATGTTGTTCAATAATAGAATAGTACCGCAAAATACCTTCTCTTTCTTTTAGATTAATTGGTTCACCCAAAAAAATTAAAAACGGTAAAAGTTGTTCATTCCCTTAACCTCCACTATTGATTTATGAGTAACGTTGATTTAGGTTTCAGCAGCTGTGTGGACTTGGGGTCCGTTACGGGAAACACATTGCCACGATGCTTTGTTCTCCAATGACTAATCTGCAACATCACACTAGTTGCCAAATATTCGTAGTCACTTGCCTCTCTAATGCATATATTCTCTTTAATTCAAGAAAGAAACAAAGGAAAAGAAAGAAAGAAAGAAAGAAAGAAAGAAGGGGTTCTCTGTATATTTGATTTTGTTTCTGCTGAGGGGCAGTATCATTTCTACACAGGCTCTTTTTTTGTTTCTTTGTATACGGGTTAGAACACCCCTTGTACTCGTTTTCAACATAATTTTGCTTATAAAAAAAGGAAAAGAAAAGAAGATGGTAGATGTATTAGTCATACAAGTACTTGAAGAAAAAAGGACAATGAATTATTGAAGATCTATTGCCTCATTTTGCTATATCACACATTGTCTTCATCAATAATATCTGTAAGACTAAGCCCTCATTCATGTTTTGATGTATGACAAATAATGTGTATTCTGCATAAGATCTTTAATTTTGACTACGTACTCATTAGGTGTTAAGTTGCATGCAGGATCACTCGTCCAACACAGCAAAACTAGCGCACATCCAACACAGGAAAAATATAAGCGCCCGTCCAATGAAGTGAACCAAGAATGACGTCCAACAAATAAAAGAACAAAGAAAGTATGTCCACTAAAGTATAACAAAGAAAAGAGCTGATGTCCAATGAACAACTAAAGAGCTCGTCCACTAAAGTACCATTTGGAGCGCGTCCACTGAAGTACAACAAATACGTGTCCACTGAAGTACAACAAATACGCGTCCACCGAAAGAAATAGAAGAGCTCGTCTGCTGACGTGGCACATGAAGGCCGTCCACTGGAAGAAGCGGAAGAGCTCGTCTGTTGACATGGCACATGAAGCGCGTCCACTGGAAGAAGCAGAAGAGCTCGTCTGCAAACGTGGAACATGAACCGCGTCCACTAGAAGAAACAGAAGAGCTCGTCTACTGACGTGGCACATGAAGCGCGTCCACTAAGAAAACAAAAGATTGCGTATACTAACGTAAAAGGGGAGCTCATCCACTGAGGAAAACAGAAAGCACGCGTCTACTAAAGAAGAGCGCGTCTACTGATGTAAAAGAAGAGTGCGTCTACTGATGTAAAAGAAGCACGCGTCTACTGATAGTGACACTTGAAGAGCTCGTCTATTGATGGAAAAAGAAGAACTCGTCTACTGATGTAAAAGAAGTGTGCGTCTACTGATGTAAAAGAAGGGCTCGTCTACTGATGAAAAATTTGAGCTCGTCTAATGATGAAAAAGGAGAGCTCGTCTACTAAATGATACGCCCTAGAAGCTCCGTCCACTTAAATGATATATAAAGCTCGTCTACAAATTAGATCCCGTCCAATTACCTTGAGTTAGCAAGCTCGTCTACCAGTTGGAGCCCGTCCAATTACCTTGAGCTAATACTCCCGTCTGTTGACGTGTCAAATGGACACGGCTATTTTTCTCTTCAATCAAACACAGATTTATTACTATTCAAATAGACTTGGCTATCCTTTCAGATGGAAACAATTATATTTCAAGGAGGACACAATCTCTACAAAGATCAAACAAAATCACATTTCAAGACCAAGAATCAAGAAAGCAGATTTTGATAAATCAGATCCAAATCTGTCTTAAATGATCCCAACGGCTATAATTTGTCTTCTATATAAAGAGGGATAAAAGGAACACTTTTCAATAACAACTCATACAATAAACGCAACTCATACTGATTGTGAAACAAAGTGCTTTATCTCTAAGAAAAGTGTGATAGTTAGAACTTCAATTTGTATTATCAGGCTTTTAGAGTCTTGCTTCTACTCAATTCTTTTTTGTGAATTAGAGTGACTAAGAGAGGGTATCTCTTAGGGTTTAACAAGGATAGAAGGGATCCTTGGGTATAGAAAAGCTAGAGTGCTTTCTGGAGATTTTTCAAGCAAGGAGGTTATCCTTGTGTTGCTGTAATTAGAATTGTGTAATTGCTGATTATAGTGAAGAAAACCACAGAGGTGTGGGACTGGATGTAGGCTTACCAGAGGAGGTAGCTGAACCAGGATAAATCGGTTTGCGTGTTCTTCTCATCCCTAAACTCCATATACTTGTTAACTTGAATCTTTAATCTGCAATCTGTGTTAAAATCTGTTGTTACTACTTATAATTCTTCTTGTCATCATCACTTGTTCCATAACCTAATTCTTGGGAATTAAAATTGAGTGAAAACCAATTTTCTTTAAAGAAACACTGTTTTACTTTAAATTGTTGAATAATTTTTCAATATCTCAATTCACCCCTGTTGACGAATCTGGGCAAGTATACCCAGTCGTGCAAGTAATACGGTGGTGAGACCGTTTTATCGTTCCCATGAGGATCGACGACAAGTACTAGCACGTACCACTTCAACTATTATCTAAGAGATTCTTGGATTGAAGAGAGTTCTATACTAAGTAACAAGCCCACAAAAGTAAAAATAAACAAAATAAGAAAAACAAACTCTTTTTTGTAATTTTCTCAAACACTTGGAAGGCAATAAAAGATGGTTTTCAAATATGATAAAATATGTTGGGATTAGGTTCACTAAACTTCATCCCCATGCAATGACATTACCAATAAACAGTTTCCACCTCAATTATATGACAATCAATCCACTAAATTACTCAAGTCCCGATTCCTCGGATGACAAGAGCCTAAATCCACTAATAGACCCTAATTCCTTAGGTGCTCTAGATTAGTGAACTCGCATTAAGATTAGGTATCATGCGATTGCTAATAAACCTAGTTGCATTCCTAGATACCAGATTTACTAGGTGATTAATTTCAGTTCCAGTTCTAATACGAATTTTCCAATTGCATATCAAAACACTAATCAAGTCATGGGGGTGCTAGCCACAACAAGCATTAAGCAAAGGAAATCAATCACTCAATAAAGAAGTAAAAAGCATATTACAAGATTCAAGTCATATACATGATAATTCAGAAATAGCTACCTTAACCCCAACAATGGGAGTTTAGTTACACATCATCAAAGTAAAAGAGAAAAGAAAAGATACTAAGATGAAGGAAGGGAAGCACTCCATGGAAGGATGCACCCAGCCACCACAGCAGCAGAAATTGTGTTTCCTAGGGTTTCTTGGCCGCCTCCTTCTCTCCCCCTCCAATCTCCCTTTGATTCTGCCCTAAAACAGCTTATAACAGGGGTTCTGGGTTTCGCGCACTCACGGGGCGAGAAGTAGATCGCGAGGCGAATATTAAAATTCTGGCTTCTGAGATTGGATCTCTCGCGAGGCGAGACCGAAATGGTTGCATTCTCTGGCACAGTCAACTTTCAGGCTCGCAAGGCGAGATGGTGACTCGCGAGGCGAGACAGAAAGGCTGACTGTCGCTGTTTCTGGCTGTCTTCAGTATCACGGGGCGAATAACCTCTCGCTGGGCGAGCATGCCCAGAATTGCATTCTTCCCTGTTTCTTCATTCCCTGACTCTAATTTTACCAGATTTTTCAGTGATTCCTGCAAAACAACACCAAGAAACCGCTTCACCCGTTCCAAGGGAAAATCTAACTAAAATCAAATAAAGAATGCCTAATCTATATGAAAAATGCATGCAAAAGTGTACAAAAAACATGATGTAAAATCACACTATCAAATCACCCCAAGCTTATTCAATTGCTTGTCCTCAAGCAATCACTAAGGCCAGAAGAAGAAACAGAACATGGATAGTGAACTAAGAACCCGAGTAAATGATCCAAGTAATAGGTAATTCAAACAATTCCGCAAGAGACAATCAATTCAAGTCCAATTAGAGGCTTAGGTTCCTTAGACTCATATCCTCACTGATTTGGGCACTCTTTCTCACCTGAAGCTCACCCCAAGCTTGTTCATTTGCTTGGCTCTCTTTCTCACCTCACTCAAGTGTTTAGGGATATATGACAATTCGCTCCATTTTCCTCAAGGAATGACATCTACCATAGGCTTGACTATCAACCAAATCTCTACTTTATCAATGAAAACAATTAAGAATCAAGAGGTCTTTTACTTGGTTGTAACGTGGCCATGGGATTAATCGTTAGGTGGGGAAATCAAGAAAAGGAAATTTCAAAAGGGCTAACAAAATATCAAGCATTGCAAACATGACCTTCTAAAATACCTTTTTGGGTTTCGATTCCTTTTTCCACCTTTCTTTCTTTCTTTACATTTTATTTCTCATTTCTTTTTTTCATCCCCTTCTCTATTTATTTTTCTTTTTTCTTTTTTTTTTCTTGGAGAAGGGGAGATTTTTCAACTTAAGAGAAATATTTTTCTGATTCTTTCATCCCAAACTTTTTTCAACTACCTTTTTACCCTTTTGTAATACTTTAGAAGGTCTCTCATAAGCATCATTCCTCAAAAATTTTCAGGGGACCAAGAAAAGCATTTTTTTCATGTAGGCTCAAAATTGGGCAACTAAGGGGTAGCATTTCATCATTCAAAGCTCAGAAGGCCAGAAAAATACCTAGTGCCTCAATCATTTTCAAAAATGTTTTAAAAAATTTTTAAGCTTCAAAATGGTTTTAAGTCAAGTTCTAGAGAAAGCAATCCAAGAGGAATAACACTCTAACACAAAGAATGGGGTAGATATAATGAGTACCCCTTTTGGCTCAAAATCTCACATTTTAGTAGTTCAACCATCAATGAGAAACACAAATCTACGAAACCATATGCTAATTATCAACTATCACAGATTATCTCAAGCATTTTCAATTGCAGCCTTATCACAAGAATAAAAAAATTGGGTTCAATAATTCACTATCACAATTTAATAGGCACTTAGTTCTCACAATTGGATGCAAAATTCAGGCAAGGGGCAATTTAATCATGTGAACATGCAAAGCTATCATGCAAAACTATATGAATGCAATATGAAAAATACAAATGCAAAAAACCCCTACCCCCAAGCTTAAGAATTTACATTGTCCCCAATGTAAACAATCAAGTTGGAGAGGGAAGAAAATTGGAACGGCTTACCGAAGCGGTAGCGGGTGCTGGCTCACATGTCTAGTCAGAAGGAATTGCATGAAAATTGGGTCACAGCCTGATGCTTCTCCTTCCTCCTTCCCTGAAACACTTAAAAAATTTATTAGTAAAAGAAAACTCTTGATCTTCTCAAATTATTCAAGAGTTAAAAATCAAAAACAAAAACTAACTAAAGAGAAGGGTTAAGAAAATTTGGGTTGCATCCCAATAAGCGCTTCTTTAACGTCACTAGCTTGACGGGCTTCTTTCAATTAACCGGGATTGGCTGGGCATAGAAGTGCAAGAGAACTTTTCTTCCATGGAACTCCTTTAAAGAGCTGATTTTGCTTATAAGGCCAACATTTGTGCTGCCGCTTTGCCCTTTTCGCTCTGGGCCTCGTGGCCTTTTTCTTACTCCTTCCCGGCGGAGGTTCTGTTTTCACATGAACAGATCCAACTTCAACACCAACTGATACATCATTTGTCTTGCAGAGCTTCAGAGTTGCTTTCATGTTGAGCTTTTCCTTCTTCTCAGGAGTAGAGGGGTGGTGCTGATGTGCAACGACTTCTTTAGCCACTGTATCCACAATGTCCATGCGGAAACAATCCTCTTCATCGCTCGGGCGATGCATAGCTTCAAACACATTGAAAGGGACTTCTTCATCTTGCACTCTGAATCGCAGCTGGCCTTTTTGTACGTCTATCAAAGCGCGACCAGTCGCTAGAAAAGGTCTCCCCAGTATGAGCGGAACTTCTGCATCCTCCTCCATGTCTAAAATCACAAAGTCCGCTGGTAAGATAAACTTATCCACCTTTACCAGAACATCCTCCAAAATACCATAAGGATGCTTGATTGATCTGTCAGCTAGTTGCAATGCCATCCTGGTTGGTTTCACCTCTCCTCCTCCAAGGTTGTTCAAAATTGAAAGCGGCATCAAATTGATACTCTCTCCCAAGTCACATAAGGCCTTCCTGATAACAACACTCCCAATAGTGCAAGGGATTGTAAAACTACCAGGATCTTTCAGCTTCGGAGGTAACTTCCTTTGAAGTATCGTACTGCACTCTTCAGTTAAGGCAACAGTTTTGCCTTCTTTAAACTTTCTTTTCTTCGTGAGCAGTTCCTTGATGAATTTTGCATAATTGGGCATCTGCTCCAATGCTTCAGCAAAGGGTATGTTGATCTGTAGCCTCTTGAAAATGTCAAGGAACTTGGCAAACTGTTCTTCTTTCTCCTTTTGCTTGCTCAAGTGAGGATAGCGCAACTTCACGTAAGAGGGGATCACTTGAGGCTTGTCTCCATCTTTCAAAATCTGACTCTTAGTTCTCCTCAAAATTGAATTCTCATCTAATAGCTTCTCCCTCTTGTCCTGTTCACTGGCTTTTTCTTCCTCCTCAACTACAACCTATTTACCTTTTTCCTTTTTTTCCTCAGCACTCAATTCTTTTTTTCCATCAACTTTCTGATTCTTCACCAAAGGTTCACCTCCCACATTCTCAAGACTTTTACCACTCCTCAAAACAACAGCATTGCAATGCTCCTTAGGATTAGTTTGAGTGTTACCTGAAAAACCGCTGCTATATTGCTCCGCTAGGTGCTTTGCAATTTGGCCAACTTGAACATCCAAATTTTTTATAGAAGCATCGGTATTTTTCTGGTTTACCATGGTCAACTGCATGAACTGATTGAGGGTGTTTTCCAAGATATAAACCTGGTCTTGAGGCGGTTGTGTAGGATGAGGCTTGCTTGTTTGTCCGACATCTTGCTTCCAACCAAAATTTGGTTGATTCCTCCACCCTTGGTTGTAGTTGTTAGGGAATTGGTTGTTGCCTGGCTGCCCATAGGTCCCCATATAATTAGTTTCCTCATGGGAACTAGGTGGCACCTCACATCTTCCATTATCATGATCACCTCCACAAAAATCACATCGCATTACCTATTGGTGTGGCATGGTTGTCCCTTGAACAGTTTGGAGTTGTTGTGGGAGTTGAGCTAGTTGCTTGGTAAGAGACTCCAGTTGTTGTGTCATGAGCTTGTTCTGAGCCAATAGTGCAGTTTGTGAATATAACTCTAACACTCCCCTTCTTGATGTGGGACCTCGATCATGATCCATCAAGTAGTCATTTGACGCCATAGCTTCTATCAAAACCAATGCTTCCTCTACTGTCTTTGTATTCATGGAACCTCCAGCTGAGGCATCCAACATGTACCTGGTTGACGGCCTCAATCCATTACAGAATGTTTGCATTTGGGTATGATCATCAAACCCATGATTTGGACATCTCCGAAGCAATTCCTTGAACCTTTCCCAGGCGTCTTGCAGAGTCTCACCTTCTTGTTGAGCAAAGCTTATGATGTCACCCCTTGCCTTTACAAATCTTGAGGTGGGGAAGAACCTTGCCAGAAATTTTGCCTCTAAGTTGTCCCATGTAGTGAAGCTCCCCCTTGGTTGTGATTGGAGCCAATACTTGGCTCTATCTCTTAGAGAGAAAGGAAACAACCTCAGGCGAATTGCATCATCGGAGGCACCTTTTATTTTCACTGTATCGCACAACTCTAGGAAAGTGGAAACATGACTGTTAGGATCTTCCATCTTCAACCCAGCAAACTGATTTTGTGAAACCATATTGATGAGATTTGGCTTGATTTCAAAATTATTGCAGTTCACTGGAGGCCTCATTATGCTAGTGACATGCCGGTTGACATTTGTATTGGCATAGTCACCAAGTGTCCTCTGTGGTGGTGGAGCATCTTCACCATTGCCTGCCATCCTGAGTCTTTCTAACAAATTCTGCTGCCTTACTTGCCTCCGATTCTCCCTAGCTGTTCTTTCAATTTCTGGATCGTAGAGGAGTTGGTCAGCTGGGATAGTACCTCGCATACACAAACAGTCTAGCAACAAGATTGTTAGTAGTAAAGGTTAGCATACAACAACAAACACACCAAAAAAAATTGACAGCAAAAACAGAACAGAGTATAACATAAAATTTTTATTTTTGTTTTTATTTTTATTTTTGCTTAAATTAGTAACTGAAATAGATATGCTAATATTGAAACACAGTCCCCGACAACGGCGCCAAAAACTTATTGACAAATCTGGGCAAGTATACCCAATCGTTGTAGTATAGTGGTGAGTATTCCCGCCTGTCACGCGGGTGACCCGGGTTCGATCCCCGGTAACGGCGCCAAAAAGTTGTTGACGAATCTGGGCAAGTATACCCAGTCGTGCAAGTAATATGGTGGTGAGACCGTTTTATCGTTCCCACGAGGACTGCGACAAGTATTAGCACGTACCACTTCAACTACTATCTAAGCGATTCTTGGATTGAAGAGAGTTCTATACTAAGTAACAAGCCCACAAAAGTAAAAATAAACAAAATAAGAAAAACAAACTCTTTTTTGTAATTTTCTCAAACACTTGGAAGGCAATAAAAGATGGTTTTCAAATATGATAAAAGATGTTGGGATTAGGTTCACTAAACTTCATCCCCATGCAATGACATTACCAATAAACAGTTTCCACCTCAATTATGGCAATCAATCCACTAAACTACTCAAGTCCCGATTCCTCGGATGACAAGAGCCTAAATCCACTAATAGACCCTAATTCCTTAGGTGGCCTAGATTAGTGAACTCGCATTAAGATTAGGTATCATGCGAATGCTAATAAACCTAGTTCCATTCCTAGATACCAGATTTACTAGTTGATTAATTTCAGTTCCGGTTCTAATACGAATTTTCCAATTGCATATCAAAACACTAATCAAGTCATGGGGGTGCTAGCCACAACAAGCATTAAGCACAGAAAATCAATCACTCAATAAAGAAGTAAAAACCATATTACAAGATTCAAGTCATATACATGAGAATTCAGAAATAGCTACCCTAACCCCAATAATGGGAGTTTAGTTACACATCATCAAAGTAAAAGAGAAAAGAAAAGATACTAAGTTGAAGGAAGGGAAGCACTCCATGGAAGGATGCACCCAGCCACCACAGCAGCAGAAATTGCGTTTCCTAGGGTTTCTTGGCCTCCTCCTTCTCTCCCCATCCAATCTCCCTCTGATTCTGCCCTAAAACAGCTTATAAGAGGGGTTCTGGGTTTCGCGCACTCGCGGGGCGAGAAGTAACTCGCGAGGCGAATATTAAAATTCTGGCTTCTGAGATTGGATCTCTCGCGAGGCGAGACCGAAATGGTTGCATTCTCTGGCACAGTCAGCTTTCAGGCTCGCAAGGCGAGATGGTGACTCGCGAGGCGAGACAGAAAGGCTGACTGTCGCTGTTTCTGGCTGTCTTCAGTATCACGGGGCGAATAACCTCTCGCTGGGCGAGCATGCCCAGAATTGCATTCTTCCCTGTTTCTTCATTCCCTGACTCTAAGTTAACCAGATTTTTCAGTGATTCCTGCAAAACAACACCAAGAAACCGCTTCACCCGTTCCAAGGGAAAATCTAACTAAAATCAAATAAAGAATTCCTAATCCATATGAAAAATTCATGCCAGAGTGTACATAAACCATGATGTAAAATCACACTATCAACCCCACCCCTCTTGAGACCGTAGCCACTACCAACAATTTGCATCAGGGCTAAAACTCTTGTTACAAAGCTTAATAGCTTCAAGAGATGGCTACAAATGATATCTTTGGTGATGGGGCTTCACTCACTAGACCCCCTGCCTTTAATGGCTCCCAATACATGTATTGGAAAGAAAGAATGCTTATCTTTCCTGAGGCTGCAGGTTTAGATGTTTTAGATGCTGTTGAAAATGGTCCCTATGTTCCATTTATTCTTGATGCTAAGGGAAATAAACAAACTAAACCAAAAGATGACTGGAATGATGATGATAAAAGAAGAGTTGGTTATAATGCTAAAGCTAAGAATATTATAACAGCTGCTTTGAATTATGATGAGTTTTTCAGGGTCTCCAGTTGCAAAATGGCAAAGCAGATGTGGGAGACTCTTCAACTCACTCATGAAGGAACCAACGATGTGAAAAGAGCAAGGATGAATGCACTAGTCCATGAATATGAAATCTTTCACATGAAGAATGGTGAGGAGATAGATGATCTGCAAAAGAGGTTTACACACATTGTGAACCAGTTAGAAGGACTCGGACATACAATCACAGATGAGAAAAAGATTAACAAGATTATGAGATGTTTGAGTCGTGAATGGCAGACAAAAATTACTGCAATTGCTGAAGCAAAGGATCTTGACACAATGCAAATTGCTACTCTATTTGGGAAGTTGAAAGAACACGAATTGGAACTCAACAGATTAAAAAATCATGAAGATAATGAGAAAAAGAAGAAAGGACTCTCACTCAAGGCTCATATCTCCAAAGAATCAATAGAAAGTGATGAAGATGAACACCTCAATGAAAGTGAAGAATCTGGAGAAGAAGACATGGGATTGCTTGTGTGGAAATTTAAAAAATTCATCAAGAAGAATATAAACAAGAAGCAATTCAGTTTTCCTACCAAAAAGAACACGAACAAAGGTGAAAGCTCTTCCTCAACAATCAAATGCTTTGAATGTGGAAAGCTTGGACACTACAAAAATGAATGTCCAAAGCTACAAAAGAAAGAAAAGTATGAGAAGAATGACAGCAAGGAAAAGAAAGGAAGAAAGCCTAGAAGAGCATACATAGCTTGGGAAGATAATGATATGGATTCCACTAGTAGTGAATCAGAAAATGAAGAAGCCAACCTATGTCTCATGGCAAATCATCAAAGTGATAGTGAAACCGAGGTAAATGATTCCTCTCCCACTTATGATGAGTTACAAGATGCTTTTGATGAATTGCATGAAGAATATGTTAAAATTAGAAAACAACTTAAATCTTCTAGAAAGATCATCATAAAACAATGTAGTAACTCTTCATCTTTACAAATAAAGCTTAAAGAACTAGAAACCGAAAATTCACAATTACTTGCATCTAGTTCAAATTGCACCAAATGCACTACACTAGAAAAGGAGGTTGAAAAACTGAATACAACTCTATCTAAGTTTACTACGGGTAGAGATAACTTGAATGCCATATTAGGACAGCAAAAGGGTGTGTATGACAAAGCTGGAATTGGATATAAGCCAATGGTACATGAAAAATCTTTTAAGAAGCTTTTTGTTACACCCATTTCCTCAACTAGTCCTTTTGTTAAATGCTATTATTGTCTAAAGAAAGGTCATACAACTGCTACTTGTAGACTTAGAAAGAACATTCATGTTGGCATTAAACAAATTTGGGTTCCAAAAGGAACTTATGTTGCTACTAACACTAAAGGACCCAAACAGATTTGGGTACCTAAAGGAAAAGCATGAAAGAATCTGTTTTAAAACCTCAAGCTGGTTTTTGGACAGTGTCTGCTCCAAACACATGACCGGAGACATCACAAAATTTACATCTTTCACTCCCAAGGAAGGTGGAAATGTCACCTATGGAGACAACAACAAAGGAAGAATCCTCGGTGTTGGAACAATAGGAAAAAGTCCAGCAATCAAGATTGAGAATGTTCTCTATGTGGAAGGACTCAAACACAATCTACTTAGTATAAGCCAATTATGTGATAAAGTCTACAAGGTAAACTTTAACTCAAATATGTGTATGATCGAATCTATTCATAATAATAACATAAAATTGATTGGAAATAGAACAAATAACATCTATATGCTAGACATAGACAACTTAATTTCCAATGATGCATGTTGCTTAATTTCCAAAGAAGACGAAAATTGGCTTTGGCATAGGAGAATAACTCACATTCATATGGATCACTTGAATAAATTGATTTCCAAAGAACTTGTAATCGGTTTACCAAATAAAAAGTTTGTTAAAGAAGGCCTATGCGATGCATGCCAAAAGGGTAACCAAGTGAAAACCTGATCATTTAAGGCTAAAAACACTGTTTCAACTAGTAGACCCTTACAATTACTGCACATGGACCTCTTTGGACCTTCTAGGACAAAAAGCTTTGGTGGAAATCTCTATGCTCTTGTAATTGTTGATGACTTCTAGATTCACTTGGACCTTTTTCTTAGCAAAAAAGAATGAAGTTTTTAAAGCTTTTAAGAAAATGGCCAAGGTTGCTCAAAATGAGAAAGACGTGAAAATTGTTTCAATTAGGAGTGACCATGGAGGAGAATTCCAAAATGAGGAGTTTGATAACTTTTGTGATGAACATGGTATAAAACATAATTTTTCTGCACCTAGAACTCCACAACAAAATGGTGTAGTTGAGAGGAAAAATAGATCACTTGAAGAAATTTCTAGAACCATATTAAGTGGCTTTAATTTACCAAAGTATTTTTGGGCTGATGCTGTGAGTACTGCATGTTATGTTTTGAATAGAGTTCTAATAAGGCCAATTTTGAAGAAAACTCCATATGAACTTTACAAGGGAAGAAAACCTAACATTTCTCATTTTCATGTCTTTGGCTGTAAATGTTTTGTGCTAAATAATGGCAAGGATAATCTTAGGAAATTTGATCCCAAAGCTGATGAGGGTATTTTCCTAGGTTATTCTTTAACTAGTAAAGCATATAGAGTGTTTAATAAGCGTACTTTATCAATAGAGGAATATGTTCACATAACATTCGATGAGTCTAACCCCAAAAGGTTGGGAAATGACATTTTTGATGATGCAGAAACACTTGAGGATGAAGTGAAATCTAATGAAAGAAAGGACAACAGCAAGGAAAAGGAAGATGAAGAAAGCAATAAAGAACCTCAAGCAGAACTTCAACAAGAAAATATTCCTAAGGAGTGGCAAGCTTCAAAGAATCATCCCCTAGACAATATCATTGGTGAGATCACAAAAGGGGTAACCACTAGAAACTCTTTAAGGAATATTTGCAATACCATGGCATTTGTATCTCAAATAGAACCAATATGTGTTGATGATGCTATTAATGATGAACATTGGATGATTGCAATGCAAGAGGAGTTAAATCAATTTAAAAAGAACAAATTTTGGGATTTAGTTCCAAAACCCAAAAGTAACCAAATAATCGGAACTAAATGGGTGTTTAGAAACAAAATGGATGAGAATGGAATAATAGTAAGAAACAAGGCTAGACTAGTAGCTAAGAGTTATAATCAAGAAGAACGAATTGATTATGATGAAACATATGCTCCAGTAGCTAGATTAGAAGCCATAAGAATGCTCTTAGCCTATGCATGTATAATGAACTTTAAACTGTACCAAATGAATGTGAAAAGTGCCTTTTTAAATGGAATAATATAAGAAGAAGTATATGTAAGCCAACCCCCTGGCTTTGTTGACAGTGAGTTCCCAAATCTTGTCTATAAACTGACTAAAGCCCTCTATGGACTCAAGCAAGCTCCTAGAGCTTGGTATGAGAGGTTAAGCAATTTTTTCCTAGAGAAAGGATTTAAAAGAGGAAAAGTTGATACTACACTATTTACTAAAACAAAAGCACACAATATCTTACTTGTTCAAATATAAGTTGATGACATTATTTTTGGTGCTACTAATGAGTCTTTATGCAAGGAATTTGGTTAACTAATGCAAAGTGAATTTGAAATGTCCATGATGGGAGAACTTACCTTCTTTCTTGGACTTCAAATTAAACAATATCAAGATGGAACCTTCATAAGCCAAACAAAATATTGCAAGGAACTACTAAAGAAGTTAGGAATCGAAAGCGCAAAGGAAATGGCGACACCAATGAGTCCAGCCTGCTACTTGGACAAAGATGGACATGGTAAATCTATAGATGTATCCAAGTATAGAGGTATTATCGGATCCTTACTTTATCTCACTGCAAGTAGGCCAGATATAATGTTTAGTGTGTGTATGTGTGCAAGGTATAAAGCTAATCCTAAAGAATCACATCTTACTGCAGTTAAAAGAATCATGAAGTATCTTTTAGGAACAAGAGAAATGGGGCTGTGGTATCCCAAGGGATCCACTTGCACATTAATAGGATATTCCGACTCTGACTTTGCTGGATGCAAGTTAGACAGGAAGAGCACAAGTGGAACATGCCATTTATTAGGAAATTCCCTAGTGTCCTGGTTTAGTAAAAAGTAAACTAGTGTGGCCTTATCCACAGCTGAAGCAGAATATGTTGCAGCTGGGAGTTGTTCTCAAATCCTATGGATGAAACAACAATTAATTGACTATGGTGTTTATCTAGATCATATACCAATAAAATGTGATAACACTAGTGCAATTAATCTAACAACGAACCCAATTACGCACTCAAGAACCAAGCATATTGAAATTAGGCATCATTTTATCAGGGATCATATTCAAAGTGGTGATGTTGTGATTGAACATATAGATACATCTAAGCAATTAGCTGATATATTCACGAAACCACTTAATAAGGAAAGTTTCTTCTTTATAAGAAGGGAACTTGGCATAATTGATCCTCAAAATAATTGATAACAGATGGAACGCAAGGCAGCACAAGTTGCTGAAAACTATGAAGGACAATGGCAAGATGCTAAGCGTCCTTAGGTGTCTGTAATTTTTTGTTTGTTTGTTTTGGATGTTTTGATGTATTTCATAAATTTTGAAATGATTTATTATCAATGAATGCAAGACTGTTTTTTAGTTTGATTTCAATATTCTCCATAGTTTCTTTTTGATAATGACAAAGGGGGAGAAAGATGAACCATACTTCTGAGATGAACTAGAAATATGAACCGTACATCTGAGAAATATGAACCATAAAAATGAACCATGCATTTTCTGATGAACCATACATCTGAGATGAACTAGAAAGATGAACCATACATCTGAGAAATATGAACCATAAAAATGAACCATGCTTTTTCTGATATGCAAATTTTTTATTTCTCTGACAAAGGGGGAGAAATATGAACCATAAAAATGAACCATGCATTTTCTGATATGCAAATTTTATTTCTCTCACACATAAGTATGAACTGCTTTGAAAAGAAATACTAGAACATTTAATAAATGCATAGCGGGCCGGGATTTGCCCGTCGTTTCAACCTAAATTTTAATTGTAGCTTTCTACGTTTAAGTAGAATTAAATGACGAACTCCTTTTATTTAAAATAATTTTCTAACACTCGAATAAATTTATAAACATATCCATCCATATTTCTGTTATTTAAAACAGTAAAGAAAACAGGGTGTTACATTACTACCCTACTAAAAAGAATTTCATCCCTGAAATTACGTACCTGAGAATAATCTAGGATATTGTAACTTCATATTATCCTCAACTTCCCACATTGCTTATCCAGTAACATCATATCCCAAACAACCTTGACCAAAGAGATTTGTTTACCTCTGAGTTGCTTTGTCATCTTATCCACGATTCGCACAGGTTTAGTTTCATAAGACAGATTTTCTCTTAATTGCACAGTATCAGGCTCAATGGCATGAGATGGATCAGGAATATACTTCCTTGGTTGTGAAACATGAAAAACATTATGAAGATTTTAAAGAAAAGGCGGTAAGGAAATTTTATAGGCTACAGGACCTACATGACGAAGAATTTGGTAAGGTCCGATAGATTTAGGGGTGATTTTTATGGACTTAATTACCCGACCAACCCCATTCGTTGGTGTGACTCTCAAAAACACATGTTCACCTTCCTCAAATTCAAGAGGTTGTCTCCGCTTATCAGCATAATTTTTTTTGCCTACTTTGAGTCGTCCGCATCTTTTCCTGAATCATCTTCACCTTCTCCGTTGTTTGTCGCACAAAGTCTGGTCCCAACAGTAAACTTTCCCCATCCTGATACCAACACAAAGGTGTTCTGCACCGTCGACCATATAAAGCTTCATAGGGTGCCATTCCTATGCTTGAATGAAAACTATTGTTGTAGGTGAATTCTATTAATGATATAAATTCATCCTAGCTCCTAGAGTCTTCTAGTGTACAAGCTCTAAACAAATCTTCAAGTGACAGTATAGTCCTTTGCGATTGTCCATCCATCTGTGGATAATATGCCGAACTCAATCTGAGTTTCGTTCCCAAAGCCTCTTGTAAACTCTGCCAAAATTTTGACGTAAATCTTGGATCACGATCTGAAATAATGCTGGTAGGTATACCGTGTAACCTAAAAATTTCATAAACATATAGTTAAGTTAAATTTTCGAACGGGTGTTTCATCTTGATAGGTAAAAAGTGACCCGACTTGGTCGATCGATCAACTATTACCCATATTGCATCATTTCCCATTCGAGTCCTCGACAAACCTGTCACATAGCCCATCAATATATTGTCCCATTTCCAATATGGAATATCCAAAGGTTGCAATATTCCTGCTGGTTTTTGATGCTCAATCTTAGCTTTTTGACAAACTAAGCAAGAAGCCACATAATTCATGACATCCATTTTCATGCCATAACACCAATATAATTTCTTAAGGTCTTGGTACATCTTAGTATTTCCTGGATGTAAACTTAGCTTACTTCTATGAGTTTCCTCCAGAATTAACTTTTTCCGTTCGACGTCATCTGGTACACAAATCCTCTCACCAATTCTTAAAATTCCATCAGTCCCTTCTCTAAATTATGACACTGCTCCTTGTTGTATTAGCTCTCTCTCTCTTTGCAGGTATTGATCACCTCCTTGTTTTTCCAGTATTTGTTCCATCAATTAGTTTGTAACAGTAATCATACCCAAACAAATCATTCCCGATGATCTTTCCATTGTTAAGCGCATATCCCGAAATTGTTCCAACAATTCCTGCTCTCTGGCCATCATATATGAAGCATGCACTGATTTCCTACTCAAAGCATCTGCCACTACATTAGCTTTCCCAGGGTGATATTGTAGTTGAAAATCATAATCTTTTAAGAATTCCAACCAATGCCTTTGTCGCATGTTCAGTTCCTTTTGATCAAATAGGTATTTTAAACTTTTATGATCACTAAAAACATTAAATATTGATCCATACAAATAATGTCTCCAGATCTTTATAGCAAATACCACCGCTGCTAATTCGAAATCATGCGTACGGTAATTTCGCTCATGAGTCTTTGTAACACCCTGTTTTTACTGTTTTCACCGTTTTGCTATTTTTACTGTCTTTCAATTATCGCTAGAATTTTAATTGTTTGTAATTTTTATATTAGATATAGAAAATGATTTTTAATAAAATAAAATCATAATTGTACTTTACCTTATGGTGTAAGGTTATGGTAAAAACTTAGGTTTAAAATTCAGACGAAACCCGGTCTGCGTTTTAACTGACAGTAAGATTTTACTGATCAGAAACCTAATTTTGACCCGAGAACGAAATTGTTTAGATTTTTATTTTATTTCCAACTATAGTGGTTATTTTTGAAAATTTTGAAAATAAATAAGTTATTATACGTTATTCGGGCGAATACTCGATGATCGGGGATCGATGGAATCGCGAATGGTGGTGCAGAGACAAAACCAGATGCCGGACGGATGAGAACAATGAGTCATTTGTGATGACTCATGGGGGTGAGTCATAGGGGTTAGTCATCATGCATGTAATGATGACTTAAGTGTGAAATGTCTAAAATACCCTTAAGCTTGCATTGTAATTTCAAATGTGCCATGACAACATTTTACCTTATTCTCCCTAGAAGCTCACGGTCACCCTCCTTAAGACCACACTTGGTCATTCATTTCCTTCATTGTTCATGTTGTTCTTCATGAACATGAAAGACAACACAAATTCTTCATTTTCAATTTTCATAGGAAGTATAAGTTGTTGTTGGTTTCTTGACATTCCAAAGGTAGATTCTTGTGATTCATGATCATACCTTCCTGTCCTTTCACAACTTTTCTTCATATCTCATGTTTTTACAAATTTCAAATTCCTAGATCTAGAACTTCAAAAATCTCTAGAAAATCATTGAAAAATCCTTTTAATGTGATTCTAATTTCTATGATCTTCATATGACTTCTATTTTCATCATCCAAGAGACTGAAAAATTTAGAGATCCCTAGCCTATTTATCTTGAGTTGGCCGAACCTAGGTGCTAGTCGTTTAGGATGATTTTCTTCATTCTTTAACTTGTTTTCTTGTTGGTTGTTCATGACTAGGTTTTGGTGGGTTCAAAACCTTGTGATTTAGGTGAACAACATCCTTCTACTACTTGGGTTTCAAGTGATCTACAAGAGGTAAGGGAGGAGATTACTACTATCCTACCTTAATGTAGATATGTGTGTGGTTTAAAGTATTTGTATGTTGTCATGAAAATCCTAAGTGTTAGGATTATGTATTATTGTTTATGGTTGTGTGATCCTCTTGAAGGATTTTATTTGATGTTTGGTTTTGGTATGATATGTCATATGGTTGTTTTGGTTCCAATGACCTTAAGTTGGAACCATGATTGTCGTTTGCTTGATGTGTTAAGAAAAATGCCTAATATATTTATTTAAGGCCATTCAGCCATAACTGGTTGAGGAAGTTACATGGGGATTTAATTTGGTTGGATAAATTTTATAAGAAGTGAATGAGTATATAAGAGTATAGAAATTGGTTTGAATGGATTTGGATATGTATGTTAAAAGTTATGAATTTTTGAAGATATAGGGACCATTGTGCAAAGACTGAGAAATTCGGAGACTGTTCTGAAAACTATATTATTATATGTTAGGATTGTAGCTCTTGGTAATATAAGATTAAAGAAATTGGTTTGAAGTCATTTGGATTTATATATAAAAAGTTATGAGCTTTTTAATAGTTAAGGACTTATTTGCAAATATTGAAAAATATGAGACCCAAAAATATAAATTTTTGGAAATTTGTTGGAAACTGAGAATCATTTATAAAGAAGTTGGTTTGGTGAGATTTGAAGTTTTAAATAAAAAGTTATAAGGTTTTAAGTGAATAAGGACATTTTTTGTAATTAATGAAAGTTTAGGGACTAAAATACAATTTTCGAAAATAAATGTTATTGGACAGTTAGAGACTGTTTTTCATACCTATTAAACTGTTCTAAAACTCCAAAATGAGTTTTGGACTATTAGAGTGTAAAATCGTTGAAAAATGATTTACGCGTTTTACAAATTTAACGACGTTCGGTCAAGTTTTAGGAATTTTGTATACATGGAAAGGAAATTGTAAAATCAGTGTTTTAACATCTTAAAATGAGTATTATAACCTAGGTAAGTAATATATTAGAGGTGAAGAACCATATTTTCAAAAGTATGGCTTTTGGGCCTAAAACCAGCAAAAAGTGGCGAAACTGTCGTCAAACGTTTTTAAGGATTTTTGAGAAAACAATGATGTAGAGTTTGAAAGCAGTATTATAATACTTTAATGTAAGTATGGAAACTTAGGAAAATAAAGGATTTGAGAAAAATAATTATATTTGTGAAAATATGGAATTTAAGTTGAAATACAGTAAAAAGTGGTAAAACAATATTTTAAGAGTTTCGATGTTTTTCAAGAAACTGTTTTGAGGAATTTGGTACTTATGTACTTTGATGTAATCTGATTTCAAAATGATTTGGTTTTAACCAAAGGTTTTGGGTTTTAAGACAAAAGATAATTTTAGTCTTCAAGACTAGTATTTCAAGTAAATGGAAAACCTAAGTCGAGGATGACTTAGTGAAAATATGAACTTAATAATTTATGACTTATGGTGAAGCAAGACCATTTGTCGTAAAGTGTGGATAATTCAATATCCATGCCTCCATAAGATTTAATAGACTAAGAGTTATTGGATTTCTTGAAAGCCCAGAGAAAGGCTCAATTAGAAAAGTGTAAAGAAATAAATGATTGGACTGTCGATCCAATTTCATAATGTGTTAGGACTTGTAAGCAAGTACCTTAAAATATCTTTACACAAACATGACAAGTCTGTTTGAGAACTGTGGATCAGTGAAGGGCCGATGATTTGTACCCGAGAATATCGTCCATCAATGATTGACAACAATTGGATTCTGGTGGAATCATGAGGTTATCCGATGGATAGACCAATTGGACGTATTCCGGTAATTTTGCCCAGATACATAGTTAACACTATGTTCGGTGAGGCTGTTGTGCCCAGGGAGCTGAGTTTCGGTTGTAGAGGTTTCATAAAGAGCCTGATGTGTTAAAGAGAATTTGAGATCACATGTGATTATGATAGTACGTAAGTTATGATTAAAGTCTCATGAGCGTAAAACAATAGCCACGATTAGACTGTGTGCGTAACACGATAGCACCATTGCCTGAGGTGGGCAGATGTGAAACCTATACTGACCATTCCTTTCCAAAATATCAAATTAGCTCCGATGTTAGAATCGGATATTCCTTGAGGCTGTGTAGGAATGAGACTATACGGTTTCAATCAGATTCTCTCTATTCCCGTCCTTCGATGGACAAACCGTGTCTGGTATGCTTGATAAGCTTACCGTCGAGTTTGGTATATTATATTCTTGGAGTTTTGAGTTGCAGAATTAAAATGGGAGATAAAAGGAATATAGTATTGTTGTATTATGTACTTATGAGTCGTACCACTGCATGTCTGCCTTATGTGTAAGATAAATGGAATCTCACCTCCTTATTTTATTTTTCCTATGTCGGCTGACTATGTGCTTTCTGTATTCTGTTGAGAAGATTGAGACGTCAAGATGACGCTTGACTGATTCATCAAAGAGATCGAGGTTCGAGCAGGCGAATGTTATGGTGGAACTTCTATTGGACGTCTTCCAAACTTCATAGGGTTCAAGGAGATGGCATTAGGGTTTCAGTTATGCCTAACCTTTCTTTTCTTGAGATAGGCATAATAGTCATTAGTTCGTAAGTTATAGTTTTCCTTACAAAGGGAAATGGGTTAGTCTGAGAGTTACTTTTGTAGTGACTCTAGTAGAGACTTTTGTGATGACGTCGGCAGTGGACTCAAATAGAGTTTCCACTAGATTTCGTCATTTGGGTTTATCCTCCTCACGATGTACGAGAGAGGTTTGTCTTTTCCATTTTAGTTTGGCCAGCTGGGTATGTCTGGGAATTAATGTTACTGTTTATGGAGCTGCGACTCCAAGTATTTTATATTTTAGGAGCTACGTCTCCATATCTTTATGTTGAGTCTGTATATTCTTATGGCTTCTATCTATGAGTCGGGTGGGATTTTTATATAAGTGACTTTTGAACTAATAATCTTGTTATGATTATGAAACATGTTATTGAACTTTTACCTTATTCCCAACTAATTATATTTATGACTTATGAAAAAGAAAATATTCCCCGTTCGAATATAGCCAATTTTAATTAAACTACTTTTTGACCTTAAAATGTCACGTACGATGTAGCGGTTGAGAAGGGTGTTAAAGTCTTCAACTGTCTTGAAGCATAAGCCACGACTTTCCTATTTTGCATTAAGACACAACCCAATCCTTGATGTGAAGCATCACAATATATTTCAATTGATTCCTTAGGATCCAGTAGTATCAATACAGGTGACGTAGTCAGCCTCCGTTTTAACACTTGAATATTTCTTCACAAGATTCGGTCCACGTGAAAACTTGATCCTTCCGAGTTAACAGGGTAAGCAGTCCTACTATCTTAGAAAATCCTTCAATGAATCTTCTATAGTATCCAGTCAACCCCATAAAACTACGGATCTCCGTTATAGTCTTGGGTCTTTCCCACTGTAAAAAAGCTTCAACTTTCGACGGATCTACAATAATTCCATCGCTCGAGATCACATGTCCTAAGAATTGAACTTGGTCTAACCAAAATTCACACTTTTCAAGGTTCACATAAAGTATTTTCTCCTTTAAAATTTGAAGAACCACACTGAGATGTTCAACATGTTTTTCTTTATCAGGGTAATAGATTAGAATGTCGTCAATAAAGATAATGCCAAACTGATCCAGATAATGACGAAAAATCCTATTCATGTAATCCATGAATATAGCCGGATCATTCATCACACCGAATGACATTACAAGGTACTCATAATGTCCGTAGCGTGTTTGAAACGCTGTTTTTGGAACATCTTCTGATTTTACACGGATCTGGTGATATCCCGATCGTAAATCTTAGAGAAAACAGTCGCTCCATGCAGTTGATCCATCAAATCATCTATCCTTGAAAGTGGATACTTATTCTTAATCGTCACTTTTTTCAGTTGGAGGAAATCTACTCATAAGCGAGAAGTTCCGTCTTTCTTTTTCATGAGCAACACTGGAGCTCCCCACGGTGATACACTAGGTCTAAAGAATTCTTTACTCATCAACTCAACTAGTTGTCCTTTCAATTCCTCAAGCTCCGATGGCGGCATACGATATGGTGCTATAGATATCGGTCCAGTGCCTGGGATCAAATCAATGGCGAATTCGATCTCCCGAACAGGTGGAAGTCAAGGTACATCATCAGGAAAAACTTCCGGAAACTCATTGACAACGGGTATACACTGCAAGTCTAACTCACTCTTAACGTCTAAGGAAAATAACAACATGTATCCTTACGCTCCCCTTTTAAAGAAGTTATTACTTGGCTAGCGGATAAAAATCCAGAATTCTCATCCTTAGGAAAAATTAAAGATTTACGGGAACAGTCTATTAAAATATGGTTGGAGGATAACCAATCCATGCCTAAAATTACATCTAACTGTATCAAAGGCAAATAGATCAGATCAACACAGTAGGACAACTTAAGCAAGCAGAGTTAACAGTAACTGGCTTAGCAGTTGGAGTAGAAACAATAAGATTATATGGTAAGGAAGTGTAACACCCCGATTTTTACTATTCTTCAATAATTGGAAATATGTGCATATGTTTATTTGGAGTGATTAATTATCTGAATGTTTATTTTTGTTTATTTTTATGTGGTTTGGTTTGAGTAATTTTAATTACTCATTTAAAATTTATTTTTGAGTGCGTTAATATTGTCTTATGTCAGTGTAGGCACGATTACTAGACAATAATATTATGTTATTGTCACTAGTAGTATTTGTTTACAAAAATATTTTAAATGTTATGATTTAAGAGAAATTATTTTCCTATTTGATTCTATTTAATTTGAGATTTGAAAATATGTTGGTTTGAAATTAACCGGAGATTAATTTTGGATCATTGATTTTCTTGGTATATCAATTTAACCATCAATCTTGACTCTATTTTGAATTTTGAAAGTATATATTTGTCACCCATTGTTTTTAGATCTAATAGTCAAGATTATATCCCTTTTTCTAAAATCAATTTCAACCACAGATATTACCTATTATTAACTAAAAAGAAAAAGAGCACTCAAATAGAACTTAAGTTCCTCTCCCTCCTCTGTTCAAGCATGATCACATCCCTTCTTCTTTTATTTTTTTTCTTCTCTTTTCTTTTCTCTTCCTTCTTCTTCTTCCTCTGGACCACATCCTTCCTTCCTTCCTTCAACTCAAAGTTGCTCCGCCCTCTTCGTTGCTGTCCAGGTCGTGCCACCGCCCAGCAAGCCCAGCCGGCTGGCGCTCGACCACCCACGAGGAGGAGACGACGCGTCTCGCGTCCCTGCTCATTCTGGTTCGTCCTTCACCGCTGTGAAACGGCATCCTCACCGTGGTAAGTCTGAACCACCACCCTTTTTGGTGGTTTCCACCTCCTTCATCAACTTCTTCCTTTTATTTGAAGATCACCTTCATTATTTGGTTATGGTTCATCACAGAAACGAAGCTCCACCATGCCGCAGCCACCACTGCCGCCGCTCACCATTCCAACCCCACCACCTCTTCTTCTTCATCTTTGTTGGGTGAGTGATTCCTCACCTCATCTTGTTAAATTTCAAGAAACTCCAAATTTCAGTTACAAACCCTAACCCTAACTCCTTGATTTCATGTTGTAATCTGAAATTAAAACTTGTTTTATGCAATTGGGACTATAAATTAGTGTTTTATTAAACTAATTTTATTATCCTTTAATCAAATGAGTTTTCCCCAAATTGTGTTTAGAAACCCTAAACCCCAACTTGATTTTTATTGAAATCGATTGTGTTTCTATAAAATAAACTATGTTTTATTCAAATTAGGACCTTTAATCTGAGATTTCTAAGTTCAATTTCATGTTTCTCAAACCAAAACAAATGTTCCCCAATTTTAATTATGGATCCTTTTCACCCAAATCGATGTTATTGAGAAATCGATTCTATTTACTAAATTAAATGTATGGTTTCTTTTGATTATATGTTTTGAGGATAAAAATTGAATTTGTGAATTTGTTTGTTTGTTATCATGCTTGGTTTGTGTCTCTGTGATGTTGAACACGGCTATGCTTACTTGGTGGAGTAGAGTTTGCACTCTTGGAACTAACGTGAGCATTAAGACGAGGTCCCTTTACTTGTCTTCAAAGGTAAGGGGAACTTTCCTAGGGATATTCAATGGCTATATGCATGTGTGTATGTGTTTAATTGAGTGTTGTGGATATTATTGTGATATTGAGCCAATACTTGAATAACTTGTTAACTTGAACTATTGTGGTTATTACTTGAAGTTGAACATTACTTGATTTAAAGTGTTATGAATTATATATATGTGATGAACTGTCATTAACTATGATATTATTATTGTTGTGAATATATTAATGTTGATTGAAGTTTGAGAATCCGGACTTGAGTCTGTGCTCAATGACTATAAGGATTAAAAGCCTTAATAAGCCTTGAATAGAACTTTGAAAGTTTTGGGTTCATTTATAAAAGTTCCTTGTTTAAAGTGCTTACTTCAGAAGAATAAGATCTTTGTTTTTATAAAAATGTTGAAGTTATTTTAAGTTGAAGGAAACTACCTTTTTATGATCAAGAGTTTTGTACGAGAGAAAACCCTTTCGAACTGTAGGTTTTATGAAGGAAAAACCCTTTGAAAATATTTGACTTTATTCCATCAAGGATTTCAAAAGAAAACGAATTTCCAAATGTTTTATAAAAGACTTTGTAAAGGAAAAGATTTTCTCCTAAATGATTTAGAAACGTTCCGGTTACTTGGATAAGTGACCGAGGTTTTGTTTTGTTTTTGATTTTCACTGAGCGAAAAGTAAGCACATGTGAAAGAGAATTATGGACCAAGGATCCTAATCGTGATATTATGGGCTAGGAGTCCTGATTTTGGAATTGAGGACTGTGTGGCCTAATTTCGTTGTATAGGCTAGGAGTCCTTATCATGTTGAAATAAAACATGGATACAATTATAATTGTTTCTATGACCACAACCTTGGATTGCGGCATCGGTCTAAGGTGTTATGATTGAGCACTCAGACTCTGTGTCCTGTGTTATTGATTTTCAAGTAATGAAAATTGTGAATAGTCGTTAGCTTTGGGCTTCGACAACGGAAAAGAGTGAACACAAAGAAAAGTCTCGATAATGAAAAGTCTTTTACTCATATGCATTTCCCCTTAGCAGACATGCTTGAGTTAACCGAATACCGCTTAAGATGTGGTATTCGATGAGGTATACATCCGAATGGCCGGGTTATAAGGGATTCGTGATGATGTTGATCCGAGTGCATGAGGTGACAGAGACAACTTGCCAAATGGGGCGTATGAGCCTGGTCAACTCTTTCTTTCTTAATGATAAAATGGTGTTGGTATCTCATGAGATTAAGTTTAGAGCCTAATTATTTAAGTGCCATGCATTTTCTTTATAAAACTGATTGTTCGGGTATGAGACCCACTGATATAACACTTGTCATTTTATCTCTGAATAATAATTAAATGTTAATGTACTGAGGTGATGAATGTATCGTGTATATGTTTGTTGTGTGACATATCCATTTGTCGGTATCTCACCCTTACAGATATATCAGGTTTTTTCTGGTTCACTATTGCACCCTGGGTACTTTAGTACAGATGGTGCAGAGGAGTCTTCCTAAGTCACTCAGAGACTTAGATCTAGTTGTTTGATGAAGTATTTGATTGTGGAATGACCACGTGAGTTTTCCTCAGGAATAACTATTAGAATGACTAGCTTAGGGTTTGAAACTTAGATTTTTGATAAGTATGTATGAGTATGGCTCAGAGAGTCTTTATTTTAAAATGAAATGTTTATGGCTCGGAGAGCATCTCTTTTGAATGAAAAACTAAGTTTTTCCTTTTGGTCATGTATAACTTATTGATGTAACTATTTTTAGTATATTACTGCCTGGTGGTATTTGGTGTAACTGGAATTCTGGAATGAAAATGTAATTATTTTAGCAGGTGTTCTTTTACCTGGGATGTTCGAATTACAGAGGATACTCTATCAAAATTTTTGTAAAAATACTAGCTTTTATTCAAGTATATCTCTGAATTAAATAGACTCGTCAGGCTAGGATTGTAAACTGGTGTGCCGATCAAGGCTTAGGTTTGGAGTCGTGACAAATTTGTATACCCAAATTCAGACGCTTACGTATTTATATAAATTATTTTCTGAAAGCAACCAACAAATTATCTTTTTAATTTAAATTCCGCATGTGTTACGTAGTAATACCTAGTGGGGGTGTTAGAAGTGGTATCAAAGGTGGTCAAGTCTTTCGGGATCTTTGGGGAATAGGTCTGTTAAGTTTTTGTTGTGTGATCTCTGTTTAGTTCTTGTTTGAATTGTTTCTTGTTGAAGCAATGCGTGTTGACGCACAAGTATATGTTTCTTGATGGTTTTACAAAGGTTTTGTGTCCAGGGGACCGTAGATCTTGAATGTTACTCGGGTTCAGAGATGGCATTCGATTATCCTTATGAATCGTGTCAGACATTCGAAAGAAGGTGCTTGTGAAAGGATTTTTCCGGGAGTGTTCCCTGGAAATATCCTAGGTTTATGGTTAGCAAAGGACGTTGATTTTAGATTGATCTAGTTTCTGGATTCGGTCAGATCTCTGTCGCTTTGTGTAGGATGTTGCCTACAAAGTTAAAACTAGTTGGATCACTCGATTCAACCGGAAGATCGGTGGTCTGAACTGTTTGTTAGACCGAGTGTTTTCCTTGTGCAGCACCAATGTTGTGTGAAGGCTCGTGTTCAATGTGTATCGATTAAGTTTGCTTGAATTGTTGAGGACTAAGTTGAGGCTAAGTCCAACTGATCATCCTCAGTGGGATGGATAAGTAATGAGATGACCTATCCTTAACAAGTTAGTTGGGAGATGGTGTGCTACCTAATTTTGTCATCTCTATGGAGGGACAACCAGAGTTGATAGGAGCTTCGTTAATGTATAGATGTGAATGGTACTATGAGAACCCTTAAGTTCAACATCATTGAGTGATATGATTACAATGGACCTTATCATGATCAAGGCAGATATATCATTAAAGGAATTTAGAGTAGTGATCAACGTTTATGGTTAATGTTGACTTAGTGAATCCGAGGATTAACGGAAAAATATCTATAGCAGTTTTCCTTAAGCTGAAAGGAAATAGTAAAGAGGAGTTGAGAAACTAAGTTGTGAGAATAGTTTGAGAGCTCTGTTTTAGAGTTTGAAAGGTCTGACCATGATGAAATTTGGAGTGGTGGAATAAGTCCAAAGGAAACTAAGACTACAATTGTGTGCTTTGGGTTGTAAGTTGATGTATGTGGTAGAGTTAATGTTGAACTTGATGTTTGTCACGAGGATAAGGAGTTGAAGAAGTTTTGCTAGCGGAATAATTTTGAGGCAAGTACAAAGTAAGATTTTAGGGTCAAGGTGTGATTACAAAATCCTGTTTAGTTTCGAGCTACGAAATTTCGAGGACGAATTTTTTTTAAGAGGGCTAGTAATGTAACACCCTGATTTTTACTATTCTTCAATAATAATAAATATGTGTATATGTTTATTTGGTGTGATTAATTATCTGATTGTTTATTTTTGTTTATTTTTATGTGGTTTGGTTTGAGTAATTTTAATTACTCATTTAAAATTTATTTTTGAGTGCGCTAATATTGTCTTATGTCAGTGTAGGCACGATTACTAGACAATAATATTATGTTATTGTCATTAGTAGTATTTGTTTAGAAAAATATTTTAAATGTTATGATTTAAAGGAAATTGTTTTCCTATTTGATTCTATTTAATTTGAGATTTGAAAATATGTTGGTTTGAAATTAACCGGAGATTAATTTTGGATCATTGATTTTCTTGGTAGATCAATTCAGCCATCAATCTTGACTCTATTTTGAATTTTGAAAGTATATATTTGTCACCCATTGTTTTTAGATCTATTAGTCAAGATTATTTCAATTTTTCTAAAATCAATTTCAACCACATATATTACCTATTGTACCTAAAGACCAATTAATTATATCATAGATATGTGGATACTAAAATAAATATTTTGAATTCCATAAGATAGATAAAGCTTTTCATTATTTTATTATTAATTTATTCAGCTAAGATAGTGGCCGTAAAAATCAAAGAGTTTTGAACAACAAAAAGGTGCCAAATTTTTAATTGAAATTGATGGCAATTCCATGCGTTTTGCTTTGCATTTTTTTTTAATATCTTAATGAATGTTCAAATTCAGTTGTTTTACATTCATTATATTCATTAAATTCTATATATAAGAACGAGTCTTAAATGTTAAGTACATGGAACTACAAGTTCTGCCCCATTTCCTACTATATATATATATATATATATATATATATATATATATATATATATATATATATATATATAGCAATGGCCATGTAATGTTGTCAATAGGAAATTGGTTCCTCATTGTTCTTTCCAAGCACACTGATTGCAAATACATTATCTTTTAATTTGATATTGTAATATTTATCATATGTACCAAACACTTAAAACATTAATTTTTATTACAGATTTACTAGGTCGAAGAGAAGATATACCTATTTTACATTCAAAATTCAAATTTTCTAATCTCAAATAAGGATTTTCTGTTTCTATTTCGTAATCCTTTATTAGAATTTTTAGTTCTTATCATTTTTTTGAATGCCTTTTGTAAACTCTATATAAATTGATGAACTGCTTTCTTGTATGAAAATGAACTGCAACAGATGCTTTCTGCAGACAGATATGTATCATTCAATTTTGGAGAAGACTATATGTGCATATCTACAGGAGGAAACAACAACCAAGTTTTGAAAACATGGTTTTCTTGAAAGAGAATAATTTTCATTACTCTGAAGTCAATAAGGGACAAGCAATAGTATCACTACTGCATAGATGTTGCTAAGCATATGACATAGACCATCAAATTAGGGTTCAAATTATCAAATATTTCAAGATCTATAAATTAAACTTGGTGAAAGTGTATATATTCTAAGATTTTAGAAGTTGGAGCAGGTACCAATAGGCTACTTTCACATCTATTACGAATCTTAGTGTTTAAACTTTAATAGTAATAAGCAGATTTAAGAAAGAAAAAAAAAAGAATACAAGATGAAAGCTTGACCCTGGTTTTTTTCTTCAAAACTTATATTCTTTTGGGACATTAATTCTTCAATATCCAAATAATGTTGGCTAGGTAACATTTATAATGGATATGTGAGTGATGGTAGTTAAGGAAGCGAAATAATGAGCATTATTTTTTTCCCTTTCAGAACGTCCCTCTGCTCCATGTGTCATTGGTTCTCGTTCGATTACCCGAAATCAAAAGTATGGTCATTTTCCTTTTCACATGCATTTGTTGCTTCCCATAAATAGCATGATTCTTCTTTTGTGTTTAGTGATTTTGCCGATGGATTAAAGGTTTTGTTTTATTTATTTAGTTGCAATGTTTCATCTTTTTTCCCTATTTTTCATTTTTATTTTTTTAAGAATCTGATCAATTTTATTTTTCTTTAAATTATCTTTTGGTCTAAGGCTCTAAGCTGAGATGAAAGATTTTTGTGATGTTTTTACATTTTATTTTTGTAATTTCAGTTAGAAAAGAAATACTTAATTGATAAAATTAAGTTTTCACATCGAGGACATGCAAAGGGTGGCAGCGTTGGTGCATGCAGTCGTTTGCTGAAAACAAAATTAAAGAGCCAAATTACTTCCTGACAGACAGTGACTCGTGGAGGGCATGCAAAGGGAGGTAGCTAAGTAGCTAACATGTGCGGTACATGTTTATCATTAGATCAGCAGATGGCATGCAACATGTTTATCTCCTAAGCATGCAGATGTAGAACACATGATGACATGCAAAGGGTCATTAAAGAGGTTCGATGGTGCATGCAGATGGCAGGGAATCATACAAATCTAAAATGAATAAACGACTCTTAAAAAATTGGTTTGATATTCAAAATGAATGTTATTAAAAATTGGTCTTTCCTGAGCATGTAGATGGAGAACACATGGAGGACATGCAAAGGATGGTAGGCTAAAAGAGAACACATCAGCATGTATATCTAACAGATGGCGGCGATGCATGGTGCATGCGCAGATGGACAACTTTTCTGAAATTAGAAACAAGACAGGTCATGTTGTAAATCGATGTCCATTGCCTTAGAAACAGACCCCTCATGTCATGTAGCAGTGTCCAGTTAATTACTTTCATGCCCATTGGACCAAAATCCTGTTTTTAATTTTTTTGTCCAATTACGTACAAAGCAGGGGTGGGTAGAGAGAATTTGACTTATGCCTCATTAATTACTAATTAAATATTATCTAAGGATAATTTACATGATGGTTGAAGTAATATTTAGTTCGTTTAAATTTATGAAAACTGTTTTATCTTCCCAAAAATGACAATCTAAGGCCACTATGCTGCTACCATCATCGAATCCCATGTTAGCTGGGCTATTAACTTAAAGTAAAAGTTTTAAACCCAGGTTAATGTTATCAATCTTTTCGTTTTCTTTCCTATATAAGACATGGTTTTGGATTAGTTGCAATGGTGTTGTATTCCAAATATATATTGCTATAGTTACTTTCCAATGATATGTGCTGAAAATGTGTAATAAATATGGGATCATAGTTTATGGTTCTTTGTGAAGCTAATAGTTTGAACCAAGTTCTTAAAAAAATGAAAATACAAAAATAAAATTCAAAAACATCATAGAAATCTTTCTTCTAAGCTTGGACCAAAAGATAATTTAAACAAAAATAAAAATTAAAAATAGAAAGAAAAAAAATGAAACATTGCAGCTAAATAAACAAGACAAAAGCTTTAATGCTTGGGCAAAATCAAAGATGGTAAATATATAGACATAAAAAGACTAAACACAAAAGGAGAATCCTGCTATATCTAGGAAGCAACAAATGCATGTGATAAGGAAAATGATCATACTTTTGGTCTCGGCAATCCCAATGAGAACCAGTGACAAATGCTTATTACTATTAAAGTTTAAACACTAAGATTCGAAATAGGTGTGAAATGGTAGCCTGTTGTTACCTATTCCAACATTTAAAATTTCAAAAAAAATATATATATAATTTCACTGAGTTTAATTTATATATCTTAAAATATTTGATAATTTGAGCCCTAATTTGATGGACAATGTCATATGCTAAGAAGTGTTTATGCAATAATGATATTATCTTGCTTCGTCCTTTATTGACTTTATAGAGTAATGAAAATTATTCTCTTTCAACAAAACCATGTTTGTAAAAACTTGGTTGTTGTTCCTTTTGTAGATATGCACATATAGTCTTGTTTGGTCTCTATTATGGGTTGAGGGTGGGTTCCTTTTGTAGATATGCACATATAGTCTTGCTTTGTGGGACTTTCAATATTGGTATAAAGTAATGACGGTGGGATCCTTTCTGGCTTTTTGAGGTGGTTCCTTTAGTTCCTTTCTCTATAGATTCGTGTAAGAAGATAATATATGGTATTGCTTGGGTTTTGCTTGGTCTACATTATGGGTTGAGGGTGGCTCAGTGCTTTAGACTTTGAGCCTATTTTTTATGTATTTTTTGGTGCTTTGGTCTTCAGGGGTTTGGTATATGTAAAACTCATATTGATCCACGAAGCGAGTCACTATGCCTTTTTACATTGGCTTTCCTCTATTTTTTCTTTCTCTTGTACATGTATACGGGTTAGAATACCCCTAGTACTCTCAATCAATATATGTTTGGTTTATATAAAAAAAACAAAACATATAGTCTTCTCAAAAATTGAATGATACATATCTGCATGCAAAAAGCAACTGTTGTGCAGTTCATTATCATACAAGAAAGCAGTTCGTCAATTTATAGAGTTTATAAAATGCATTCAAAAACAAAAAATGATAATAAAATATTACAAAATAGAAACAGAATGTAAAATAGGAATATATTCTCTTGGACTTGGTCAATCCATAATAAAAATTGGTGTTTCAAGTGGCTTATTTAGCATTTTGATACGTAAAATAAATGTAAAAACACAAAATTAGAAGAGAATGTATTTGCAATCACTGTGTTTGGAAGGAATAGTGAGGAACCAATCCCATTGGCAACATTACAAGGCCACTGCTGTATATGTTAAAATAGGAAATTTGGCAAAGCTTGTAGTTCCATGTATACTTAACAATTAAGACTCATTCAAATATAGAGAATTTAATGAATTTAGTGAATGTAAAAGAACTGAATTTTAACTTTTATTAAGATATTAAAATCACAACAAAAACAAAAATGCATGGAATTGTCATCAATTTCAATTAATATTTTGACACCTTTTTCTTTGTTCCAAACTCTTTGATTTTTACAGCGACTATTTTAGTTGACATTTATCAAATAACTTAATACTAAAATTATGAAAAGCTTTTAACTATCTTATGGAATTCAAAATATTTATTTTAGTATCCACATATCTATGATATAATTACTTGGTCTTTAGGTGTATATCTACGAAAGATGAAAAGTAACCACAAATCAAAGTAATCAAAATTAGTGTGGTCTACCTAATTATCTCGATTATTCTACTAAGACTTTGTTTCGCTTGTCAAGTCTATTAGCTTATAGTGAATGAAAAATAGCTCCATTTGGTAACTATTTTTAAAACCAGCTTATAGTGTTTTTTCTAGATGCTACTTGAAGTAGTGTTTGGGCTTATAACTTATCATTTTTCTTTTGTTTTTATCCTTATTATCTTAATTAAATTTCTCACTTATTCTTAGCTAAATAAAATAAAAACCTAACCATAGTTTTTTTTTGCATGTTCGAGTTTTCTAAGTCATAGCTATAAAATTTGGTATGTGTAGTTTAGACAAATTATAAATTTTTATATTAAAAAAAGAAATTTAATTTATTTAACAGAATATATAAATAAAAAATAATTTCACCATTTAGATTTATATTTAATGTAAAAAAATGTATTTATAAAAATAATTAAAATTAAATTAATAGCAAAACTAAAATTAATATTAAAGTTACTCTGAATTTTAATGGGGTACTGAAGAATTCACCTTGTAGGAATTTATTTATATCATTGCCAAAAAAAAGTAGAGTATCAAGTCTCTTTCCCGAATTTTAAGTCAGAATCAACATCCAATTTAAGTGTATTCGCATGCTCTGATTAGGAGACAACTTGCAGGTGGGCTACATTGATTTATATGTTGAAATGTTGTAGGGGCGCTCATCAAGATTGCAGGTTTCATTAACAAGGGAGCTTTTTAGTTCACTGCTTTATTATGATTCGGACTAGAAGAGTTCATACAGAGGAGTATTTTGCTTGCTCAACTGGCTGGGTATTCATTAGAGTTTAATATGTAGAATTGTTGTGTAACATCCCTCGCTTGCTGCTCCATGGATTGACGACTGTCCCCACAGACCAACACAGGTCTTTTCAGTGTGATTTGTTCTCACTCACACGCTTCCTCAGAAAACTTCCCATGAGGTCACCCATCCCAAAATTGCTCCAAGTCAAGCACGCTTAACTGTGGAGTTCTTAAGTGATGGGTTCCCGAAAAGAATATGCATCTTGTTGATATGGGTAGTACCAATCAATTCTTATAAGCAATCATCAACTGTATAGTCCCATACCTACACAGTCTCAGGATCCCTCTTATTCGGGTGTGTAATCGGCTCGTTCATGTATCCCTCCACGTAGAAGCCTGCCAGGAGCCACTCCTTGTCCGTGCCTTCTTGCACTGGCCACCACTCCCCGCGCGGTACCCAGGTGATACATGCCCACCAGCTTCTGCTTAGTTCGTCCCCGAACCACACCATGGTGATTGTCCCCACAGACCAACACAAGTCTTTTCAGCGTTCTTTGTCCTCACTCACACGCTTCCTGAGAAAACTTCCCAGGAGGTCACCCATCCCAAAATTGCTCCAAGCCAAGCACGCTTAACTGTGGAGTTCTTAAGTGACGGGCTTCCAAAAAGAATATGCATCTTGTTGATATGGGTAGTACCAATCAATTCTTATAAGCCATCCTCAACTGTATATTCCCATACCTACGCAATCTCAGGATCCCTCCCATTCGGGTGTGTAATCGGTTCGTTCATGTATCCCTCTGCATGGAAGCCTGCCGGGAGCCGCTCCTTGTCCGTACCTTCTTGCACCGGCGACCACTCCCCACCCTCGTCAGCACCTGGGTGTTATATGTTGTCAGGAGGTTATTTGTATATTGAAACTCAGGGTCGGTTCTTCCAGGATGTTTAGCGCATGGGTGTTGTTCTGATGGGGTTATTTGAGTGTTTTTTCTTTGGGGTGAACACTAGCTATTAGTTAACCTTCAAGTAATTTGTGTTGTAGGTTGACATAATATCTTAAGTTCTCCCATATGGGCTATTACACTAAACTTGCTTTGTATACAGGTCCGGGTACCCCTAATAGATTCAATACAATTTTTGCTTATTAAAAAAAAAGTGTATTCACATGAGTGCAAGAGGGGTAGAAACACATGCACAAAGAAATTGCCCCTTTGATGAAAGCCTGCAAAATCCGCTCAGCCAGTCACTAACAAAGCCACTGAACCTAATCAAAACGGAATAATAAAATGCAAATCTCCTCTGTTTAATTAGAATCCTTGCAGTTAACATGAGAGCCCATCATCCTTAACATTTCAGCATATAAACCAAAAGTGACCACCTGCATGTTATCTCCTCACTTTTAAACATTGGATAGGATTAATGTACCAATTAGAGAAAGAATTAAAAAGCCTAAAAGAAGCTGAGAACCATTCACAAGACCTATATTTTGCGACACCCCTTCTAGGGTCATCACATAGTTACCCAAAAGCGGAAAATTAAATTATTAATTGCTTGTTACTTTCGGAAAATAAACTTTGAATTAACCGGCTTATCACCAAAATAATGTTGTTGTTTTTTAAAACGTCGATAACATAATCAACCAAACACATCGTCAATAGAACAAACGCATACCGATATATCTATATATATGCATCATAAGTTTTAAACAAACTCTAATTGTGACACCCTAACTCGGGTCATCACATGGTTACCCGTTTGCGGAAATAAAACTTAATTTGCTGGTTGCTTTCGGAAAATAATGTTTTCTCAACGTTCATCTTTTCAAAATATGGTGATAATTTTTTTTTTCTTTTAACCTCATAACAACAACAACGTAATCAAATCACACTTAAATACACAATTTATATAAGTCATACAACTATACTGCCTCATATGTTTTCACACCTAAATCATAATCAGTTTTATCCTCAAAACACAATATATCATAATAGGACCTAAGCTGGTCGTAACTAACAGACACTACAACTGATAGAAGCAGCAACAACATGCTTCGAACTAGACAACCTTCTTCTTCTTGTAGGGATCATACCCCTTGTAAGTGTGACAACCTAAACTCGGTCATCACATGGTTACCCGTTTGCGGAAATAAAACTTAATTTGCTGGTTACTTTCGGAAAATAATGTTTTCTCAACGTTCATCTTTTCAAAATATGGTGATAATTTTTTTTTTCTTTTTAACCTCATAACAATAACAACTTAATCAAATCACACTTAACAACACAATGTATATAAATCTTACAACTATACTGCCTAATATATTTTCATACCTAAATCAACATCAGTTTTATCTTCAAAATATAATAGGACCTAAGCTGGTCGTAACTAACAGACACTACCGCCAACTGGAGCAGCACAGCACGCTTCCAACTAGACAGCCTTCTTCTTCGTGTAGGGATCATACCCATTGTACGTCTCTGAGATGTGTTGTAAGGGTGAGACACCAATATACGGATTTATTACCATAACTAAATGCGCAACACAAAAGAAGACACATACACATATACATATTTATAACAACATACTCATTCATATTATATCACATCGTTTATCAATGGGTTTCACACCCCAAACTTCAACGTTGAAAAACTATGCATGAACACTTCAAAACATCATCTAACATTCATACCTAATCTCATGAGATATCTCCAGCCTCGTGGTCAGTTGATCAGACTCGATAGTTACAGGCGCACAGCCACAGACACGCAGTCACAGACACGCAGTCACAGGCACACAGCCAAAACCCATCACACACTGTCCAACATCGTGGCACAGGTGTCACAACGTAGATGGGGCCTCATTGTCCACCAGGCACAATAAGAACATCTTTATGATCTACAATGACGCCGCAAGGTAATCACTCGTTTGATCATGGCACGTCTACCAAATGCATGCAAGAAAACATTTTATTCTCAACATTTTTCTTTGTGTTATATCTTCATTTGTCAAAGCTCTCAAAAGCTTTCGACCCATCATCGTTTTTAAACATCAAAGCTCTCAAAAGCTTTCAACTTATCATCGTTTTGAAACATCAAAGCTCTCAAAAGCTTTCAACTTATCATCGTTTTCAACATCGAATGCTCTCAAAAGCATCATCGTTTTCAACATAGAATGCTCTCAAAAGCATCATCATTTTCAACCTCGAATGCTCTCAAAAGCATCATCATTTTCAACATTGAATGCTCTCAAAAGCATCATCGTTTTCAACATCTTTACAACTTTTATTAACAACACAGGACCTCAAAGTCCTAGTGCTCAATCACGAATTCCTTAGACCGTTGCAATAAGTCTTAGGTTCGTGGTAATAGAAAACATCTCAAAACGTTTTAACTTATTTACGTAGATACCCAGTCTACAACACAACGAACCTTAATACCCCGACGTCTCGGATATTAAGTTCCACAACATCGTTTTACATCGATCGTTTTTGTCTGTGGAAAACAAATCCAAAATAAGACAACGTCATAGGAACACTAGCACCTCGACATCTCGGTTACTAAGTTCTATATCGTCGCTAAGTAAAACTCATTTACATAAAATCATTTCTACTTGAAAAATCTTTTACTGAAACTTCAGCTTTACAATTTAAATCAATTCTGATTAAATCTCTTCTCAAAACAAGTACTGCTATTTTTAAACTTTCACCATAAATAATTTCAGAACTTGCCATCGTTTATCATTTTCCAAGAAAATATTTTTAAAGTCAAACTTTGACTTTTTATTTTATATTACTATTTTTTTTATAAAGTATTTTTGAATACTAATTTCACAAAATAACTTTTTATAATATTTCGGAATTTCTTGCGTAAAAATTAGCAGTACTAAAAAAAATTCACGGTTACGCTCTCACCGTGACTCACAAATTTATTTTACACTGATAAATTATTAAAATAATAATAGTTCTCAAAAACTCATTATTTTTCCAAAATAATATTTTCCACCATTATTATATTCCAACATTTCCCATAAAACGTTGAATATAATTTTCAGAACTTATTAAATCTTTTATCTGATTAATCGGTTGTGCACTGACCACTGTCAGGCCTCTCAAACAACATTCAACATTCATCATTCAACAACATCATCGTAATTATATCACCAGGCAGATCATGCATCATAGCAACATAATATACTACTGCAGATAATTAAATAAATTAAAAACAGATAAATCACCGATACACAGATAAACAACACAACGTAAGCCACATAAAAATAACCACAACCACATATAATTCATACAAATCACACTACACACAAATAGTTATAGAAAAAAATCCCTCAGGTAAGCTCCCCTTACCTGTTGAAGATTGAACTAACCGTTCCTGTTAGTCTCCTGATCCCGATCCGATTTTTCCTCTCCGTCAGCGTAAATCGGTTAACTCAGTTGTTTCCTTCAAACGAATTGCAACCAAAATAAATCAAAATCAAACAACAACACACTTAAATCAATGGGGGTAGGGTTCGGCTTCACCCAATTTTCTAGGTTAGGAAACTTAAAATTTGATTAACTTAGGGATTAATGATCTATAAGTTACTTAAGCATGATTAATCACTTTAACCATGATTATGAACTAAGAATCATGAACTAAACTCATCTAGTTATAAGAACTAGGGTTCGGTTTTCTCAAGATCAATAGGCTAGAAGTTTTAAAATTTCATCAACTCTTGGATTTAATCAACATACAAAGCTTAGAGTTGGATTCAAAGATTACAACAACTTTTGAATCACAAAATCATTAAGTGATCATACCTAGGGTTTCGGTTTTTGAAGAAACAAATAGGCTCAAGTTTGATTTTTGATCTTCTATATACTTGAATACAAGAACTATCAAGATATAATCATGAATCAAGGCATGAAATTGAAACAAACCTAAGAACACAACTTTAACCTAGGTTCGGCCCAGTCCAGATTTTAGGGAAAGAAATTTCTCATGATCTTGTGCTTATAGATGATTAAAATAGAGATGATTATAAGATCATAGCAATTGGTTTCATGTCAAAAGGATTTTTCTAGAATTAGTTATGAATTTTTGAATCGAGTTCCATGAACTTTGAACAAATGAAGAACATGTTGATCTAAGTCATGAATCTACAAAAGTGATGAAGAGAAATGATTTAAATGACAAGAGAATAAGTTATTACCTCTTGATGATCCAAGAAAACAAAGTTTGGATGATGTTCTTCAAGGTTTTCTTATGGTGTTCTTAAGAAACTTAAGGGAGAAGATGAACATAGTTAGGGTTTAGAACAGTTTTAGTATTTTCAGTAGATCTCTCAACATACTTGTCCGTTTTGGATGATCTTTATGTCGTTGGAAATAAGAGAGAAAGATGAACAACTTTCATGTTGAAAGTTTTTCGAGATTCAAAATATAAACTGGTCAGAATTGCTAGGCAAAATTGGACGAATTATGAATACTTTCAAGAAAAGAACAAGGAAATGGAAGAAAATGGTTAATGAAGAAGGCAACAACTTAATGAAGAAGGAACCAAACTTAATGAAGAAGGCTTGGAGCCGTGGGTTTTGGGTAAGCTTTAGTCAACTTTTCCAATGGCATTTGCTTGCAATTGTCATAAAAAGACAAGGGCAAAATGGTCATTTCATAGCAAAATTTCACTTTATCATAAATGTGTCATTATGGCCATTATGACTCGGATAAGCTCGTCATAAATACTCGGAAAATCGGTCAAATCCATCATCTCTGTTACGTTGCCGACTCCTCGATTCATCTAGCGCAAGCTTTTCCTAGAGACATCTCGATTTATATGCCCGCAACAAATATAATATTTTAATTTTTTTACCAAAATTTTCAAAACTTCCAGTATCGTAGTAAATACGATAAAAACATTTTTCATCTCGTTTACGACTTAAAATTAGGTCTTCTGAGCAGTAAACTTTTACTGTCAGTGAAAACACAAAACGGTAGACCGGCTTCCGTCTGAATTTTCAACCAAAAACTTCCCTGTAACCTTGTAAAAATAAGTATAACAAGGAAATGACCTTGGTTTATCCAAAATCATTTTCTATGTCTCGGATAAAAATATATATTTATATATTTATTACCGATATTACGAAGCAGCGAAAATCGGGGTGTTACATTACTACCCCACTTGAAAAAATTTCGTCCTCGAAATTGAATAGGATCTCTTAATCCCAAAGTCATACTCTCACAAGAAAGTATATAAAAGAATTTCATCAATCTGATAAGAATACAAGGATATTCTGTGTATAAAGATTTCTTTAACAAATTCAAGGAAGTAAAAATGTATGATTGGTACATATTTACAAACTTGAATCTAAGAAAGTTTCTTCCCTCACAAGAATATCCTTGCCAACAATTTAAAAGAACTATGGTCCGTCAAGAATTCGGACAGAATCACTTTCTACCAAACGTAAAAGTGACTAGACTAAGTCTCATCAAGAAACTCCTTTTATCAAGAAATTATCTATCCTGAACAGCAATAGGATAGTCTAAACATATAGAATTCCATCATGAAATTTAAAAGAAATAGAAAATTTTCAACATATCCACACACAATCCATCGAAACAAGTATGAATTGTACCCGAATTAAAATAGTATAGTTAAGAGGTTACCGTCTTGGTTTGAAGTCTCAGCTCCTCACACATTATACACTCTACCCGTAGTCTTTGACTTGACAGCATTGGTGTTATTGACAGTCGGTCCACGCCTTGGCGCATTGCAATCTCTCGCCAAATGTCCCACTTGATTACAATTAAAACACCTAATCCCCTTTTCATGAAAAGTATTCATCATGTGATTTGGATCTCCACATCTGTAGCACCTTCTAAGTTGGCCTTGACTTTGGTTCGTTTGGCCACCACTCCCCGATGCAACAAAATTCAAATGATGTTGTTGTCGATTCTGGTCATTTCCTGATGGACGGAAATAAGGCTTCTGCTGATTTCGTTCCTCTTTCCGATTCTGATTCTAGTTCTTGGAACGAGAGGGTCCTCCAACAGTTCCTCCATTGTCTATTTCTTTCCTCATCAGCTCCACCTTCCTACACTTCTCGACTAAGGCTTGGAAATTCCGGATTTCCAATGGTAGTACTGATTCCTTAATCTCGAAACGCAATCCTTTTTCAAAACGCTCACACTTCCAATCTTCGCTTGGGTTGTTTTGGAAAAAGCGAAAATACTTAGCAAGTGATTCAAACCTTGCCGCGTACTCTCCAACACTTAAATCCCCCTGTTGAAGTTGCAAAAATTCTTGCTCCTTCTCAGCACGTGCACTTTGAGGAAAATATTTGTTTAAGAAGCTGGTTCGAAATACTTCCCAAGTAATCTCCTGATTCTCGGCTTCCAGCAGCTGTTCGGTGCCCTTCCACCAATACTCAGCATCGCCCACCAATAGAAAAGTGGCATAAGATACCTTCACTCCCTCAGGACTATGAATTAGTCTAAAATTTTTCTCTAACTCCTGAATCCATAAGTCAGCTTTCACAGGATCCACATCTCCATGAAACTGTGATGGATCTTGATGCCTAAAAGCAGTTTAATTCTTACCTTCAACAGCCTGTTCAGCTCGAATCTGTGCCTGTTGGTTCTGGGCATTCATGGATGCAGTCTGATTAGCAATCGCAGCTGCTACATTTTCCATTGCCTGAGCTGCATAATCCACTCCTCCTTCATAATCTTCATTCATGTTACCATGGCCGCGTCCACGTCCCTTTCCCCGTCCACGTCCAGCTTCTGGTTCAACAACTGGTTCCATAACTAACCTATAAACCACAATCAGTTAAACCAAAAACCAGAAATTGAAACGTAAACATAGTCATTACCACACATTACTTCTAAGAAGTAATTCCAAACAGATCTTAATTAGAGAACACACAACATCCACACAACAGACCTATTTTCCAACATTCCCGAAAGACTCGACCAGCTCTGATACCACTAATGTGACACCTTAAACTCGGTCATCACATGGTTACCCATTTGCGGAAATAAAACTTAATTTACTGGTTACTTTCGGAAAATAATGTTTTCTCAACGTTCATCTTTTCAAAATATGGTGATAAATTTTTCTTTTCTTTTTAACCTCATAACAATAACAACTTAATCAAATCACACTTAACAACACAATGTATATAAATCTTACAACTATACTGCCTCATATATTTTCATACCTAAATCAACATCAGTTTTATCTTCAAAACATAATAGGACCTAAGCTGGTCGTAACTAACAGACACTACCGCCAACTGGAGCAGCACAACACGCTTCCAACTAGACAGCCTTCTTCTTCGTGTAGGGATCATACCCCTTGTACGTCTCTGAGATGTGTTGTAAGGGTGAGACACCAATATACGGATTTATTACCATAACTAAATGCGCAACACAAAAGAAGGCACATACACATATACATATTTATAACAACATACTCATTCATATTATATCACATCGTTTATCAATGGGTTTCACACCCCAAACTTCAACATTGAAAAACTATGCATGAACACTTCAAAACATCATCTAACATTCATACCTAATCTCATGAGACATCTCCAGCCTCGTGGTGAGTTGATCAGACTCGATAGTTACAGGCGCATAGCCACAGACACGCAGTCACAGGCACACAGCCAAAACCCATCACACACTGTCCAACATCGTGGCACAGGTGTCACAACGTAGATGGGGCCTCATTGTCCACCAGGCACAATAAGAACATCTTTATGATCTACCATGACGCCGCAAGGTAATCACTCATTTGATCATGGCACGTCTGCCAAATGCATGCAAGAAAACATTTTATTCTCAACATTTTTCTTTGTGTTATATCTTCATTTGTGAAAGCTCTCAAAAGCTTTCGACCCATCATCGTTTTTAAACATCAAAGCTCTCAAAAGCTTTCAACTTATCATCGTTTTGAAACATCAAAGCTCTCAAAAGCTTTCAACTTATTATCGTTTTCAACATCGAATGCTCTCAAAAGCATCATCGTTTTCAACATAGAATGCTCTCAAAAGCATCATCGTTTTCAACCTCGAATGCTCTCAAAAGCATCATCGTTTTCAACATCGAATGCTCTTAAAAGCATCATCGTTTTCAACATCTTTACAACTTTTATTAACAACACAGGACCTCAAAGTCCGAGTCCTCAATCACGAAGCCCTTAGACAGTTGCAATCAGTCTTCGGTTCGTGGTAATAGAAAACTTCTCAAAACGTTTTAACTTATTTACGTAGATACCCAGTCTACAACACAACGAACCTTAATACCCCGACGTCTCGGATATTAAGTTCCATAACATCGTTTTACATCGTTTTTGTCTGTGAAAAACAAATCCAAAATAAGACAACGTCATAAGAACACTAGCACCCCGACATCTCGGTTACTAAGTTCTATATCGTCGCTAAGTAAAACTCATTTACAGAAAATCATTTCTACTTGAAAACTCTTTTACTGAAACTTCAGCTTTACAATTTAAATCAATTCTGATTAAATCTCTTCTCAAAACAAGTACTGCTATTTTTAAACTTTCACCATAAATAATTTCAGAACTTGCCATCGTTTATCATTTTCCAAGAAAATATTTTTAAAGTCAAACTTTGACTTTTTATTTTATATTACTATTTTTTTTATAAAGTATTTTTGAATATTAATTTCACAAAATAACTTTTTATAATATTTCGGAATTTCTTGCGTAAAAATTAGCAGTACTAAAAAAATTTCACGATTACGCTCTCACCGTGACTCACAAATTTATTTTACACTGATAAATTATTAAAATAATAATAGTTCTCAAAAACTCATTATTTTTCCAAAATAATATTTTCCACCATTATTATATTCCAACATTTCCCATAAAACGTTGAATATAATTTTCAGAACTTATTAAATCTTTTATCTGATTAATCGGTTGTGCACTGACCACTGTCAGGCCTCTCAAACAACATTCAACATTCATCATTCAACAACATCATCGTAATTATATCACCAGGCAGATCATGCATCATAGCAACATAATATACTACTGCGGATAATTAAATAAATTAAAAACAGATAAATCACCGATACACAGATAAACAACACAACGTAAGCCACATAAACAAATAAGCACAACCACATATAATTCATACAAATCACACTACACACAAATAATTATAGAAAAAAATCCCTCAGGTAAGCTCCCCTTACCTGTTGAAGATTGAACTAACCGTTCCTGTTAGTCTCCTGATCCCGATCCGACTTTTCCTCTCGGTCAGCGTAAATCGGTTAACTCAGTTGTTTCCTTCAAACGAATTGCAACCAAAATAAATCAAAATCAAACAACAACACACTTAAATCAATGGGGGTAGGGTTTGGCTTCACCCAATTTTCTAGGTTAGGAAACTTAAAATTTGATTAACTTAGGGATTAATGATCCATAAGTTACTTAAGCATGATTAATCACTTTAACCATGATTATGAACTAAGAATCATGAACTAAACTCATCTAGTTATAAGAACTAGGGTTCGGTTTTCTCAAGATCAATAGGCTAGAAGTTTTAAAATTTCATCAACTCTTGGATTTAATCAACATACAAAGCTTAGAGTTGGATTCAAAGATTACAACAACTTTTGAATCACAAAATCAATAAGTGATCATACCTAGGGTTTCGGTTTTTGAAGAAACAAATAGGCTCAAGTTTGATTTTTGATCTTCTATAAACTTGAATGCAAGAACTATCAAGATATAATCATGAATCAAGGCATGAAATTGAAACAAAACCTAAGAACACAACTTTAACCTAGGTTCGGCCCAATCCAGATTTTAGGTAAAGAAATTTCTCACGATCTTGTGCTTATAGATTATGAAAATAGAGATGATTATAAGATCATAGCAATTGGTTTCATGTCAAAAGGATTTTTCTAGAATTAGTTATGAATTTTTGAATCTAGTTCCATGAACTTTGAACAAATGAAGAACATGTTGATCTAAGTCATGAATCTACAAAAGTGATGAAGAGAAATGATTTAAATGACAAGAGAATAAGTTATTACCTCTTGATGATCCAAGAAAACAAAGTTTGGATGATGTTCTTCAAGGTTTTCTTATGGTGTTCTTAAGAAACTTAAGGGAGAAGATGAACATAGTTAGGGTTTAGAACAGTTTTAGTATTTTGAGTAGATCTATCAACATACTTGTCCGTTTTGGATGATCTTTATGTCGTTGGAAATAAGAGCGAAAGATGAACAACTTTTATGTTGAAAGTTTTCCGAGATTCAAAATATAAACTGGTCAGAATTGCTAGGCAAAATTGGACGAATTATCAATACTTTCAAGAAAAGAACATGGAAATGGAAGAAAATGGTTAATGAAGAAGGCAACAACTTAATGAAGAAGGAACCAAACTTAATGAAGAAGGCTTGGAGCCGTGGGTTTTGGGTAAGCTTTAGTCAACTTTTCCAATGGCATTTGCTTGCAATTGTCATAAAAAGACAAGGGCAAAATGGTCATTTCATAGCAAAATTTCACTTTATCATAAATGTGCCATTATGGCCATTATGACTCGGATAAGCTCGTCATAAATACTCCGCAAATCGGTCAAATCCATCATCTCTGTTAAGTTGCCGAATCCTCGATTCATATAGCGCAAGCTTTTCCTAGAGACATCTCGATTTATACGCCCGCAACAAATATAATATTTTAATTTTTTTACCAAAATTTTCAAAACTTCCAGTATCGTAGTAAATACGATAAAAACATTTTTCATCTCGTTTACGACTTAAAATTAGGTCTTCTGAGCAGTAAACTTTTACTGTCAGTGAAAACACAAAAAACGGTGAGACCGCCTTCCGTCTGAATTTTCAACCAAAAACTTCCCCGTAACCTTATAAAAATAAGTATAACAAGGAAATGACCTTGGTTTATCCAAAATCATTTTCTATGTCTCGGATAAAAATATATATTTATATATTTATTACCGATATTACTGAAGCAAAGAAAAATCGTGGTGTTACAGTAAGACTCTGATATGTTTGTAAGGGTGAGACGCCAATATATGGATTTATCACCATAACTAAATGCGCAACACAAAAGAAGGCACATACACATATACATGTTTATAACAACATAAGCATTCATATTATAGCATATCGTTTAACAATGGGTTTTAAACCCCAAAAATCAACGTTGGAAAACTATGCATGAACACTTCAATACATCATCTAAACATTCACACCTAATCTCATGAGACCTCGTGATGAGTTGATCAGACTCGATAGTTACCGGCACACACAGCCACAGGCACACAGCCAAAACCCATCACACATTGTCCAACATCGTGGCACAGAGTGCTAACAACGTAGATGGGGCCTCATTGTCCACCCGACACAATAAGAACATCGTTGGTATGTTCTACCATAACGCCGCAAGGTAATCACTCGTTTGATCATGGCACGTTTGCCAAATGCATGCAAGAAAATACTTTTTCTCAACACTTTTCATTGTGTTATATCTTTATTTGTCAAAGCTCTCAAAAGCTTACGACCCAACATCGTTTTAAACATCGAAGATCTCAAAAGCTTACGACCCATCATTGTTTTAAACATCTTTACAACTTTTATTAACAACACAGGACCTCAATGTCCGAGTGCTCAATCACGAAGCCCCTAGACCTTGCAATCAGTCTTAGGTTCGTGGTAATAGAAAACATCTCAAAATGTTTTAACTTCTTTAAGTAGATACCCAGTCTACAACACAACGAACCTTAATACCCCCGACGTCTCGGTTATTAAGTTCCACATCATCGTTTTACATCGTTTTTGTCTGTGAAAAGCAAATCCAAAATAAGACAACGTCTTAAGAACACTAGTACCCCAACATCTCGGTTACTAAGTTCTATATCGTCCTTTACGTCATTAAGTAAAACTCATTTACCGAAAATCCTTTCTACTTGAAATTCGTTTGTAAAACATCAAATCATAGAAAAATCCACTTTTCCTTTGGAAACTCATTTTTTCCAAAATAACGTTTTTAAGTTAAACTTTGATTTATTTTTTTTAATAAATATTTTTATTTAATTTTTTTAATAAAATTTTTTATATTATTATTATTATTTTTAATAATAAATAAGGTATTTTCCAATATTAATTTCACAAAATAACTTTTTATGATATTACGGAATTTCTTACGTAAAATTTAGTAGTACAAAAAAAATTCATGGTTACGCTCTCACCGTGACTCATATATTACTTTTACACTAATAAATCATTAAAATAATAATATTTCTCAAAACTCATTATTTTTCCAAAATAATATTTTCCACCAGTATTATATTCCAACATTTCTCATAAAACATTGAATATAATCTTTTCACAACTTATTAAAGCTTTTATCTGATTAACCGGTTGTGCACTGACCACTGTCAGGCCTCTCAAACAACATTCAACAACATCATCAGAATTATATCACCAGGAAAATCATGCATCATAGCAATATAATATACTACTGCAGATAATTAAATAAACTAAAAGCAGATCAATCACCGATACACAGATAAACAACACAACGTAAACAACATAAACAAATAACCACAACCACACATAAATCATATAAACCACACTAAAAGTAAATAGTTATTGAGAAAATCCCTCAGGTAAGATCCCTTTACCTCTTGAAGTTCCTCGGTGAAATTAAAAGAACTTTGTCGGTTGTTGGAAACCCTCGTATGCCGTAGAACAATTAACCTTCAACAACACATCCAAACAATCAAGCAAAACAAGCAAAATAAACACCTAATCCTCTCTAATAGGTTACGGCCTCCTTAGAGTTTTGTGGCTCAAAATCTCCAAACTTGCTTAAGTCAAGGATTAATGATCCTAATATACTTAAGGAAATGGATTAAGGCTAAACAACAAAGTTAAGAATCAAAACCATCCTAATCCTCTTAGTGGTAGATTCGGCCAATACAAGAACATAGGGTTAGGGTTTTTATTTTAATGAACCAACTAGGATTCAACATGTATACAAGTATGTATGATGAAAGACATGATTATACATCAAAAGCAAGAACAAAAGCTCCATCCATCCTTTCCTCTAGGATTCGGCCAAGATGGGTCTTAAGAGAAGAAAATTTTTGATCATCACATGCTCTTATATACATACAACATACATGATTATAAAAACATAGGAAGTGGTTTCAAGATCATGATATTTTTCTAGAATTTGTTATGAATTTTCAAAGTTCTAGATCTAGAAACTTAAAAGTGATGAACATAGATGAAATAGACTTTGAATCATGAAACTTATTGAAGAACATAGACATGATTAGGGAAGGAGAATAGGATTCACCTCTTGAAGATCAAAAACAAGTGAATATCCAAGGACTTGCTTCACAAAATCAAGCTTTTGTGTTCTAAGTGTTCTTGAGAAGTTTAGAGCAGTTTCGGTAATTTGGACATATCTCTCAATATACTTATCCATTTTTGATGTTCTTTATGTCGTTGGAAAGAAGGGAGAATGAGGAACAACTTTCATGGAGAAAGTTTTCCTAGATTCAGAATAGAAAATGGTCAGAATCGCTATGCAAAATCTGGTGAGTATGAACACCTATGGTTGTTCTTGAAAGAAAAGTATGAGTTTTGGAGAGAAAGATGTCATGAATGAAAGAATGAAATTGCCTAAGTGTATGATAATGAAGGACCCGTGAGTTTTTAGGGGCAATTTGGTCAAAAATTACAATGGCATGGCTTGAAAAATTCATGAAGAGCCAAGGGTAAAATCGTCATTTCCAGGTAAAATATTCCTTTGTCATAAATGCGCCATTATGGCCATATTATGATGCGGATAGGATCGTCATAAATGCCTGTCACATCAGTCAAATCCGTCACCTCAACTCCGTTGCTGACTCCCTGGTTCATCTGACGCGGGTTTTTCCTAGAGATATCTCGACGTATTCGCCCGCAACAAATATAATATTTTAATTTTTTACGCTAAATTTTTCAAAACTTATAGTCTCGTAGTAAATACGATAAAAACATTTTTCATCTCGTTCACGAATTAAAATTAGGTTTTCTGAGCAGTAAACTTTTACTGTTAGTGAAAACGCAGACCGGGTTTCGTCTGAATTTTCAACCCAAAATTTCATCGTAACCCTATAATATAAAGCATGATATAGAAATGATAGTGGTTTACCCAAAATCATTTTGAGTCTCGGATAAAAATATATATGTTCATATATTTATTACCGATATTAGGAAGCAACGAAAATCAGGGTGTTACACTAATCACTATAAAACCACAAAAGAAGCCTTCATCGATACAGGCTATTTCTACACACTAAGTTAGCAATATAAAGACATATACAAAATAGTAGCGAGCATCTAGAACCATAACAAAAAGATAATGGCTCTCGGTAGCCAGATTAACCGACGAATATCACTACCCCAAAACTATACCCTAAGCTGGTCTATACTAATGAAAACCATTAGGGAGATCATGATGATCACCTCCTCCCAAAGCAGAACTATCCGATGAGGATGCTGTTGCTCCTGCACCCACGTCGGGTGAATCATCGTCATCAACAGGTGGAAGATCCTCAAGGATGTCCTCTATAAACTCTTCGGGATCCTCCTCAATCCGATCCTCTGGAAGCATCTCAACTGGAGGCTCATCAGGTACGGCTATAGCTGGTGCAGCTATCTGTAAAGGCTGACCCAACTGAGGATGAAACTCGATCTCTCCATGATCCATCAAGTACTGTAGGTAAAGCCACGGCGGAGGTAGAGATACTTCGCAAGTCTCCATGACATGAGTCCTACGTTGAGGTCCTACAGCTAATGTGCCAGTAACCTCATGAGTGGGGCCAAAATAGGTGGCACTAGTAGCCCCAGGATTTATCTCCCAAGCGCCACCATGTGCCCTGTGCTCAAACGTAATGCTGCGGATCACAGAGTGCGCCAGGGGCATCATCGGATCCATCTAATCTTAGATGTAAATGAAGGTACCACAAGTAGAGAACGAACAAGAAAACATTGCAAGAGTGAGAAACCAATATATGGATTTTACTCGACAACTACATACTCGAAACCACATAAAACACATACACCTATATCAACATAAGCATTCATAAGAAAATAGTTTATCAATGGGTTTAACACCCCAAACTTCATCAAGTGAAAAACAATGCATGAACACTTCATATTCGTCATCTAAATTCGCACTTAATATAATGAGATATCCCAACACGTGGTGAGTTGATCAGGCTCAATTTCCATACAAGGCAAAAAGGCACGCAGCCAAAACCCATTGCATGCTGTCTAACACCCAGGGCACAGTGATAAAAATGAAAATGGGGTTTCATTGTCCCAACCGGGGCACAATGAATAAAATCGTAGCATGAAATACCTGACGCCGCAAGGAAATGACACACAGAACCGTGGGCACGTCTTCGAAATGCATGCAAAATACTTTGCTCTTAACACTTTTCTTTGTGTTCAATCTTTCTTTGCCGAAGCTCAAAATGGCTTACGACTAACATAGTTTTAAACCTCTTTAAAACTTTCATTAATAACACAGGATCTCAAAGTCCGAGTGCTCAATCACGACACCTCTCGACCGATGCACCAGTCATAGGTTCGTGGTAATAGAAAACATCTTAAATGTTTAAACATAGTATGCACCACGTATACAATAGACACCAAGTCTATAGGACCTCAAAGTCCAAAGGACCCCAAGTCCATAACAACAAAGAACCTTAGTACCCCGACGTCTCGGTTACTAAGTTCAACACCACTTTCAACACTGTTGAATTATACTTGATTTCGGAAAATCTTTTCAAATGGGAAATTCTTCAATAAAACCTTTAAATACTAAACTTAATTTTCACAAAGATGAGTCACTTGAGGCTTAAACTTACTTAAAATACGTACTGCCGTTTCAAAACACTTGCAGTTGATACTTTTCCTAATTGCCGTCAATTATCATTTTTAAAGCCTTTTAAGCCAAAACTTAGCTTTTTCCACTTAAATAATTTTCTAAAATCATAATTAACTTATTTTCAACATTTAATTTCATAAATAACTTTTTATAATATTACGGAATTTCTTACGTAAAAATTAGCAGTACAAAAATAATTCCACTGTTTCGCTCTCACTGTGACTCGTGGTTCACTCTTATAGTGATAAATCATTAAAATAATGATATTTTCCAAAATTCCTTATTTTTCCAAAATAAAAATTTCCATTAATATTATATTCCAATATTTTACCGTTAAAACATTGAATATAATTTATAAAGCTTCTTAAAGCTTTTATCCGATTAATTTAATTAGGCACTGACCACTGTCAGGCTTCTCAAACAACAACCAACAATAATATCACAGAGAAATTCCCAGGCAGATCATGCAACACAATACATCATAATTTAATTACAGATAAACAATTGAACGCAATTAAACCAACACAAATAAAAATAACATAACTTTAACAACTTAAATAAATACTAACAGATAAATAATTATAGACAAACACAGGATAGCATATAGCCATCGAATATATCCCTCAGGTAATCCTCTCTTACCTCTCAGAGTTCTCTGCGGATTAAAAGTATTTTGTCGGAAGTCCGGTTCTCACGTACACCGCAAATACACTTAACCTTCAATGATTACAACCAATCAATTACTAATCAAACACTAGTGCAGAAAACACTTTTAACATCGGTTAATTTTGGGTTTTAACATCGGTTATTGAATCGATGTGTATACAGGCGATGTTATATGTGGTGGTTTTAGACATCGGTTATGAACCGATGTCGAAAGTGCACTTTACACATCCGTTAAAATTTTAACCGAAGTCTAAAGTGCATTTTCAATGTTTTCTAACTCTGTTGAAAATCACTTTACACATCGGTTCCTTTTTAACCGATGTCTAAAGTCAACTTTCAACATCGGTTTTGATTTATAAATCAAGTCTAAAGTGCATTTTCAATGTTTTCTAACTCTGTTGAAAATCACTTTACACATCAGTTTCTTTTATAGCCGATGTTGAAAGTTCTTTATTTTTTTTTAAAAAAATATGGCTTACACCAGTTACAATTCTTTCCCTGTTTCATTGGTACAACCAAAATCTCAACAAACAGAAACATAATCTCTTATAACCAAAATTTCATTCAAAGTCCAAAATATTCTCAATGCAAAAGTTTACATCTAAAAATCCTAACTAAATATATAAAATGTCATAAATTCAAACTAAATAATTTGACACCAAAGAAACTACACAAATGAGTATATGATCACCCATTAATTCCCAAATCAACTTTAGAAAGAAGGTTGCCCAACGCTTCTTTATGACCATAATGTCCTCATTTGATAGTGGAGCCCGAGTGTCGAATATCTGCATGTAACATAAGATAAATTAAACATTGCAAATAATCATACTAAAACAAAACATAATTAATATATAACTTATTACAAATTTTATTACTTACCGTCATCCATCCTTTAGTAATTCCACCGGATACAATGTCGAGCATCCACTTCATAACATATTATCCATACTCCCATGAGCCACATTGCCTATGAGACTACAAATGAACCCGATTTGAATATAATGAGAAAACACATAACATTAACTATATTGTAAATTGCAATTGAATCTCGGGTACTAATAAAATACTTACGTTAGGGAAAAACCACTTAATAGGCCTAGGCCTAGTACCATCTAACATGCGACGACGTCGTCCATAGATCTATCATAAGAAAATATACACTTAAAGTATGTTACAAATTTCAGAGTAATTAATACAACAAATGCAGCACTAAATAAGAAAATTAAAAGCTTACGTTTCAACAATGGCCTTGAGTTCCTTCGTCGGTCTTCTTCCCAACGAACTAGGACATAAGACCAATAATTGACAATGTTCACTGCAGTTGGGAATAGTTAATGACAAGTCACGGATAATTATAAATCACTTTTATACTTGTACTTACCTCTTGAGGCAAGGTGCTAGGTAGCACTGTTTGTTGCCTCGACCAAGCATGCGCCGCATGCTCGCAGTAATCACATCTGGGGGAACTGTCTCACCCTCAATGAGGGCAGAGTCAATGAATCCATAAATATGGAGGTTGCCCCTAACAATACATTGGCGATGCAAATACCTAATATATTGAAAAAACATGTTAATTATAATAGTATTGAAAACTTTTTTAGTTAATTAAGAAATAAAAAATGTACTTACGTGCACCATAATGAGATGCACGACCAGCAAACCTTTTCACCATCAAGAGCTATCTCCATAAAGTCCCTTGCAGGGAGATTGAAAGGTTGATCAGGCCTACCATCGTGTTCCAACTCTATGAGAGCCGGATTCTTCCCATGTTTAACCGCCACTATAGCTAGACGTTCAAGAGCATCTGAGTGATCCCCCTCGTCGATACCTTAATCAACAAAGATAAAACATTAGTGAACACGGTTAAGTTAATTCAATTGTAAGTAATTGGATGATTATATGAATACCTTGCCAGAAGAAAACTTCACAGGTCTTCCCATATGAGACTTTTTTGGTGGAACATCCTTTTCAAAATCCTAAATAACAAAAAAAGCATTAATAAACACAATTAAATTATTTCAATTGTAAATATAGAAAAATACAAGTAATTGAATACCTTGGCTGAAACAAAAAACCTCACAAGTCTTCTTGTCCAAGAAATGAAATTACCGAGGGCCTCGCCTACTATTTGAACATCCTCAGTTGGCACAGGGACTCGAGCATCAGCATCTCGAATATCTTCGACCACCACCATCACCAAATCCCATCACAAATAAGATGCTCCCGTATCTCCTCAGCTTCTAGTCATCTCCCATTCAAGCAATTAACACAAGGAAAATAAAACTTTCCAATACTACTATCAGGAAGATTTCTTTTAGCAAATTGTAGAAAAGCTTCCACTCCATTCTAATACTCATCACTTGTCCACCTAGCATTCATCCAACCGCGATCCATAACTACAACAATAACTTCGTAGGATTGAGTTAATATGGTTTAGGGAAATGATGCATGCAAATACCACCATTTCTAACTTCTAACTTTTGCATGTTTAATGATAATCTTTCTAAGTCATCCTATATGAGGGATGTCAGAATTTTAGCATGATTTCTAAGTAAATATATAAATATGGTTAAGTGCAAAAGAAATTTAAAACAAAAAATAATATACAAATGTACTTCCAAACGTGTTTATCTCAACCAGAGATTGGAGGATGAAAAGTGGGGGACAAAACTTGCTTGCCAAGAATTTGGCTTTCATTGTGGCTTAACACTAATAAGGTCATTGGAGCACGAATCAGGATCCCCCCATGATAACACTTTGCAAATAAATAAAACAAAGAACAAATAAGCTTTCTCCATCAACATCAGTGTAGCTATAACAATAATGCAATATAATTTCATGCATTTCACCAAGACGCATTGTTTTAACTGATGTACCATGTCACTAAACGGCTACCATTTAAACAAGATCCTATAGTTTCTTCCTTAAAATAATTTAAGTTATGCCATTAAGAAATGGGGGTTACTGGCAGCCACAAGGCATTGTTTTACCTGAAATATTCTGAAACATCTTAAAATAAAATTGATGCAAGTTATGTATATGACTATATATAAGAAAAGTCATGGTCTTAAACTCTACGTTTCAAAAATCAAGTCAAAACACCTTATTCTAATATGATATTATAGATGGCATCCTTTTATACATATAAATCAAAAGATAACAAAGTCATAAATTACCTTGAGGAACTAGAAGGACCAAAACAATCTCATAGCCACAAGCATATGTAAAATGTCACATTGATACTTTTTCTTGTAAATAAAATTTTGGCATAGTAAATTATGAAAGATATCTCACTAGAAGCAAAAGATAAACATGCTCATAGTCACAAGCATATGTAAAGTTCATTTCATACAGTTTTTTCCTATACAAAGTCCTAACATATTTTAAAAGAGAGAACTTATTCTGAGCATCCCAAAAGAATCTTAGATGAAATCTAGATCAGCACCAATAATGACTCACCAGCCAAACAACAAATTAAATAAAAAATATTGAAAACAAACCACATTCATCAACATCAGTGTTTTAAAAATACTCAAGCAATGTTTGAAGAAATAGCATTATTGATAAATTTCATCGAAAGGTTAAATAAATTTGTCTAGAAGAAGGGTTATGTTTTTCAGCTGATAACATGGTTAGAAAGTCATTCTGTTGCTGAACAAGTAAAGAGCACAAAATGCCATAGCACACAAAACAACTCAAACAACCAAAATGCCACAATACAGACAACCAAGTAATCAGTCCTAATACAGTCAAGGAATCAGTAAACAATGACAGTTATACAGTCAAGTGACCAAGTGGAAGAGGTTAGGGCTCTGTAAGAGAAAAAGAGAAAAATAAAACTGAAATGTAAGCTCACATAGAAGAGGGTTATCGAACTGCAGTTTGGAGAAGAAGAGAGAAATGTAAACTCACCTTGGAATGGATAATAAGGTTGTGTCACTTCACTCTTCTCGGTTCATTTCCCACAAAATAATCCCTAAACGCAGAAGCTCACAATCCTTGCTATCCAAAAATAAAAACATAAAAACAAAAAGAAAAAGAAACCCAAAATTTCTAAGCTCACTCATCTTCGCTTCCATTTCAATGTGTTACCTTTGTGATATTTTAAAAAAAGAGAGAGAGAAGAAAACGAGTGAACACCCAAGTTATGAAGCGGAGGAAAAGAATGGGTTACCTCTGTGATGAGAACTGAAAAGGGATGCGTTGATGGGGAGCTTGAGTGGTGAGAACCAAAGCAATGAGAACAGAGCAGAACAGAGATGGACCACCCGCGATTGCTGAAAGCAAAGATGGACCACCTGTAATGGCGACGACGGACACGCACGACGATGGAACACCTTCGTGTTGCTCCAACCTCTGCGGATGGCACACGACGGAGCAAGCGGACAGCGCACGATGGAGCAAGACGACAGCACGGACGGTGAGGGTTTTAGGTTTAGGTAAGCCGAGATAAAAGAAAGAGCACGAACAGTGATAATATTGGAGGGAATGAATAGAACAATATTGGTTTTGGGCTATTAGACATCAGTTCCAGAAACACCTGATGTCAAAAGTAAAGCAATTTTAAAATTTGTTCTTGATTAAAGACATTAGACATCGGTTATTTAGAGAACCGATGTTAAAAGTAACGCAGAATTTCAATTTTCAATTTTTGTTTTATTCTTACACATCGGTTTACAAAACGAATTGATGTGTAACACTTTTAACATCGGTTATTTTAATAACCGATGTAAAAGTTTTGACATTAATTTCAAAAATGCCACCGCCTAGTTTTAGACATCGGTTAGAAAAGAACCGATGTTAAATCCTGACGTGAAAAGCATATTTTGCACTACTGAAACAATTAATAACATCAAAACCCTTCTATATGATCACGGCCTCAAGGGATTTTTTGTGACTAAAATTCCTAAACATGCCTAAGTTATGGATTAATGATCCTTAACTAACTAAGATCATGGATTAGTAACTAAACAACAAGGTTAAGAACCAAAACTTCCTAACTCACAAACATCTAGGATTTGGCCATGACATGTTCATATGGCTAGAGATTTTGGTTTGACAAAACAACTTGGATTCAACAAGCATATATACTAACAAGATAATATGCATGATCATTGATGAAAAACATGAACAAAATCTCCTCCAACCTAATCTATATAGGTTCGGTCATGGTGAGTATAAAAGGGAAGGAAATTTTAGATTTCAACATACTCTTGTATTTAGAACACATACATGATGACAAGAACATAGAAATTGATTTCAAACTCAAAGGATTTTTCTATGATTTTATATCATTTTCTAAAGACATGAACTCATAAGATGAACATGATGATTAAGGCATTGAATCATGAAATAATTTGAAGAAACTATAACTAAAAGATGATGAGGATGAAGAATCACCTATTGGAAATTGAAAAGGAGCAAGAAATCTTCAACCACCTTCACAAACCAAGCTTCTTTGTGTGAGAGAAAAATAAGAACAAGCTAGAACACTTGAGAAGTTTTGAGAAAGTGTGAGGATATGTGAGAATGATCAAGAAGCCACTTGATTCATCAAGTTTATGAGCAAGCCATGGGCCTTGTGCATTGGGCTTGATGAAACTCACTTGAGCACACTTGGTTTTGATTCACAAAAATGCTTAAGACATAAACTTGACAAAGGAAACTTAAATGAATGAAATTGGCATCATGAAAAATAATTCCACGAGCAAGAAATAGACCTTAAGGCTGCAGTCCCCCTAATGGGCTTGGATGAAAAAAAAATTGGCCCAATTGACAAAGATAGCTTGAAGAATTCACTTTGGACTAAAAAGCGATTAAGAGAAGGTTAAAGGACTTAGGTGCAAAATCCTTAAAATTCCATCTAACTCGTGTGCTAACTTAAAAATTCCACATGTGTGACTCATCCACATGAATCATTTTAGAATCACAAGATAAATCCTTTATCTGCTTCCGGAAACTCCATAATTCGCTCCGTCGTTTACCCGATTTAGTATAACACCCGTAAAACTTATATTATTTCACTTTTTATGAAATAATTCTAAAAATACAATATCGTAGGAAATAAAATAAAAACCTTAATTTTTTCGTCCACGAATTAAAATTAGGTCTTCTGATCAGTATAAATATACTGTCAATGAAATTTGCGGGCCGGGTTTCGCCTGACATTCTAACCTAAATTTTAATCGTAGCTTTCTATGTTCAAGTAGAATTGAGGGGTAAACTCCGTTTATTTAAAATAATTTTATAAAACTCAAATAATCATAAAACATATTACTGTTATTTAAAATAGTGAAAAACAGGGTGTTATACATTTTATCATATCAAGAACCCGGATCATATCAATAGTTGAGTTGTTAAAGATTATTGCATTTATTTCTGGTCATAAGGTCCAAATCACAGGGTGCCAAATTAAGTACCCTCTTTGTTTTACTTTTCTCCATGAGAAGATACCACCATGCTGCATATATAGAGCCGCTACATTGGAGGGTAACACCAAATGTTGTCCAAGCCATGCATAAATCTTCCTCCAAATTTGCGAAACATAAGAAAAGGCTACCCCTCGTACTCTTTAATCAATACACTTTTTACTTATAAAAAAACATATCAGTGTCCAATACCCAAACTACAATCATGAGGATCTCAGAAAAAAAAATCATCTACAATACTTCAACTTCGGTTCTTCTCAATCTTAACCCCACAACCAAATCATAGGTGAAGCTCCCATCATTTACAATTTTCTTAGTTGCATGCAACTTCACCCAATCATTTGAGCTCTTATCTTGGATACAAAGGAATTCATCATCTAGCTTCCACTCTTTCAATCAAATGATCAAATGATTGATAAAACCAAAAAATAATAAAACAACTACTACCTATACCTTAGAGTCAAATAAGCTCTAAGTGGATGAAACATAGTCAATATGCTCTCATCATCAGAGACTCTTCTTACACAAAAGTTACCCTCAAGCATAGCTGGCTAAGCCTTTTCTCCACCTTAGACAACATTTTCTTCCTAATCAATGAATGCAGCAAGGAAGGAGTCTCTTACTAACATCTTGTACGTATTTTATAAAAAAAGCAATCACCAACAAATTACAATTGACACAAAAAAACTTATCCAAGCTATTGTCTTAGGCAATTTCCAAAGTAACCCTTCACATGACTTTTTAATGAGCAAATTCACACCACGATCAAAAAGCACACAGATGGTTGATTCACCTTCATGTGTCATCAATGCTGGAATTTTGCTTTTCAGCATTTTACTTACATTGACCCTATCTTTTTTCTTCTCTAGTTACTTTTGTATATGGGTTGGGGTACCCCCTGTACCCCTATTCAATATTTTTTTGGCTTATAAAAAAAAACCTCAATTTGTTCATAAATCAAATTTTGATGAAAGAATTAGCACATTTTGTTAACAAAAGTAGCAGGCCAACAAAAAATGAGACAAAGCAGTAGATGGGAAGAGCAGATATTGGAGATAATGGGAAATCAAGACGCATTTACATAAACATTGCCATTGCAAAGTAATAATAATTATAAAGCCAATGCCAACAATGAAGAAGTAATAATAATTATAATTCCAACAATGAAGAAGTTAACTTCTATGAACATGTAAACGTTAAATACAATCAGATGATAGGCATGTCCTACAACAAACTAACATTTCTATATATTATTTCTAAATTAAGTCATATCAAGAAATACTACTGTCAACTTCATGTGTATTGATAAGTGATGAGCCTCTGTTTGACTGGTTTTATAACTAGTAAAGACCTTGGCTTTGTGCTAATTTTATATCATTTTCACCCAAATTAGACTTGATTGTCCTTAAGTAGTATTTTGAGTCTATAAAGTATTTTTAGGTTAATTTAGCCAATTTTGAATCAAATAAAGCTTATGGCTATTTTGTTGTTTTCAGGATAATAAGAAGAGCAAGTAAGGAAGTGTATCTGAAGCAGAGGCCATCACGCCTAGGCCGTGACACTGGTCACGGCCGTGATGAGAAGATTATGAAAGTCAGAAAGGATCACGGCCTGCCCGTGATAAGCATCACGGCCGTGACGGACCAGAATGTGGAAGGATACCCTTGGCAGAAGCGATCACGGCCTGGCCGTGATGGCCATCACGGCCGTGACAAGAGAGAAACCAAAAGCCTATTTGAAGGCAGAACTGAGGGAAAGCTAAAAGGAATCCAAACAACTTTCATGAAGAACTCAGACGCTTAATTGGATGTATAATGGGTCACATTGGGCCTTGAAGTTAGAACATAATTGCTGTCACTGGAATCTGAACTAGTCATGAAGATTGGGCCATAACTTGGGCTGTAGATGTCGGTTGGAAGTGAAACCGGTGGCAAATGAAAGATCAAACAAAGAGCTTTAACTCTCATGAAGACCATTATTCCAAACAGAGCCGTTTTGAAGGTCTTTAATCCTTGTGAAGTCAGAGGCGTTTCAGCTGCCCTATGAGTTGAATATGGACATAACTCCCTCATCTTAATTCATAATTAAGCAAATTAAGTGGTTTTGGAATGCTAAGAGGCAGAGGTTGAAGACAACTAAAGGAGCATTCAGATATTGAGAGAATATATATAAATAGTTAGTCAAAGTGAGAGAGGGTCAGTAGGAGTAGTGGTAGTTTCAATAGTTTATTTTCCTTTTCTTTTCTTTTCTGCTTATGTTTGTTATGGAGAACTAGTCTCCTAGTTTAGTCTACTGTATGAGAATTCTATATACTTGAGGTTTTGTAAATCCCTATTTTAATTGCTTTTCCCTTTTCAATACCATATTATACATTTCTGTTTGTTATTTCAGGAGTGTGTAGTATTGTATTGATTTGTTTCAGTGATGTTATTTTCCTATACTTAATCGCGTTTGTTATTTCGCGTGTGTTCATTCATGTTCGTTTGTTCATGAGAGCTTAACCCCGTTTGTTATTTCGGGAATAGGAACTTGCATCCATAGTAGCAATTACGTTGTTAGTTGTTGCTTTAGAATCGAAAGGGGATTAGAATCTGCTTAGGGCTTGGGATTACATTAACCAAGGATAGTTGGGAATTCTTGACAGTAGATTAATCGTTGTTTGATAATTGACAATCTCTTTTCTTACTCTGTTTTTATTTTGTTTCCTTTATTTTATTTTAATCTCAAAACCCCCATTTCTAACTTTTACTAATTTTGTTGTTAATAATAACAACAACTAAAGAGTCCTTGAGAGACGATCCGAGTTGTCGCACTATACTGCATTATTTTATAATCGCTCGTTCTTTTTGGCGCGTGGCGACAGCGCGGTCAAAAATTGGCGCCGTTGCCGGGGACTCTGGTTTGTTGTTATTAGCAGAAAATAATTTTTGAAAAAAAAAAAATAACTTTTTGCTTTGCTAATTAGTTCTGTCTGCTTTGTCTGGATTTTTGATTGCCATGGATAATTACATGTATGGATATTTGCCTAATGTTTATTATGAGCCACCTTGCATGTATTATCCTAATTTTAGTGAACCACCACCATACTATCCTAGCCAAGTGACCACCTCTGCACCTTCCGAACCTTCACAGAGCACCTTGGATGAGATTGCTTCTATGATACAACAAATGGAAGAGAACAATCAACGGATGGCAGTAAGCCAGCAATACCAGCCTGACCCTACACTAGCCCAACTCAGTTTGGAAGAAATGCTACAACAAATGGCTGCACAAACGGAAGCATACAATCTTGAATTTCAACAAAGGATGGAGGCAATGGAGGCAAGTAATCTTGAAGCCCAACAGAGGGACCAAGCTGAATCTCAAAAGTTGTGGGCTCTAATTGATCAAGTTACCGCCAACTCAGCTGCAATGCTAGCTCCACAGCCCATTGAAGAACCTACAGAGGCACAATTTATTCTTGAAAATACCTCTGAGGATGAGTCTGATACTGATACTTCTGTTACTGAATTGTGTGTTGAATCCCCTGATGATTGTTATTGTGATGGCAATGCTTTGTGTGTAGATTGCTATTTTGAAAGGTATGTTAAGCAAAGCATCCATATGGATCAGGAGAACATTTGCTCCACCGTGCTTGAGGATAAAGAAGACTCTTTGGTCTTAGATGCACGTGTTGAGAGTAGAGGGGTGGATGATGAATTGATTGAAGAATTCCCAGACATTGTAGATTTTTCTGATTCATTTTCTTGTAATATATGTACTAACTCTAACCTTTGTGTGGTGTGTACTGAAATTTCTGCGTGTATAGCAGGTGAAAAATTTGTTAGTGCAGTGAATGAAGACATTGCAGAAAATGAAGTAGCACCAGTAACCCCAACTAACTGTTTGCCACCTCCCCCTGAGGAGCCACCAGCTCTAGATTTTGCACCCTTGGATTTTGCACCATGGCCGATCCAAGAGGTTGAGCCCCGATTCTATTGGGGAGATTTTATTGAGAAGGAGGTCATCTGTGACCCGAGAGGTAGTGAGAAGTCCGCCGCACTGGGCGAGGTTACTATGATTGTCAAGTGCTCACCCCCACATCAAGTCTGCAAGTTAGGGAAGCTTGGAATGAACTTCAGTCCTTTGGCCACCATGTGGGACTTATGCTACAAGCAATGGGATCCTGGTGGAACCACCACCTTCAATGAGTTTTTCTTTACCTTACTCTTTTAATTTTCTTTTTTTTTCTTTGCTTTATTTCTGTTTTTTTTCCAATAAAGCTCCTGAATAATTTGAGAAGCTCAGGAGTTGTGTTAAGTCTAGTATTGGCAAGTTTATTGGTTTTGATTAATTTTTGCATAGATTGATTGCATGTTATGTGTTGACTGTTTCCCCCTAGGTTGAAAAAATTTTGTTTTTAAAAAAAAATTGTTCCCCATATGATTGAAAACTGAACTTTGAGATTTTATTATGATGGCATGATTTATGATAAGTTTGGGGTGATAGGAAGCACACACTAGGGATAGAATCTCTGTCAAATAATTTGCAAAAATGTCCAGGTGACGTTTTGAGCCTCCAACATGTTTTAAACTGTGTGAAAATCACTTTTTAAGTTGCACTTCCCTGAATTTGCTTGAATCTCTTTTTGGTTTGCATGATTATATGTTTGCTTCAAATGATTTAGGCATTTTCTTTGTAAATAGCTACTTGGCCTAAAAATAACCAATTCCTAATGCATGTTCCCTAGTTAGCCCCATTGAGCCTATTAGCCTGTTAATTCTTGATAACCTAATGTTATAAGCCCAAAAATCTGGAAAACCATGTTAACCCGATCTTAGGATTAGGAGAGCATGAAATCTTAGAATGGGTGCAAGAAACTAAGTTTGGGGTGGCTGCAAGGTGTAACATGTTGTTTGGGATTGAGAAAAAAATTTATGTAAAAAAAAAAAAATTGTGAGAAAAAAAAAATTTGTGAAAAGAAAAGAATAAAATAGAAAAAGAAAAAAAACCAGAAAAAAATAAAAGTGAAAAAAATGTCAAAAAGAAATAAAAAGGTTGTAGTCACCCATGACAATTGGAAATGAAAAATGAAAAAGGAACTTGATTTAAATTCAAAGTGTAAATAATGTTCATGCTCTCTTAGTTCCTAGGGTTTTCAGCCTAGTTCCTTTTGTATATCCTTCCCTTAGCCAGGCCCCATTACAACCCATAAAAGACCTTTTGATGTTGCTTGCATGTTTTCTGTGGGAATCATTTTGAGATGAAAATCAAATTTATGGGAAGTGCTCTTAAAAGTAAAATTGAGTGCAATGTTGCTAGCCTGACAAAAACTGAGCGATGAGTGAAACACAAATTTCCCTTGTGAGGAAGGCAGTTGTTTGATTTTGGTGATCTCCCTTTTGTATGTAACTTAGATCCCCTGCTTAGATTGATGATTGTTTGAATGATGAAATTCTCAACTGTTTAGAATAAATGATTGTGGGGATTACTTTGCTTGGAAGGGGGGAACATTGAAAGGAAAAAATTCTTTGAAAAAATTGCTTGAAATCTGTGTGAAAGTTAATTGAGTCCTTAAGCTTGCCATGTTTTTCCAGGTCTTGAGTCTTTTTAAGTTTTTAAGTTTTTAAGTTTTAGTTTGCTTGAGGACAAGCAAAGTTTAAGTTTGGGGTATTTTGATGAGCCTCTGTTTGACTGGTTTTATAACTAGTAAAGACCTTGGCTTTGTGCTAATTTTATATCATTTTCACCCAAATTAGACTTGATTGTCCTTAAGTAGTATTTTGAGTCTATAAAGTATTTTTAGGTTAATTTAGCCAATTTTGAATCAAATAAAGCTTATGGCTATTTTGTTGTTTTCAGGATAATAAGAAGAGCAAGTAAGGAAGTGTATCTGAAGCAGAGGCCATCACGCCTAGGCCGTGACACTGGTCACGGCCGTGATGAGAAGATTATGAAAGTCAGAAAGGATCACGGCCTGCCCGTGATAAGCATCACGGCCGTGACGGACCAGAATGTGGAAGGATACCCTTGGCAGAAGCGATCACGGCCTGGCCGTGATGGCCATCACGGCCGTGACAAGAGAGAAACCAAAAGCCTATTTGAAGGCAGAACTGAGGGAAAGCTAAAAGGAATCCAAACAACTTTCATGAAGAACTCAGACGCTTAATTGGATGTATAATGGGTCACATTGGGCCTTGAAGTTAGAACATAATTGCTGTCACTGGAACCTGAACTAGTCATGAAGATTGGGCCATAACTTGGGCTGTAGATGTCGGTTGGAAGTGAAACCGGTGGCAAATGAAAGATCAAACAAAGAGCTTTAACTCTCATGAAGACCATTATTCCAAACAGAGCCGTTTTGAAGGTCTTTAATCCTTGTGAAGTCAGAGGCGTTTCAGCTGCCCTATGAGTTGAATATGGACATAACTCCCTCATCTTAATTCATAATTAAGCAAATTAAGTGGTTTTGGAATGCTAAGAGGCAGAGGTTGAAGACAACTAAAGGAGCATTCAGATATTGAGAGAATATATATAAATAGTTAGTCAAAGTGAGAGAGGGTCAGTAGGAGTAGTGGTAGTTTCAATAGTTTATTTTCCTTTTCTTTTCTTTTCTGCTTATGTTTGTTATGGAGAACTAGTCTCCTAGATTAGTCTACTGTATGAGAATTCTATATACTTGAGGTTTTGTAAATCCCTATTTTAATTGCTTTTCCCTTTTCAATACCATATTATACATTTCTGTTTGTTATTTCAGGAGTGTGTAGTATTGTATTGATTTGTTTCGGTGATGTTATTTTCCTATACTTAATCGCGTTTGTTATTTCGCGTGTGTTCATTCATGTTCGTTTGTTCATGAGAGCTTAACCCCGTTTGTTATTTCGGGAATAGGAACTTGCATCCATAGTAGCAATTACGTTGTTAGTTGTTGCTGTAACTGAAAGGGGATTAGAATCTGCTTAGGGCTTGGGATTACATTAACCAAGGATAGTTGGGAATTCTTGACAGTAGATTAATCGTTGTTTGATAATTGACAATCTCTTTTCTTACTCTGTTTTTATTTTGTTTCCTTTATTTTATTTTAATCTCAAAACCCCCATTTCTAACTTTTACTAATTTTGTTGTTAATAATAACAACAACTAAAGAGTCCTTGAGAGACGATCCGAGTTGTCGCACTATACTGCATTATTTTATAATCGCTCGTTCTTTTTGGCGCGTGGCGACAGCGCGGTCAATAAGCCTCTGGCTCATCTAGTTTTATGACTAGTATGACCGTGGTTTTGTGCCAATTATATCTCGTTTTCACCCAAATTAGGCTCGATTGTCCTCAAGCAAGGTTTTGAGTCCCTTAAGTAGTTTTAGGGTTATTTAGCCAGTTTTTGAGTCAAATAAAGCACTTATGGCTATTTCATGTTTTCAGGTTGACTTAGCGTCCAAGGAATGAAGGAAACAATGGAAATTGCAATCTGGAAACACTCGCCACTCGAGCAGATACTCGCCCCGCGAGAGTAAGGACCGGCCTGTGCCAGAAAAGTCATGTTCTCTGCCTCGCCCCGCGAGCTATAGCTCGCCTCGCGAGCCTGGAGTCAGCAAGCATCACGGTCATCCCGTGACACCCATCACGGGCGTGAAGAGAAACCCCTGGAAGACAGAGACCATCACGGCCTGGCCGTGATAGGCATCACGGTTGTGACAACCCAGGTTTTGAAGACTCGCCTCGCGAGAATTACACTCGCCTTGCGAGAATACAAATTCAAGAAGGCGCCATTTTAATATTCGCCTCGCGAGAGGCCACTCGCCTCGTGAGAATGCGCAGTTTCTGAAATTTATAAATAGCCGTTAGGGCAGAACAGAATTATCTTTTGCTAATCCTTGTTTTCGAATTTCTCTGGTTGTATTGCGTTTTTTATGGAGAACTAATCTCCCTAGGTTGATCTGCTATAATCGGCTTCCGCCAACACTTGAGGTCTTGTAATTCCTGATTTAATTCTCTTCTCTCTTTCAATTCTATTCGTTATTCTCTGTTTGCTTAATTCAGTTTGTATCGAATTAGTGTTGATTTATTTTCGATGATTTTATATTCCTAAACTTAATCGCGTTTGCTTAATTCGCGTGCGTTCAATTCGTGTTTGCTTAATTCACGAAGGGCTTCATCCGTTTGCTTAATTCGGAATTAGGAATATATGTCCCGTAGCGTCGGTTTCGCTTGTAAACCGATGCTACAATCGAAAAGGGATTAGACTCCGCTTAGGGCATGGAATTACATGAACCGATGATAGTGGGAAACGAAACAGCAGATTGATCGTCTTAGTCTTATTTGATAATCACGTAATTTGCTCTTTTTTTTTATGCTCTGATTTCATTCTGTTTTCCAATCAATTTCAAACCAAACACCCCCCCAACAAAACTGATTTTCTGCGATAATAGCACTACAAGAGTCCTCGTGATACGATACCCGAGTTGTCGCACACTAAACTACATTTTTACTAACCGCTCATCTTTTGACGCGTGCGCGACAGCGCGTCAAATTGGCGCCGTTGCCGGGGACTCTTGTTGTTATTAACAGAAAAAAAAATAAAAAATAAAAAAATATAATTCATTGCTGAATTAGTTATGGCTGCTTTGTCTGGTTATGAATCTTAGTACTGCCATGGATAATTACATGCAAGGTTATATGCCTTATGTTGATTATGAGCCACCACCATGCATATATTATCCTAACTTTGCTGAAGGCTATGAGTCTAGTAGTGGTTTTGGCATGATTGGAGTAAATGAAGTCCAACCCAGCCTGGATGAGTTAGCTTCTCTGATGCAACAACATATGACAGAATTTCAAGCAAATCTTCAACGAATGACAGAACAAAGTCTTGAAAGCCATCGGAGAGGAGAAGCTGAGTCTCAGAAGTTGTCCATTCTAATTGATCAAATTGTCGCCAACTCTGTTGCACTGCTAACTCCACACCCCCTTGAAGAACATACAGATTCACAAGTTATTCTTGACAATACCTCTGAGGATGATTTTGATAATACTTCTGTTGATGAACTGTGTGTTGAATCCCCTGATTCTAATGCATGTGCTGATTGTACTGACACTGCTTTGTGTATAGAATGTTATGCAGGTTTATTCTTTTCAGGAAACGTAGAAAATGAGGATCAGGAGGATCAGGAGGACATCTTCTTCACCATGCTTGAGGATGATGAAGAACCTTTGGAAGTAGATGATTCAATTAAATCAAATGCATGTGTTGAGAGTGATGGGGTGTATGAATTTAGTGCTGAATTTCCGACATTCAGACCTTTACTGATTCAGTTTATTGTGATATATGTATTGACTCTACTAACACTAACCTTTGTGTGGTGTGTGCTGAAATTTCTGTATGTATAGCAGGTGATAAATTTGTTAGTACAGTGAATGAAGAAAATGCAGAGGTTGAAGCAGCATCGGAGACACCAGTGTCCTATTTGACACCTCCCCCTGAGAAGCCACCATTGATGGAGTTTGAGCCTTTGGATTTTGCACCATGGCCAGTTCAAGGGGTTGAACCCCAATTTTATTGGGGAGACTTTGTTGAGATGAAGGTCATCTGTGACCCGAGAGGTAGTGAGAAGTCCGCCGCACTCGGCGAGGTCATCATAATTATCAAGCGCTCACTCCCATATCAAGGCTGCAAATTAGGGAAGCATGGAACAAGCTTCAGTCCTTTGGCTACCACGTGGGACTTATGCTACGTGACAGGTGGGATCCTGGTGGAACCGCCTCAATGAGTTTTCTTAACCCTTTCTCCTTGTTAATTTTCTTTTCCTTGCTTTATTTCTGTTTTGTTTTCAATAAAGCTCCTGAATAATTTGAGAAGCTCAGGAGTTTTGTTTGAGTCTTGTGTTGGCAAGTTTGCTGGAATTTGATTGATTTTGCATAGATGAATTGCATGTTTATTGTTGACTGATTCCCCCTAGTTTTGAAATTTTGAAAAATTGATCCCCATGTAATTGAAAACTGATCTTTGAGATTTTGTTGTGATGGCATGATTTATGATAAGTTTGGGGTGAGAGGGTGCACACACTAGGGATAGAATCTCGGTCAAACAATTTGCATGAATGTCCAGGTGAGGATTTGAGCCTCCAACATGTTTTTGATTGTGTGAATCACTTTCAAGTTGCACTTTCCCGAATTTGCTTGAATCTCTTCATGGTTTGCATGTCTGTGTGTTTGCATCAAATGATTTAGGCAATTTTCTTTGAATTAACTACTTGGCCTAAATTGAACCAGTCCCTAATGCATGTTCCCTAGTTAGCCCCTTTGAGCCTAATTAGCCTATTGTTTCATGATGACCTTATGTTATGAGCCTGAATCTGGAAAAACCATGTTAACCCGATCTTAGGATTAGGAGAGCATGGAAGCTTAGCAAGAGAATGGTTGCAAGAAACTAAGTTTGGGGTGGCTACAGGGATATGATGTGTTGTTGGGGATTGAGAAAAAGAAAAAATAAAGGTTGGAGCCAAAGGGCAAAAAAAAAAAAATCTTTCAAAAAAAAAATGCAAAATGTCAAGAAGGGTATTAGAAGAAAAGGGCTGTAGTCACCCAAGGCAAAAAGAAGAATAAGAATAGGAACTTGAGTAGGAAATTCAATGTGTAAACAGCTTCATGCTCTCTTGGTTCCTAGGGATTTCAGCCCAGTACCTTTGTATATCCTTCCCTTAGCCAGGCCCCATTACAACCTTGAAAGACCTTTTGATGTTGCATGCATGTTTTCCGTGGGAACCATTTTGAGATGAAAATCAAATCCATGGGAAGTGCTCTTAAAAGTGAAACTGAGTGAAATGTTGTTAGCCTAGACAAACTGAGAGATTGAGTGAACACTAAACCCCTTTGTGAGGAAGGCGATTGTTTGAATTTGGTGATCTCCCTCTTGTGTGTAACTTAGATCCCCTGTTTAGATTAATGATTGTTTGAATGATGAAATTCTAAAATGTTCAGAATAAATGATTGTGGGGATTACATTGTCGAAAAGGGGGGAACATTGAAGGAAAATTGTTTTGATGAATTGCTTGAAATTTGTGCGGAATTGGTTGAAATCCTTCTAGCTTGCCAAGTCTTGAGTCGTTTTGAGTTTTAGTTTGCTTGGGGACAAGAAAAGTTCAAGTTTGGGGTATTTTGATAAGCCTCTGGCTCATCTAGTTTTATGACTAGTAAGATCGTGGTTTTGTGCCAATTATATATCGTTTTCACCCAAATTAGGCTCGATTGTCCTCAAGCAAGGTTTTGAGTCCGTTAAGTAGTTTTAGGGTTATTTAGCCAGTTTTTGAGTCAAATAAAGCACTTATGGCTATTTCATGTTTTCAGGTTGACTTAGAGTCCAAGGAATGAAGGAAACAATGGAAATTGCAATCTGGAAACACTCGCCACGCGAGAGGATACTCGCCCGCGAGAGTAAGGACCAGCCTGTGCCAGAAAAGTCATGTTCTCTGCCTCGCCCCGCGAGCTATAGCTCGCCTCGCGAGCCTGAAGTCAGCAAGCATCACGGTCATCCCGTGACACCCATCACGGGCGTGAAGAGAAACCCCTGGAAGACAGAGACCATCACGGCCTGGCCGTGATAGGCATCACGGCTGTGACAACCCAGGTTTTGAAGACTTGCCTCGTGAGAATTACACACGCCTCGCGAGAATACAAATTCAAGAAGGCGCCATTTTAATATTCGCCTCGCGAGAGGCCACTCGCCTCGCGAGAATGCGCAGTTTCTGAAATTTATAAATAGCCGTTAAGGCAGAACAGAATTATCTTTTGCTAATCCTTGTTTTCGAATTTCTCTGGTTGTATTGCGTTTTTGATGGAGAACTAATCTCCCTAGGTTGATCTGCTGTAATCGGCTTCCGCCAACACTTGAGGTCTTGTAATTCCTGATTTAATTCTCTTCTCTCTTTCAATGCTATTCGTTATTCTCTGTTTGCTTAATTCAGTTTGTATCGAATTAGTGTTGATTTATTTTCGATGATTTTATATTCCTAAACTTAATCGCGTTTGCTTAATTCGCGTGCGTTCAATTCGTGTTTGCTTAATTCACGAACGGCTTCATCCGTTTGCTTAATTCGGAATTAGGAATATATGTCCCGTAGCGTCGGTTTCGCTTGTAAATCGATTGTACAATCGAAAAGGGATTAGACTCCGCTTAGGGCATGGAATTACATGAACCGATGATAGTGGGAAACGAAACAGCAGATTGATCGTCTTAGTCTTATTTGATAATCACGTAATTTGCTCTTTTTTTTTTATGCTCTGATTTCATTCTGTTTTCCAATCAATTTCAAACCAAACACCCCCCCCAACAAAACTGATTTTCTGCGATAATAGCACTACAAGAGTCCTCGTGATATGATACCCGAGTTGTCGCACACTAAACTACATTTTTACTAACCGCTCATCTTTTGACGCGTGCGCGACAGCGCGTCAAATTGAAAACCTGGATTGTCACAGCCGTGATGCCTATCACGGCCAGGCCGTGACGGTCTCTGTCTTCCAGGGGTTTCTCTTCACGCCCGTGATGGGTGTCACGGGATAACCGTGATGCTTGCTGACTTCAGGCTCGCGAGGCGAGCTATAGCTCGCGGGGCGAGGCAGAGAACATGACTTTTCTGGCACAGGCTGGTCCTTACTCTCGCGGGGCGAGTATCTGCTCGCGTGGCGAGTGTTTCCAGATTACAATTTCCATTGTTTCCTTCATTCCTTGGACTCTAAGTCAACCTGAAAACATGAAATAGCCATAAGTGCTTTATTTGACTCAAAAACTGGCTAAATAACCCTAAAACTACTTAAGGGACTCAAAACCTTGCTTGAGGACAATCGAGCCTAATTTGGGTGAAAACGAGATATAATTGGCACAAAACCACGGTCATACTAGTCATAAAACTAGATGAGCCAGAGGCTTATCATGTATTTTGAGACATCAAGCACATAGCAGAACTAACCTAGCCGATATAATGACATAAAGATAGGTTGCTCATTTAGACCAATCTATTATAATTCATTAAACAACTTGTAACGCCCTGTTTTTTCGTATGCTTCTTTATTAGTAAATACATGCTTTAATATATTTATTTTTGATAAAATCCAGAGGATGACTTTATTTAAAATAAAATCATTTTTTTGTGTTGTTTTACCGTATGAAGTCACAGTAAAATTTTCGATTGAAAATTCAGACGAAAACCGGTTTGAGTTCTCACTTCCATTACAAGTTTACTGAGCTAGAGACAAAATTTTAATTCTTGAACGAGACGGTTAGTGTTTTTATGATGTTTTGTGTGGGTTTGGAGTTTTTCGAAAAATCTTGTTCGGGGCCAAAATCTTAGGGATTTCCGGGTGAAATCGTCGGGAAATACGATCGGGAAGTCATCTGATACGCAATGGAGCAGAGTATCAAGAGGATGAAGTGACATGGAGTGACTTGATGCGAAGGCTATGACACACCTAAGAAAAAGTGAATCTTGACTTTATTTCAAAATCTTACTTTTTCATCTTTCTCTCTCCAATCACATCACATCACCTTAAATCATTATCCTCTCTACAAGCAACCCACCTTCTTTATTCTCTTATTCCTCTCCAAAACCGTGCCACTCTCCCACCATTCTCTATAAATATCCTTCATTTCCACCATTCATCACTTTCCTCCATTTTCTCACATTTTCACTTTACTACCTTTCTTCTTCTTCTTATTCTTTCTTACAAAGTTTACATTTTTATCAAGCTTTTTACTTTAAGTTCTTCATCAAAGTTATTCATATTGTTGAGGGTAATGATCCTATGTTGTTTATTTTTCAAGTTCTTGTCTTTCTGTTCATAGTTTTGCTTTAAGTTTACTTCAAGATTTCAAACTCCTAAAACCTCTCAAAAATGGTAGAAAACTCCTTTTGAGTTGAAACCACTTTATATATTCTTGTATTTACTCATACTATCACATAATAAAAGGTTGTGTAAAATAAAGTTTCTTAACCTCTTCTTTCTAAGGAGGCTGAAACCATGTATATGGTTTAGATGGATCTTGTTTCAACTTTTACAAGTATGAGTTTGTATTTAAGATTTCATTTCCAAAATGATCATGGACCAAGGCTCCTTTATGTTAAAGGATGCTATGTCTAAGTGATTGGAAAGTTTGAAGATTTGTTTTCCAAAATGATCATGGACCAAAGCTCCTTTATGTTAAAGGATGCTATGTCTAAGTGATAGGAAAGTTTAAAGATTTTTACTCTATTTTTATAAAGACCAAAACCAATGAGTTTTAAAGCAATGGTGTTTGAGTTTTGTTTTCCAAAATGATCATGGATTAAGACTCCTTGACATAGGAGGATGCTAAGTCCAATAGATTGAAAAGTTTGAAGATTTATAACCCTTATTTCATGAAAAGGCCGAAACCTTCAATGGTTATGGCAAAGATGTTGAGTTTTGTTTTCCAAAATGATCATATATTAAAGCTCCTTATAATAAATGATGCTATGTCTAACGTGATTGGAAAGTTTAAAATATTTTCTTGCTTTATTTTCTATGATGGCCGAATGTAACATTTGACCTAGGATGTGTTATTTTATTTTGTTTTCCAAGCTGATTATGGATTAAAGCTCCTTTATGTTAAAGGATGCTATGTCCAAAAGATTTGATGATTTAAAGATCTCTAACCTCACAAACTTGTTAAGGCCGAACCTAAGATTTCATGGTCTAAGACATTTGATTTTTCCATTTTCCGAAATGATGATGGTTTCAAGCTCCTTACTATGTATGGATGCTAACCTAAAGAGATTGGAAAGTTTAGAAATTTCTAGCCTATTTATCTATGCTTGACCGAAACCCTAAGTCAAGTACTTAGTGGGATTTTTAATTCAACTTTGTTAAAAGATCATTGTTTACGAACTCCTAACACTTAAGGATCATAAATCCATGAGTTGTTTAATTTTTGGGAATCTCTAACCCTAAGAACTAGTCTTGGATGAACCTATACCTTGTGGTTTAGTGTTCTTGTTTGATTTTAACTTGTGATTTTGTGTTCATAACCTTAGACTTTCATCGCGGAGGAAACAAGGACGTTCGTGGTTTACCTCTCCAAGCATCTAATCTCCTTACCTTCACGGAAGGTAAGAGGGGATTGCCTAGGGTTATTCAATGACTATATGCATGTGTGTATGTGTTTACTTGAGTGATTTGAATATTATTGTGATATTGAGCCAATACTTGAATAACTTGTTTACTTGAACTATTGTGGTTATTACTTGAAGTTGAACATTACTTGCTTTAAAGTGTTATGAATTATATATATGTGATGAACTGTCATTAAATGTGATATTATTGTTGAGAATATATTACTGTTGATTGAAGTTTGAGAAGCCGGACTTGAGTCTGTGCACAATGATTATAAAGGATTAAAAGCCTTAATAAGCCTTGAATAGAACTTTGAAAGTATTGGTTTCATTTATAAAAGTTCCTTGTTTAAAACGCTTACTTCAAGAAAAAAATTATATTCTTATTTTGAAAAGAAACGTTGAAGTGTTTTTAAGACGATAGAAACTACCCTTTTATGTTCCAAAGTTGGTACGAGAGAAAACCTTTTTCGAACTATGTGTTTTATGAAGGAAAAACCCTTGAAAATATTTGACTTTATTCCATCAAGGAATTTCAAATAAAAACGAATTTCCTAAATGTTTTAGAAAAGATTTTGCAAAGGAAAAGGATTTTCTCCTAAATGATTTGGAAACGTTCCAGTTATTTGGATAAGTGACCGAGGTTTTGTTTTGTATTTGATTTTCACTGAGCGAAAAAGTAAACACATGAGAATTGAATCTAGTTCGCGAGACGTCGCTTCTAGTATTATGTAATATGCACGTTGATCCTTGATCCGTGCCACGTTGTTGTGGACTGTGTGTCCTAATTACGTTGTTGTGGCCTGTGTGTCCTAATCACGTTTTTGTGGACTGTGTGTTCTAATCACGTTGTTGTGGCCTGTGTGTCCTAATCACGTTGTTGTGGACCGTGTGTCCTAACCACGTTGTGATGAACGTTGTTAAAGGTGAATGTTGTTTTCTACGACCACAAGCCTAGGACTGGTGCATCGGTCTAAAGTGTTGTGATTGAGCGCTCGGACTGCGTGTCCCGTGTTGATGTTGATAATTTCAAAATGATGAAATTTATGAATAGTCACTAGCCTTTGAGCTTCGACAACGAATGAGAACGAACACAAAGAAAACATCGAGAGCTAAATGTTTTACATTTGCATTTACAACAGACGTGTCCGACATGGTTTTAACGTGAGACCTTAACAAGAAAGGTATCATGTGACGGTGTATTATCGTTGTTCTTAAATTGGACAATGAGACAGTGTACGTGTATCGTTGTGCCTAAATGGACAATGAAATGGCATGCATAATCGTTGTGCCTAAATGGCCAATGAGACGGTGTATTATCGTTGTGCTTAGCTAGTCAATGAGACGGTGTATCGAGCCAGATCAACTCATTTGGAGGATGTTGGGATCTCTAGATATTAAGAATAGAGCCTGATGATAGAAGTGTCATGCATTATCTTTATAAAATTGATTGATTCGGGTATGAGACCCACTGAAATATTACTTGTTGTTTACCTATGAGCAATGTTTATAATGTTAATATGCCAAGGTGTTGTATGTATCATGTGTATGGTTGTTGTATGATATATCCATTTGTCGGTGTCTCACTCTTACAGTTATATCAGGTCTCTTCAGGTTTTGCTGTAGTAGCTTGGTACTCTAGTACCGATGTTGCAGAGGAGTCTTTCTAAGTCACTTGAAGACCTAGTGTTAGAGGTTGGGAAAGTATTCCGATTGGGGGTATCTCCAATGAATATTTGATAGAATGACCAGCTTAGGAGTCTGAGTTGGGTTGTATATCTAAAGAGGTCGGTAAATGTAGTGTTATATACATCCATCTGTAGTTTGAACTTTTCTTTCGAAAGTGGAAACTTAGAGAAATGTTGTATGTCATGGTAACTTCATTACGAACGTGACTTTAAATTTTTAATGTATGTATGATGGATTTCAGAGTTATCCCTATAGAACAAAATCATATACCCCAGTTTTCTGACTTAAGAGAAAACAAATTTTCCGAAAGCAACCAGCAAATTATCTTTTAATTTACTTCCGCATGTGTTACGTAGTAATGCCCTAAGGGTGTGGGTGTGTGTGTGTGTGTGGGGGGGGGGGGGGGGTTACACAACTCAGGAAATACTTTGCAGTTAAGAAACAAAATATCTTGAAAAGGAAATTTACAATACCAACATAGAATAGTCACCTTTGAATCCTTGTTGATATCCAATTTTAAAATCTTTGCATTCTTAGGTAAGAGAAGATTCACAAGTGTATCTTGATATATTTCTAACATGTATGCCTGCACCATTGGCACAAAAGAAGTCAACATAAGACAAGAAATTCAAAATTTTGCAATTAAAAATCCTATCATTTGTTGTGGTTAAGTTACTCTACATGACACCCCAAAAAGGTAAAGGAAAAAACTAAATCTTTTACATGTACAAAATAATTATATGTAATTTTTTTTTGTAAACCATTATTGAATAAGGAGATACTCGGGTTACCCCAACCCATTTACATCAAGACAAGCTCCAATGGTCTAGTGTAAATAAAATACTCCTCTCAGAATAAGAAGAGTATTGGCTTTACAGAAGACCACAAGAGTATAAAACCTGTAGATAGATAAGATTACAAAGACACCCAAACAAAAACTCCAACCCATAATCCACTATACTACCCCTTACTAAAAATTTTAAAATCAAAATTTTAAAATGCAGAAATATTTATTAAACTCGCTATTTTGATACATAACCTATGTTCTTTTAAATAACCGTCTAGTGATACTCCAATGGCAACTTCATTAGCTATTCCAACATTCTTCACAACATCGGATACTTCTTTGAAGAACTTATTAGATCCCCAAGTAGTTAGTTTTCTTTGCAGTATAGAACAATATTACTAATAGGTTGCGATTGTGTTGCAAATACCGCTCTGAAATCAGGAAAGGAGAAGGAGGACTCATCAAAACTCCCCCTAAGCTCCTCAACTTTTGGTATGGAAGGACTCACTATTACTTTTGTCTCATAGAATGAATTAGAAAGTTGTAGTTGACATAAAATGTATGCATAGTTTGACCATGAACTGATATTTAGATAATAATCTAATAGAAAATAAAAACAATAATCTCTATATTACCTTGGTATAGGTTTATCTTAAGCAAGATGTAGCACAAGAATGATCAAGCATGGACTTTGTGTCAAAATAACTTGCCACATCTGCATATGCATCCCATAAGATACACTCCAGTCTTGATGCATAGCCATAGGATCCACCAAGGAGATATAATAAATTTAATAAAAGAGACATATTGAAGTATAAAATGAATATATCTACTTGCTGTCTTGGACAGCAAGTGTAACTTTCTTTATTATGCCTCAATCTTTGTGAAATTCAACATCATAACAATTTAGTCCATCAAATCAGAACGTTTGATACATGAAGTATTATATCATGTTAGAATAACGAAACTAATTCTCTTTCTTTGTCAACAAATGGGAGAAAAATATCAAGAGAGCATTACCTACTAAGTAGTCCCATGTAACTTCTTCAGGAATTATTTGCCTTGAAGAAACTCCAATTGCAAGAGAAAGACAAAATGTTAGCTTTATGAATTTCAACTATTGTTGTCTTCCTAGAAATTAATGAAACAGAAAAAAAAAATGCAGTGGAAGGGAAGATATGATAAAAGAATTCAAGTATATTCTATAAAATAAAAAAACATGTATTCCAATATTAGAATCTGATACTCCTAAACAGAACTTCAACTTCTTACCTTCCATAACTTTAGGTAAGTTAGTCTCCATGACAGTCATCAGGTCATCAGTCAAGAGGCCTGAACAAAACGACAAATGTAACCAATATAGATAAACAATTTAAGCTACAGAGTGGTTCTGTTTTAGCAGTGAAAGTGAAACTTGATACCTTCAGAGATAGTGTTGCACTGTATGAGGGCATTGAGATCCTGCCAAACCTGTTCTATTAGGAATCAGAGTTCCAAATGACTTTAGTGGTCTTCCCGAATCCATTGGTTCTTAACAGCTCACACACTCTTTCACAACCCACTGACTAATAAATTATATTAATTACTTCACTGACATGCTGAAGTGTGAAAATATCATGCTAAATTCGTTTATTTAAATCATACTAATCAATTATGTGGTTAATGTATATTTGAACACTATATTTGAACACCTGAAAATCGTGGTTAATGCAGTTCAAATATATGGTTAATCACGTTCAGTGGATGGTTAATATATGTAACAAGGTGTCACAACTCATTAACCAATTACTGAATGTAATTAACCACATATTTGAACTGCATTAACCAGATATCGCAGTTGTCGTCCTAGTTGTCTAAATCTACTTGTACAAATAACATTACTGAAACATAAAAGAGGTCATTGCTTTCTGCACTAATGATAACTAGAGCATCTTCAATTTTATTTTTTTGTCTTCCCCTACAATTCCTTGGAGTTTTCTATATAAGTTTTGAAGAAATTATCAATTCACTTGGACATTGTTATGGCGTCGCTGCCTGTTGCAGCCATAGACATATCATCTTAGCCTCATCCACCAGATGCAAAGCTAACACCTGTTAGAAGTTGCTCATTTGATAGGTTTGAGTTCAGGTAAGGAGTGACAGTGTCTTTGATGTACGGATGATAATGGGTAGGTACTATAGTACTCGTATCCACACACATACCCATTACACTCACTTTTATTAACTATTGAATATTAATAAGTAAGAAAGATATTATTAAAATTATATAACATGCGACACCCCTTCTAGGGTCATCACATAGTTACCCAAAAATGGGAAATTAAATTATTAATTGCTGGGTACTTTCGGAAAATAAACTTTAAATTAAATGTCTTATCACGAAAATAGTGATATTTTTTTAAACATCGAGAACATAAACAACGTATATATATATATATATATATATATATATATATATATATATATATATATATATATATATACATCATCAGTTAAATACACACTATATCACTAATAGGAGATCACAAAAGATCCCTCATAAGTATAGGCCACTCTCCATAAAACTAAGTAAACAAAATAAAGACATATACATATGAAGTAATGAGCAGTCCAGAACCATACCAAAAACTCATGGCTCTCAATAGCCAGATCAAAAACTGGCAAGACTTGCTACCCAAAAAACTATACCTATAGCTGGTCAAGTTAATGAAAACCATTGGGGAGATCATGATGATTTCCTACAGCAGATGTATCTGATGAAGATACCTCTGCTCCCGCTCACTCGTCGGAAGAATCGTCATCATCAACAGAAGGAGGGTGGAACTCAAGATCATCCTCAAAGTACTCATCTGGGTCCTCCTCGACCTTATCCAAAACTACCACAACAGGAGGTACTGCTGGTCCTACTATCTGAAGCGGAATCGACTGAGGTGTCATATCAAGTAACTTGTGCTCAGCCAAGTACTGTACGTATAACCATACTGTAGGTAGAGATACCTCAAGAGTCTCCACAACATGCATCCTCCGATGCGGTCCTGCCTTTACTGTGCCAACAACCTCTCTACTAAAACCATAATAGGTGGCGCTGAGTGCCCCAGGGTTTATCTCCCAGGTACCACCGTGATGTACCAGATCAAACATGATCGAACGAAGCCTCAAATGTGCCAGAGGCATATCTGGGTCCATCTAATATCAGATGTAAAAATATATGCACAAGTAGAGAAACCACAAATAAAACATGCAAGAGTGAGAAACCAATATATGGATTTTACTCGACAACTACATGCTCGACATCATAGAAAACACATATACATATACATGTATACCAACATAATCATTCATATTCAAGCAAGTAGTTTATCAATGGGTTTCACACCACAAACATCAACATCTAAAAAACTATGCATGAACACTTCATATACATCGTCTAAATTCGCAATTAATATCATGACATATCCCAACATGTGGTGAGTTGATCAGGAACGATTACCATACAAGGCAAAAAGGCATGCAGTCATAGGCGTGCAGCCAAAACCCATTGCACACTGTCCAACACCCAGGGCACAGTGATAAAAACATAAATGGGGTTCCATTGTCCCAACCGGGGCACAATGAAGAAAATCGTAGCATGAAATACCTGACGCCGCAAGGTAACCACACACAACCGTGGGCAAGTCTTCCTGATGCATGCAAAACACTTTGCTCTTAACACTTTTCTTTGTGTTCAATCTTTCTTTACCGAAGCTCAAAATGGCTTATGACTAACATAGTTTTAAACATCTTTAAAACTTTCATTATTAACACATGACCTCAAAATCTGAGTGCTCAATCACGACACCTTTAGACCGATGCACCAGTCATAGGTTCGTGGTAATAGAAAACATCTTAAATGTTTAAACAGTATACACCGCGTATACAGTAGACACCAAGTCTACATGACCTCAAAGTCCAAAGGACCCCATGTCCATAACAACAACGAACCTTAGTACCCCGACGTCTCGGTTACTAAGTTCAACACCACTTTCAACACTGTTGAATTATGCTTGATTTCGGAAAATCTTTTCAAATGGGAAATTCTTCAATAAAACCTTTAAATACTAAAACTTAGTTTTCACAAAGATGAGTCACTTGAGGTTTGAACTTACTTAAAATACGTACAGCCGTTTCAAAACACTTGTCGTCGATTCTTTTCCAAATTGCCATCAATTATCATTTTCAAAGCCATTTAAGCCAAATTTTAGCTTTTTCCACTTAAATTATTTTCAACAATTATTTTCATAAAATAACTTTTTATAATATTACAGAATTTCTCACGTAAAAATTAGCAGTAAAAAAATAATTTCACGGTTCCGCCCTCACTGTGACTCATAGTTCACTCTTACGGCGATAAATCATTAAAATATTGATATTTTCCAAAATTCCTTTCTATTTCTAAATAAAAATTTCCATTAATATTAAACTCCAATATTTTACCGTTAAAACATTGAATATAATTTATAAAGCTTCTTAAAGCTTTTATCCAATTAATTGAATTGGGCATTGACCACTGTCAGGCTTCGCAAACAACAACCAACAACAATATCACAAATATTCCCAGGTAGATCATGCATCACAACAGTATAATATAATTGCAGATAAACAATTTAAATGCAATTAAATCAGCACAGGTAAAATAACATAACTGAAACAACTTAAACAAATACCAACAGATAAATAATTACAGACAAATACTTGATAGCACATATTCATCGAACAAATCCCTCAGGTAATCCCCTCTTACCTCTCAAAGATTTCTTTGTGAATTAAATGAACTTTGTCGGAAGTCCGGTTGCACGTACACAATCAATTCACTAAACCTTCATTAATCACAATCAAAAAATTACTAATCAAACAATTAAAATCTCCTAATTCTCTATGATAGGTCACGACCTCCATAGGGTTTAGTGGCTAAAAATTTCTAAAATTGCCTAAGTCATTGGATTAATGGTCCTAAGTACTTAAGACAATAGATTAAGGATCAATCAACAAAGATTAAAACAAAAACTTCCAATCCCTCTAATGCCTATTTTCAGCCATCAAGCAAAAATGAAGCAAGAGATTTTTGTTTGATATCTAGGCTTGGATTCCACATGGATATATACTAGAAAGATAAGAAACAAGATCATTTATGAAAGACATGAACAAAACTTCCTCCAACCTCACCTACATAGGTTCGGCCTTGATGATAAATTAGGGGAGGAAATTTTGGTTTTCAACATACTCTTGGATTATGATAGAAGAGACGATAATAGGAACATAGAAATTGGTTTCACATTTTTAGGATTTTTCTATGATTTTACACTAGTGGAAGTAATGTAATATATGGGAATGTTTTACGTCAGTTGACCATATGTTTGACGTTAAAAATGAGGCGGTGACAGTTTTGTAAATATCAAATCATTATTTGCGTCAGTTGTGTAATGAACTGACGTTAAAAGTGATTTGTAAGAATTATTAACACTTCTAATACAACTGACGTTAAAAGTATGTTTTTTACGTCAGTTAAATAAATAACTGACGTAAATAATTATATTCCTCTCTGAAACTCATTCCTATCTGTCTTTCGTTGTCATCTCCATGTTGTCACTCTTAACGCAGATCACTCCATATATATAGTGCAGTTTATTTCTAAACTTTTTTTTAAGCAAGTTTATTTTTAATCTTCATTAATTAGCTTGAATTAGTAAACAAATTCTTGTGCAAATTATAATAAATAAACACTTACCATAAAACAAGTTATACATGTATAATCAAATCGTATCTCATTGAAGCGATTCATAAGTTATAATTACATGATTAAAAGATAAAAAATTTATGCAACATTGCCCTAAAATATAAAAAAGTTTATGCTTCAACAACATTTTCTTCTCAGTCCTGTCCTCAGAAACTCCAATGGATGCATCTCCTCCCGTACATGAATTCCTTGATGCTCCATCTGAATCCACGGTCACTTGCAGCAAAGCAAGTGAGGGGGGACGAATGGGATGAAATAAGGTGAGGGAATCACATAACGTGACTTACTCACCCTTACATCCATGTAACATGATTTACTCAACCTCAGAAGTTTTTTTTACCATTATTAAGACATAGACCTTTAAGTCTAGGTATAGGAAGAAATAAAAAAAAGTCTCAGAGCCATTTTTATGAAGGAATAGAAAACGCACGAAATATAGAGGAAAAGAAGAGGCTGTATTACAGACTGATACAGAAGAATGGTACTTTATATAGAGAATAGAGAATCTCTGATTTTCTTGAAAACTTATCTACAAACTTAATGCTCATTAAGAGGATTAGTTCACAAGGTGCATGGGTAAGTAGCACAGTAGTCAAAAGAATGAATGTTTTTTCAGAATCTTATACACATTTAACGTCAGTTTTTTAATACAACTGACGTTAACAGTGTTTTTAAAATAAAAAATATTTATTTTTAACGTCAGTTTTTTATACAACTGACGTTAACAGTGTGATTTTTACTTCAGTTAAACAAATAACTGACATAAATAATCCTATATACCTATATGAATACACTTTTAATGTCAGTTGTTTATACAACTGACGTTAAAAGTGTCATTTTTACTTCAGTTAAATAAATAGCTGACGTAAATAATCCTATATCAATGCCCTGTTCTCACTCTTAACACAGGTCAATCCATATATATAGAGCAGTTTATTTCTAAACTTTTATTTTTAGACAAGTTTATTTTTAATCTTAAATAATTAGCTTGAATTAGTAAACAAATTCTTGTTCAAATTAAAATAAATAAACACTTAACATAAAATAAGTTATATGTATAATAAAATCGTATCTCATTGAAGCGATTCATAAGTTACAATTACATGATTAAAAGATAAAAAATTTCTGCAACATAGCCCTAAAATATAAAAAAAGTTTCTGCTTCAACATCATTTTCTTCTCAGTCATGTCCTCAGAAATTCCAATGAATGCATCTCCTCCCTCACTTGAATTCCTTGATATGCTCTGATCCATCTGTTTTATCCACAGTCGCTAGCCGCGAAAGCAAATGAAATGGATCTTTACATCACCTCCCTCACTTGAATTCCTTATACTCCATCTGCTTTATCCGAGAGTCACTTGTCATGAAGCGGAGTGGAGGTCATGAGGGTGATGAGGGGATGAAATAAAGTGAGGCAATCACACAAGTGATTTACTCAACCTTACCATCCATGTAACATGATTTACTCAACCTCAAGTTTTTTGACCATTAAGAAAGAGACCTTTAAGTCTAGGTATAGGAAGAAATAAAAAAAAAAGTCTCGGAGCCATTTTGGGAAGGAATAGAAAATGCACGAAATATAGAGGAAAAGAAGAAGTCAGACATGATCGATCTGAGAGAATGGTACTTTATATAGAGTAGAGAGACTAGCTGATTTTCTTGAAAACTGATCTATAAACTTAATGCTCAATAAGAGGATTAGGTTACAACGTGCATGGGTAAGTAGCACAATAGTCAAAGGAATGAATTTTTTTGCAGATACACTTTTAACGTCAGTTGTTTAATACAACTGACGTTAAAAGTGTTTTCAAAATAAAAAATACTTATTTTTAACGTCAGTTTTTTATACAACTGACGTTAAACAATGACGTTAAACAATGACGTTTAACGTCGGTTGTTTGTAACAACTGACTTTTTTTAAAATAAAAAAATATTCATTTTTAACGTTAGGAACTGACTTTTAACGTCAGTTGTTTAAGACAACTGACGTTAAATAAATGATCTTTAACGTCAGTTGTTACAAACAACTGACGTAAAATGTTGTTTTATTTTTGGTTTTTGATTATAACGATTACACCCGCGCGCCTTCTGCATTTCGCTCACTCTCACTCTCACTCTCAACTCTCACTCTCACTCTCACTCTCACTCTGCCCTAATCGCGAGCTCATCTCCACCGCAACCACCGCGAGGTCTTCTTTGCCACCACCGTGAGGTACACTCTTAACCCCTAACTCTGTCTTTCCCGCTCATTCTTTGCAATAACTTGACATCTCTCTTTTACCCCTTCCCACGCACTAAATCTCCTTGTCCCTCTGCTCTCAGTAACCACATCGAACGTTGGCCACCACTCGAGCTCCCCTCCCCACCACCACGCGAGCACCTATTTCTGGTGAGTCTTTAGGGCACATTTTTTTATTTTTGGTTTTGAGTGTATGTTGAAACTGTAGTCTCAGTAGTTGAAACTTGAAACTGTGAGTTTGAGTTGTTTGGAATGTCTGTATTTTTGGTTTTGAGTGTATGTTGCTCTGCTGGTTGGTCTGCCACGGCCGTGATGCTCATCACGGCTAGTCCGTGAACAATTCTGCCTGTGAGGGTCTATTTCAGTTGGCACTTTACGACCGTGATGGACATCACTGCCAGGCCGTGACCAGTTCTTGGCAATCTTCAAAAACTAGTTTTCGATCTCCTGTATTGTCCTTATATTGGATATATGTTTTGTATATCTACAGCATCTTTCTAGTTATGGATCGTAGTTAGATGGTTTGTAAGCGCACTAGTGCTGAGTATTTGAAGGGGTGGGAGAATTTATAGAATTTGCTCAAAGGAATGTTCCTAATAGTAATGGAATATTTTGTTGTCCTTGTGTCAAGTGTTTGAATACGAGGAAATGTACGGTGGAGGATATACGTACTCATTTGATTTTTGAAGGGATTTGCTTGAGTTATACAAGATGGATATGGCATGGTGATGTGTTAATAAATATATATTGTTTCTGAAACAAGTATACATATGGATCAGTCGGATAACCCACATGCACTGGAGGACACTGTGGGGCCTACGCAAGACCCGATCGCGCATACGCCTGATTCTAGTGTAAGTTTACATGTTATATACTATCTTTAGTCCTTCTTTTTAATTTAATTTTATAATGTAACAAACCTCTATTTTATCATTTTTTTTGTCCATACAAACATCACAGGCTCATAGGAAACGGGGTGGAGGAGCCACGTCGTTGAAGAAACTAGAGAAGGACAAGCAAAGTGGACAGAAGCTTGAGGTGTCCTTCGATGCTAATCTAAATGACCAGGGACCCCATGCTAAAGAATTTAATAAGTGGGTGTTTCTACAAGTGAAGCAGCACGTAAGCATCAACTACAACCACTGGAATGACGTTCCACAGAACGTTAAGGATCAGATTTGGGAGGCTATCACGGTATTTTACCTTTACATTCATTTGATTTACATTATTAGATAATTATCCGAGTTATAATCCATCCAGTTGTTATGTATTTAATGTGTAGGTAGCTTTGACTGTGCCAAATGACGAGGATCATTGTCATAAATGTATGAAAATGGCATCAAAGCGTTGGAATGGGTTCAAGCATGATCTTACCAGGTACTATGTGTCCTGGAAGAAGCGGCTTGATAAAATGTTCCCGGATTATCCCTGGATTGATCAGGATACTTGGGATATGTTTGCTAGGAGTCGACATGATGGAGAATTTCAGGTTGGTTGATTATGTTAATTTTGTATGCTTCTTATAGATCATTTAACTGTATTTAATTATGTGTTTTTGTTTGAATAGGCTAAGGGTGGATACCAATCAATCAATCTTACAAAATCAATTATATTCAAAATCACTTTTATCAAACTCTAATTCAAACACACACTTCATATATGTCAATAGTCCATTGATGACACACAAGACAAGACTTCACTTCACCTCTCCAAACAAAATGCAAAAACCATAGCATAAGCATTGACGCCATTGTTCCAGCCATGACCTTCCTCTTTCACCAACATCATGGGGCGCATCTCCAAACCAACTCAATCAGTAAGATCGCAGCCGCCATCGTCGTCTAAGAATTTATCTAACAAACCACAGTTCTTCACATATAAGTTAATAGTCCATTGATGACAAGGAGCTGGGGAAAGGTTGAACTCGGTTCCTACAGTGATGAATATAGACTTCTGGTGGTACACAATTCACAGCACAATCATCATTTTCTACCATCACCACCTCTCCAAGCAACATACATAAATTACCACCATAAACATTGAGCTGGCAGGCGCCACATTACCTAAGAATTGATATATCGAACGAACTCCACTTCTTCATATATGTGTCAACAGTCCATTGATGAATATAGGACAATCTCAAACAGTCGTCATCCAACAATATCATCATAAGCATTGATGCCATTGTTCCAGTTATGACCTTCTTCTTTCACCATCATCATTGGCGCATCTCCAAACCAACTCAATCAGTGAGCTCGCAGCTGCCATCGTCGCCTAAGAATTTATCTAACAAACCCTACTTGTTCACACATAAGTCAATAGTCCATTGATGACAAAGGGCTAAGGAAAGGTTGAACTAAGTTCCTATAGTGATGAATATAGGCTTCTGTTGATACATAATTCACAATACAATCATCGCTTTCCACCATCACCACCTCTCCAAGCAAAATACATAAATTACCGCCATAAACATTGAGCTCGCAAGCGCCACATTGCCTAAGAATTGATATATCGAACAAACTCCACTTCTTCATATATACGTCAATAGTCCATCGATGAATATAGGACAATCTCAAACAGTCGTCATCCAACAATATCACCATAAGCATCGATGCCATCATTCTAAGCATGACCTTCTTCTTTCACCAACATCATAGGTGCATCTCCAAACCAACTCAATCAGTAAGCTCGCAGTCGTCTCCACTGTGATCTCGATCATGATAAGTAATGTAGAATATTTTCTGAATAAAAAATAATAGAAAGGATTAATTTCTTTATTAATTAAATTTAAAAAATTGGTAGAAAAAAATTAGTCTTGATTCTTATTTTTATTAATGAAAATTATATGCTTAAGTCATATATTTGATCAAACCAAATGAATGAAATTTTTTTTAAATCAAGTAAACAAACAAATAAAAATAGAAACAAACAAATATATTAAAGTAAATAAAAATTCAAATGGAGTAGAAAATCATTCAATCAGAAAATATAATTGTTGATACCCAAATTTTTCTTGTGATTTTTTATTATTATTTGTACTTTGTAGTTTTATTTTAGGTGGGTTAAATTTGAACCGATGATCCAAGTCCAAGTGAAAAACATAGAAAAAGAAAAATAGAAATAAAGTTACCAAAAAATTTATGTCTTTTCTTGTTCAGGCCTGACCCAAATCCTAACAGCTAAGCCCAATACCCTTCTCAAACAAAACAATGCAAATTAGCAAATAATAAAATAAAGGCAAAAAATAAAACGCTTCTGGACGTCCCTGACAGTTGCCACATCCTCCCAATAACGACGGCCTCATTTCTGCACATATATCTAACAAATTTTACAGGATCAGTGAATAAAAGGGGGGAAAAAGGAAGGGGGAAAAGATACATTTTCTGAAAGGGGAAGGGTTGAGCTAAGGGTGAGCTAAAAAATATCTTCTCTGTGATAGACAAGAAGAAATGTATCAACATATCTATAACGTGATCAAGTTTATTCTACCAAGTTACTAGTAACTACTGGTTGGTTGTTTATCTAAAAGGAAGGGCATATATAACCAAAATATAATTAAAGTATTTTTTAATTATCCATCTTTATTTTGTCGTCCTAATGACCTTCTATTTATTAATTACTTTACAAACATGAAAAATTGAATTATAATTAATTAATAATAATAAACTTTGGTTTACCTTGATGAATATTTGAAGTCTATCTTGCAAATAACCTTGGTATTGATCCACGTTGAACATCATCCTTCTTGTGGGGAGGTCATAAAAATTGAAAAAGAATCAATGCTAGATGTACAAAAATATTAATTTGATATTCCATGTAGGATGTCAAGTGGATAACTAAAAAAAAATATGAAGTTAAAATAAATAATAAATATTTTTTTAATATTTGTTATATTGTTTAATTATTATTATTATTATATTTTATTCCTCCTTCCCCATTTGTGCCCCATTGTCCCCTGGGTCTGCTTCGTCTTCTTCTCCATTCTCCATCTGTAAGGGAAATTTTCCAAATCCTAGCATTATAGATAATTTGATTAGATTATGTTAGTTCTTAAAAAATAGAGAGATATAAAAATCTGTGTTTTCTTTCTTTATCTTCAAAAGAAGAAATGAAAGGTGGGAGAAAAATACCCAAAAATGGATGAAGGTGAGAGCGGATCCCATGGATCAATTCCATGGTAACGAAGCTATGAAGACGACGAGCTTTACAATGATGTCAATGTTGGAGAAGGGGCGAAGGGTTCCTTCAATCTTTGCACAACTTGGCTTAGAGTTTAGAAACGACAGTCAGTAAGATGTCAACAATAAGAATCCACAGTCGCGCCAGAAGGAGTGAGATGCTGATAGGGTTTCGATAAAATTTAGGTGACTGTGGCGGTTGCGAGCTCAATGGTTGAGTTGGTTTGGAGATGTGTTGATGGTGGAAAATATGATGACTCTGCAGTGAGACTAATACTGGTAGAAGAAGAGAAGAGTCTAGTCTTGTGTGTCTTCTGTCTTGCTAGTTGCTGCCAGTATTTATAAAACTTCTGACTATGTGATTATTTATTGATAATGTACTAAAGTCCTTATAACTGATCCAATTATCAAATCACTCAATTTTTCTCTTAATTTATTTTCTTTTTTATTTTTCAATTTTTGAAGGGAAACAAATAATTTTCCCTATCTATTAGATCCTTATGATTGATTTCAATAAATACAATTAGTCAATTTTTTTTTTGTGAACGTCAACTATTTTCATAATTTATTTATTTTTTTGAATATTCAAAATTTTTGAAAGAAAACAAATAATCTTTATCACCCATTAAACTCATATCCAACTATTATTTTGCATCCAAAACTTCCTTATATGCTTTTTCCCCATATTTCTTTTCTATTTTTTATTTTTAAAATTTTGTAATAAATTTTAAAAGCAAAATTTATGAAAAATTATTTTTTGATTTTTGTTTATAATTTTGTTTTGAATTTTTTCAAATTTTATTAAAAGCTAAAAATAAACTCCACTATTCCTAAAATTTAACATTTTTTATGATTTTGATTTTTCATTTTTTTAAAATTTAAAAGACAAATATAAAAAATAACTAGAGGGGAAATTATTTTTTGTGGTCTTATTTTCGAAAATGGGGTATTCACATTTTTATTGGATGATTTGAATACGAACATCTCAACTATTTTCAATATTTTTTAATGTCGGGATCCATTTTGTGTAATAGCTCAAGCTTGACTATTGCATTACTCAATTGCCCCATTATCCTCTCTTAAATAAAATAAAATCATAATTTTAATATCTCAGGATATATTTAAGGACTAATTTCACTAACTAGACTGAAAAACAATAAAGAACATATTTCTATCTATATTTTTTGTCATAAAATTCATAGGCTAAAATGTATTTTCCTTCTCCATGTTTTTTAATTTGGTGAAATTTGTCCCCCCATTTTATTTTGAGCGAATTTTGTCCTCCTAATTTTTCAATTGTGAAAAAGTAATCTCCTTTAAATTGCCATTAAAAACTTACGGAAATTGAAGATGCATGTGGCATATGTCTGGACAGATCCAAATGTGTCCCCTTGTAGTCCCTCCCACATAATCCCTTACTTCATCTCTCTTCGTTCACCATCAGCAGGAGGCATGAGGTTCTACCGAGGAAGTAAATCTTCTTTCATATTGAGATCACTAGATTCCATATCATTAAATATTAATACTTTCTATTTTTTTTGGTAACACCCCGATTTCTACTGTTGTTCGATAATAGTAAGTATATATATATATATATATATATATATATATATATATATATATATATATATATATGGGGCATATCTAATGAGAATGCCTTTTTATGTGAGAATAAGAGGGATTGATTTGAGCCATTGGATAACAATTAAAGGCCAAGATTAAAAGAACCGTTTTAAAATCTCACATGCTCTTTTTTTTTCCTTACATTAATACATTCGTTATTTGCTTTCACTATTTCGCCACACATCTGCTTCAACGCCATCTATTCAGAGCAGTATTCAACACCCACCGACCACCATTAAGGAAAAGGCACCTTCACACCAATAAATTACAATAGAATGATAAAATAGTAAGAAATTAGTCTATCAATCATTGGAGACACCCATGGAGAATTAAAAGGCATAATCCAGGTGGTGGCATCATGCGTCCAGAAGCACAAAAGCATTTCACACACACGCGCGCGCGCGCACACACACACACACACACACACACACACACACACACACATATATATATATATATATATATATATATATGTTTTTAATTTTATTACTTGAAAAGAAAGAAACCCTGGGAGATGGTTCTAAAAAAATACCAATACGAGGTGTCAGCCACAACCTACAGCGCTTGAGAAGCATCGATTTTCAACTCTAAAACCCAACAATGTCAGAAAAATTAAAAGTTTTTCACAAAGTTTGGATTTTTCAGAATAAGAAAAATGAGGTGAAAAAAATGCAATCTTGAAAGTGAAATTAGGGTGACAGAGATAAAAAAAGCCAAAAAAACGATGACCACCGAGATCATGGGTACATTGAAGTTTTCAGTTTTTTTTCACAATGGCGGCTGTTGAACGTGAGGTAAATGGAGAAGGAAAAGACGTGAGATTTTAACCTGGTTGTTTTAATTTCAGCCTTTAATTTTTATCCATGGCTCAAATCAATCGCTCTCATTCTCACATAAAAAAATGCATTCTCACCAGATATATCCCAGTTGGCATATTTGATTGGTAGTGATTCCAGTATGTCACGGGTTAGAGTCCCAGTTGGCATATTGATGACGTTGTATTCGGTATGTCACGGGTTAGAGACCTTGTTGGCATGTTGATGGCGGTGATTCCAATGTGTCACGTGTTAGAGTCTCAGTTGGCATATTGATGACGTTGTGTTCGGTATGTCATGGGTTAGAGTCCCAGTTGGCAAATTTGAATTACTGGTGATTTGGTATGTCGCGGGTTAGAGTCCCAGTAGCATACTTGATGGTGGTTTTCTGTGTGTCGTGGGTTTGAGTCCTAGTGAACACATTTGACTTCGTGTCATATATTGGTAAACCAAGGACCGATGAAATCAACCCAGTGTTTTTTGTGGTCGAATTCTTGGACTGTGTGTCCTATGTATAGAATGAATGGGCTTGATGCCTAAATAAAAATAATCGTGAGCTTTAAGCCTCGACAAAGACAGAATTAACGAAAAAGAAAAGTAAAGAAGATAATTATAAAATGTTGATGATTGACGTTGAGGTGTTATTCAATTTTTATATATTGTGATGATTGTCGGATATGAATCCCATTGAAAAACCTTTATGTTTATTATCTTGTGAACTTTCATGTGTTATGGATATATGCATATGATGTTGTTTGTGTGTCGTGCATGTGGTTATCATGATAAACTCATATATTGGTATCTCACCCTTGCATATATCTGTTTTCTGGTTTTACTGTTGTACCTTGGTACACAAGTACAGATGGTGCAGAGGAGTTCCTAGCTTCCCTTGGGGATATTAATTCCGATCCTTGAACAGGTTGGTGATAGTGGTGAGAACCATGGGGGTCTTTCCAGTAGGTGTCTTGTAGAGCGACCAGCTTATGTTTTGTTTGGGGATGTATGTTTGAGAAGTTCAGTATGTGTGTTTTGATGACCTTCGTATGGTTCATAAGGAAATATTTTTAAGAAAAACTTGTACGTCGTGGAAGGTTTGATTATAAATAAAATCGGTGTATGTGTGTTGACAAGTATAATGTAGTCTTACTTTTATGATGCGTGCATCCCTTTTTTTTTTCCGAAGTATCAAGAAAAAAAATACACCCAAGTTTTTCTGACTTAAAGTAAATAAATTTTCGAAAGCAACCAGCAAATTTCTTTTCAATTTATTTCCGCACTTGTTAACGAGGTAATGCCCAAGGGGGATGTTACATTTTTTATAAGAACTTGAATTGGATGTTGATTCTACCTTGCTTAATATTCGGGAAAAGGACCAAGGTGTTTGGAGAGTTGGTAACGTGGCTCTCCCCAAGAAAAAGAACTCGGGTTCGATTCCTGGACCCATTAGTCCAACCCCGTATGTAAAAAATCGGACGTCCCGCTGTCAACTCGGGGTTTAATCCATAACCTATCCAAATGACCTAATTAAGCTTGTGGGATACCCTGGGGCACCCACTGGGGAGCCAAAGGCCCTAATTATGGTGGGCTAGGAAAAACAAAAAATTCAGTAACTGGACTTGGCAAGATTATACTTTTTTGGCAACGATATAAATAAATTCATAAAAATTATTTCTTTTGCAATCGTTGTCAATATGATAAGTCAAAAGGAGTCAGGAGACCTCGTACTGTGAGGGGATTTAAAATAAATTGGACGATGACGATATAGTAGAGAACCAATAGAGTGGAGAGGAGATAAGTATTGAGGAATGTAAGAAGCTTAGTCCAGGCCGACAATCATTCTTAATTATATTATTATAACAATTGTATGCTATTTAAGTATTTTATATTTTTTGCCAACTAAGCATGCCATTTGGGGCTAGATGACTATATGTATGTCACATCATCAACTTACACTACAAAAAATCAACTGTTTAGCGACAGGCATATTCGGTCGCTAAACCTGCTAATTCGGTCGCTATTTAATTTAGCGACCGAATTTGCAACCGATTCATGGTGGTGGCCGATAACTTGGTCGCTAAGATTTTAGAGACCAAAATATAAATTTGGTCGCTAAATGGCGACTGTATTTTCGGTTGCTAAATAATAAAAAACAGTCGCTACACTATTGGTCGCATTTTTGGGTAACCATTTTTAGCGATCGATAATTGATTGCTAGTTCGGTCGCTAATGTTGGTTACTGTTAACCTATATTAGGGACCGAATATCGGTCTCTAGACCACAATTTTTTAATGTTAACTAAAGTTTAGCGACCGAATTGTTTGTTGCTAATGCGGTCGCTAAACTGGATTTTATTAATTTTTTTAAATGTAATTTTTAAAACAATAAATTTTTTTTGTTTTGCTTTAAAGTTTAGCAAAATTACTAATAAAACACACCAAATTACTAATGAAATATACAATCAAAAGAAATAATGAATATATTTTTAAAAAATAATCCAAAATGTCGTACAAAAATCGTTTAAAATAAAAATAATAATGAAAAAAAAATCAGTCATGATGAGGGGGAGGTGAAGGAACCCAATCATCCTAAGCTACCGTGCCGCCGACTTCTGCTATCTGATCGTCCTCTGGAGTAGCAGCATCAGTTGCTGGAGGTGGAACTAGAGGAGCGGCAGCAGGCTGTACAACCATCAAAGCATCACCCTGAGAAACTGGAGTCTGGATCCTCATCTGCTCCAACACCAGCCGCAATGTATGGCCCTGTTCGATGCTCGTCTGCATCAGCTGCAGGTGTGCCCGAGTCAACTGTGCAATCTGGTTCGTCATCCAATGCTCTCTCTCACTCTTCTCCCGAAGCTCCGCGTTCAGCTGCGTGATGGTGTCCTGCATTTGGTTGAATTGCTCCCGAGGGACGATATCAGCATAGGAAGGAGCAGGCATGCCAGATGATGAAGCGATAAACTCGCCTCCCAGGTGTCCGAGGCCATACACGTGCCCCTTCTTGTTCCTGCCCTCGACGACCTCCAAATAAATGGCATTATCGTCGACGGAGATAGGAGAGCTGGGACCATCTGTTGGAACAAAGGCATACACACACACTCTTGAAAAACACAGCAATGAAAAGAAAGAGAATGATCAAAGGGAATGGAAAAGATAGAACAAAACTCTATATGAACAGAATAATAGTTCTCTGTTCTTGGAACTCTCACATTGATCACATTGCACAATTTTACACCTTTTGCACACACTTTACACATTGTACACTACCACCAAGTCTATTTATAGACTTCTACACATCACTTTATCTAACTAACACAAGCTTACAAATCTCAACAAACTAACTAACTCTTAAACTAACTAACTGAATTAACAAACTCAACACACCTCCCTAATTCAGTTTTGGGAGAAAACAATGATATGCTAATTGCATCACTATGGAGACTAACATCCCAACTATGTTGGCACCCTAGCCTCCATCTATCACTTGCAACATATCATTCGTGTGTCAAATCAGCTAGTAATACAACCGCAAGCTTGGTTCTCAAGTCTCTGAACTTTTCTGGCTTCAGTGGTTTTGTCAATATGTCTGCCAGTTGTTCTTCAGTTATGCAGTACTCCAACTTCAATCTTCCTTTGGTTACTTGATCTCTAAGGAAGTGGAACCTTGTCTCTATATGTTTGCTTCTTCCATGTGCTATCGGGTGTTTTGCCAGGTTAATTGTAGTCTTGTTATCTACTAACAGTTTCACTGCACTAGAGTCCTTTATCTGAATTTCCTGCATTAGTGTGTCCAACCAGAGTACTTGACAGGCACTCATTGAAGACGCCACATAGTCAGCTTCACATGAAGACAATGCCACAATTGACTCTTTCTTTGAACTCCAGGAAATCAGGGCTTTTCCACATAAGAAAACATGGCCTGCAGTGCTCTTTCTATCATTTTTATCACCACACCAATCTGCATCAGAATATCACATTAGCTCCTCTTCTCTCCTTTCATCTCCATTTGGAAATAGAATTCCAAAATCAGCAGTGCCTTTTACATATCTCAGCACCCTCTTGGCAGCTAACAAGTGTGGTGTCCTTAGCCTTTCCATGAACCTGCTAATCAAGCCAACACTAAAGGATAGGTCAAGTCTGGAATGACAAAGATACCTCAGTGATCCAACTATCTGTTTGTAGTAAGTAGGATCTATCCATTCTTCACATCAATCCTTCTCGAGGTTTATGCCAGTTTCTGCAGGGGTTGATGCAGGGTTGCATTGCAGCATACTAAACCTCTTCAAGAGGTCATTAGCATACTTGTGTTGATGCATGACAATACCTCTTCTAGTCCTTATGAATTCAATTCCTAAGAAGTAAGATAACAGCCCCAAGTCTGTCATTTCAAACTCTTTCATCATCTGCACTTTGAACTCAGCTATCTCAGCCTCATTGCTTCCTCGTGCCCGATGAGATCATCAACATACAAGCACACCAGTAGCAGGTCAGTAGCATTGGTTGTTTTCACATAAACACCATGCTCTGAATTGCATTTTTCAAAACCACTTTGTATCATGAAGATGTTGATCCTCTTGTTCCAAGATCTTGGAGCTTGCTTTACGACATATAAGGCCTTTATCAGTTTCAGGACTTTACTTTCATGACCAGTTATCGCAAAGCCTGGGGGTTGTGATACATACACATCCTCATCAATTGGTCCATTTAGAAAAGCTGACTTCATATTCAATTGATGCAAGGTCCAATTTCTTATGCTTGCAATTGCTACAATCAATCTCACTGTCTCAATTCTTGCAACAGGTGCATAGACTTCATCATAGTCTATCCCTGCCCTTTGCTGAAAACCCTTTGCCACAAGTCTGGCTTTATACTTGATCACTGATCAGCCTCTGGCTAGTCTAGTTTTATAACTAGAAAAACCTTGGGTTTGTGCTAATTATATATCATTTTCGCCCAAATTAGACTTGATTGTCTTTAAGCAACATTTTGAGTCTGTAAAGTATTTTTAAGTTAATGTAGTTGTTTTAGAGTCAAATAAAGCACTTATGCTATTTACTGTTTTCAGGTTAATAAAGAGAAACAGTTCTGGAGTTCTTCGCCCCGCGAGAAGGCATTCGCCTCGCGAACCTGAAGCGTGACTGTTCCTGAAAATTCAAACCATTCTGTCTCGCCCCGCGAACACCTGACTCGCCTCGCGAGACTGAAGACCAGAAGCCATGACTTTTCCATTCCTCGCCACACGAGCCGTACTTCGCCTCGCGAGAAGACCAAACGTTGCAGAGATTCGCGTCGCGAGACAGTGTTCACCTCGCGAGATCGCGCAGAACTCACAGATATAAATTGTTGTTCTATGGCAGATTGGAGAGTTAGTCAGCCAGTAGTAGTTTATCTTCTTTTCTTTTAGAATAGGACTGCTACGAATTTAGGTTTACAGTTTTGTTTTTCCTTTGTAATGGAGAACTAGTCTCCTTGATTAATCTACTGTGATTGGTTTCTTTTATCACTTGAGGTTCTGTAATTCTTGTTTTAATTTCTTTTTCCTTTTCAATGATATGCTATATATTTCTATTTGTTTAATTCAGGAGTGTATAGTGTTGTGTTGATTTATTTCGGTGATGTTATGTTCCTATATTGAATCGCGTTTGTTTAATTCGCGTGTGTTCGTTGTTGATGACGCCGGCAAGTGTACCGGGTCGTCGCAAGTAATAAAAATAACACGGTAAGTAATTACCGAGGTCGAACTCAGGGATTGGGCTACCAATTTGACTAATCCGCGGGAAATCCGATACGTTGGTCAAGTTACAGAAGGTGGTTGAGAGAGAGAATAAGAGGATCGATATTCAATTTACAAATCTAAATAAAACTAAACTATTAAAATCTGAAATTAAAATGTCCAAGGTCACAAATCCACCTAACCAACATGCATACCCAAGTGATGATGAATTCCTCCCTAAGTTCAATTACAATGTCAACCGGGACCCCTAAATTCTCCTAAATCCACTCTCGTGCTCATTAGGACGTATTCGACGATTGGATTAATTACTTACTAGGTCTCATAATCCTAATCTCGAATTCTGTTAATTCTTGTTCCCTATAAGGTCGCACCGATCTCCTACTCACTCTCGTGCAATATTCGATCGATGATCCTAATTCAAGTTCTAAACGCGAATCGCTGACTAAGCCTCATCAACGTTAACAAGTCAATCACGTAACACATATGATCAACACAATCAAATCAGAATTAGAAAACATTAATTGAGAAAAAGGGAGAAAGACATACATCATATCGAATCTACACTGCCATGGGTGGCTTCATTGTTCCCTCAGACGAGGGGATTAGTTCCTCATTCTCATAGACAAACAATCGGACATAATCTCCATAAGAAAAAGGGAGACGCAGCTCCAAAGAGAAAAGAAATTACCCTAAACGCTACTCTAAACAGTGGAAAACTACTAGGATTCGCGGCCCTCCAAAAACCTCCTCCTCCCCCAATTCTGATCTGAACAGCCTTTAAATAAGGATTCTGAATCTTGCTCGCTCGCGGGGCGAGCACTCCTTCGCGAGGCGAATTTTAGTATTGGCCCACTTTCAAATTTGGATTTTCGCGAGGCGAGGGTGTGTTCGCGGGGCGAGTCTTCCAACTTCAATCTGTCACAGCCGTGACATTCATCACGGCTGGGCCGTGATGGTCTCTGTCTTCCAGGGTCTTCAGACTCTCGCGGGGCGAGAAGAGTCTCGCGTGGCGATCCAGAAATGATGACTTTTGCTGCTTTGTTGACCTTCAGTCTCGCGAGGCGAGCATACACTCGCGGGGCGAGTGTCTCCAGAAGTACTTTTTCCACTGCTTCTTGACTTTCCTTGACTCCCGGAGCTTCACTTATTGACCTGAAAACACCAAAAGCAACCAAAAGCATAATTCTATCCAAAATAAGCTAAAAACTACACAAAAGATGCAAAACGAGTCAAAATCCAACTTAGGAACAAAACAAGGCAAATTTGGGCAAAAACGAGATTGAACTCGAATAATTTGCACAAAAACCACGGTCCATCTAGTTATAAAACTAGATAAGCCGAAGGCTTATCATTCGTTCATGTTCGTTTAGTTCATGAGGGCTTAACCCCGTTTGTTTAATTCGGGAATAGGAGCATATATCTATAGTAGTGATTTCGTTTGTTAATTGTTGCTACAACCGAAAGGGGATTAGAATCTGCTTAGGGCTTGGAATTTACATGAACCAATGATAGTGGGAAACCGAGAATAGTAGGTTAATCGTCCTTAGCATTTCTGATAATCCTTTAACTGCTTTGTTCTTATTGCTCTGTTTTGTTTCTTTACTTTATTTCAATCCAAAAACCCCCCAATTCTAACTTTTTCTGTTAACAACAACCCAAGAGTCCTTGTGAGACGATATCCGAGTTGTCGCTCCCTAAACTACATTTTTACAAACCGCTCGCTTTTTGCCGCGTGCACGACAGTGCGTCCAAAAATTTGGCGCTGTTGCCGGGGACTCTTGTTGTTATTAACAGAAAATTAAATTTAAAAAAAAAAAACCTTTTGCATTAATGAATTAGTTACGACTGCTTTGTCTGGTTGTGAATCTTAGTGCTTCCCATGGATAATTATATGCAATATTTTATGCCTAATGTTGATTATGAACCATGCATATATTATCCTAACTTTGATAGAAGTTATGAGTTTAGCAGTATTGGAGTGAATGAGGTCCATAGCTCTTCTTCCAACCAGGCCCTTAAGACTAGAATTGATGAGCTCACTTTCTTGGTGAAGCAATTGGCAATGGATAAGGTTCAGCTGGCAAGGTTGTGTGGCATGTGCAGCTCTCCTGAGCACCTGTTTGATGCATGCCCCATTCTGAAAGAAGGGTCAGTTACTGATTTTCCTCAAGCTTATGCAGTCCATCCTTACAATCAAGGCAACAATCAGAACCAGTACAACATTCCTGACCCTTCCACTGATGAGTACCACCCGAGCTGGGGAAACCATCCAAACCCTTGGTATGGGGACTCACAACTGATGTTACCACTGACACCACCACAGAATCCTCCCCAAGAGACCACCTCTGCACCTTCCGGACCTTCACTAGAGGACCTGTTCAAGCAAATGGTTGCACAGATAACTGCACAAATGGAAGCAAACTTTCTCGAAATCCAACAGAGGATGGAAGCAAGTAATCTTGAATTTCAACAGAGGATGGAGGTAAGTTGTCAGGACTTTGCCACTCAAAATGCTACACTGCAAACTCCACATCCCCTTGAAGAACATACAGATTCACAAGCAGTTATTCTTGACAATACTTCTGAGGACAATTTTGATAATGATGTCAAGAACACTTCTGCTGATGAATGAACGCGCTGTCGCCACGCGCCAAAAAGAACGAGCGTTTACAAAATTAATGCAGATAGGGAAGCGACAACTCGAGTAACGTCTCTCAAGGACTCTTTAGTGTTGTTATTATTAACAGAAAATCAAAAGTTAGTTTTTGGGGGGTTTTGAGATTGAAATAAAATAAAGAAAACAAAACAATGAAAACAAAGCAGTTAAAGAGAATAGCAAATAAACTAAAGACGATTAACCTACTATTCTCGGTTTCCCACTATCATTGGTTCATGCAAATCCCAGCCCTAAGCAGATTCTAAACCCTTTCCGAATGTAGCATCAATTTACGAGCGAAATCAATACTACGAGACATATATTCCTCTTCCCGAATTAAGCAAACGGGGTGAAGCACTCATGAACTAAGCGAACATGATTGAACACACGCGAATTAAGCAAACGCGATTATATATAGGAACATACAATCATCGAAATAAATCAATACTAATCCTATACATATCTGAATTAATTAAACAAAAACATATAGAACAGTACTGAAAAGGAATAGCAATTCAAATAGGAAATACAAAACCTCAAGTGTAATAATGGAAACCAATCCCAGTAGATTAATCTAGGAGACTAGTTCTCCATTACAGACATAAGCACAAAAGAAAAGAAAATAAACTACTGGAAACTACTACTACTATCTATCAAAGACTATCCAAAACTGGCTAACTCTGACTTACTCCTCAGTTCTGCCTAAGACTGTCTTATATACACGTTTCTGGAATCAGAGGACTCGCGAGGCGAAGCCTCTCTCGCGACGCGGAAATTGTGAACAGTCTGCGACTTTTGATCTTCTCGCGGGGCGAGCTTATCCTTCGCGAGGCGAATCTCTTTAGATCCCAAACTGTAATGCCCGTGACCTTCAACATGCGCAAACCGTGATGGCTTCTGGTCTTCCAAGCTCGCGAGGCGAATGGATGCTCGCGAGGCGAACGATTCAACTTCAAAACTGCCACAGCCATGATCTTCAACACGGGTAAACCGTGATCGTCTCTGACTTTTCAGGCTTGGGTGACTCGCGGGGCGAGATATCCTTCGCGGGGCGAGTGGCTCCAGATTTATTTTATTTTATTAATCCTGAAAAACAGAAAATAACATAAGTACTTTATTTAACTCTAAATCAACTAAATTAACCTAAAAACACTTTACAGACTCAAAATACTACTTAAGGACAATCAAGTCTAATTTGGGTGAAAATGATATAAAATAAGCACAAAGCCAAGGTCTTTACTAGTTATAAAACCAGTCAAACAGAGGCTCATCAATGAACTGTGTGTTGAATCTCCAGATATTCACACCTCCCCTGATTCTATCTATTATAATTCATGTGCTGATTGTACTGACACTACTTCGTGTGTAGCATGTTTTGAAAGCTCATTCTTTTCAGGAAACATAGAAAATGAGGATCAGGAGGACATCTGCTTCACCATGCTTGAGGATAATGAAGAACCTTTGGAATTAGATGCATGTGTTGAAAGTAATGGGATGGATGAACTATGTGCTGAATTTCCAGACATTCAGACCTTTTCTGATTCAGTTTATTGTACCATATGTACTGACTCTACTAACAATAACCTTTGTGTGGTGTGTGCTGAGATTTCTGCAGGTTTAGCATGTGATGGATTTGTTGGTGCAGTGAATGAAGAACGTGCAGAAGTTGAAGCAGCACCGGAGACCCCAGCTACCTGTTTGCCACCTCCCACTGTGGAACAACCGGTGGTGGAGTTCAAGCCTCTGGATTTTGCACCATGGCTAGTCCAAGAGGTTGAACCCCGATTTTATTGGGAGGACTTTATTGAGAAAGAGGTCAATCTTGACCCAAGAGTGAGTGAGAAGTCCGCCGCACTTGGCGAGGTCACCATAACTGTCAAGCACTCACCTCCATATCAAGGCTGCAAGTTAGGGGACCATGGAACAAGCTTCAGTCCCTTGTATATCACGTGGGCTTTATGCCGCATGCCATGGGATCCGGGAGGATCATACTGCAATTTGGGAATTCCGTGGCCGCTGTATCACAGACAGTGGGATCCTGGTGGAACCACCCCAATGAGTTTTCTTAAACCCTTTCTCTTTAGTTTACTTTCATTTTCTTGTTAGTCTTTGCTCTGCTTTGTTTTGTTTTGTTTTCTTTTAGCTCTTGAATAATTTGAGAAGATCAGGAGTATGTGTGTTGAGTCTTGTGTTAGCTAGCTTGCTGGGTTTAATTGAATTTGCATAGATGGATTGCATGTTATGTGTTGATTGTTTTCCCCTAAGTCTTGAAAATTTGAAAATTTGATCCCCATGTGAAAAAATTGAACAATTGGACTTTGAGAAATTTTGTTGTGATGGCATGATTTATGATAAGTTTGGGGTGATGGGAAGCACACACTAGGGATAGAATCTCGGTCAAACAATTTTCAAAAATGTCCAGGTGAGGATTTGAGCCTCCAACATGTTTTTGACTGTGAGAATCACTTTTGGATTGCACTTTCCCGAATTTGCTTGAATCTCTTTATGGTTTGCATGTTTATGTGTTTGCTTCAAATGATTTAGGCATTTTCTTTGTAAATAACCACTTGGCCTAAAATAACAATTCCTAATGCATGTCCCTAGTTAGCCCCTTTGAGCCTAATTAGCCTGTTAATTCTTGACGATCTTATGTTATGAGCCTAAAATCCGAAAAACCATGTTAACCCGAACTTAGGATTAGGAGAGCATGGAAGCTTAGCAAAGAGAATGGTTGCAAGAAACTAAGTTTGGGGTGGCTACAAGGTGTGATGTGTTGTTTGGGATTGAAAAAAGAAAAAAATATAATAAAAAGGTTGGAGCCAAAGGCAAAGAAGAAAAAAAAAGAAAGAAGAAAAAGAAAAAGAAAAAAAAACAATCAAAAGTACAAAAATTTCAAAAAGGATATTGAAAGAAAAAAGACTGTAGTCACCCAAGGCAATTGGAAAATGAAAAAATGAACTTGAGTGGAAATTCAAAGTGTAAAAAGCTCATGCTCTCTTAGTTTCTAGGGACTTAAGCCCAGTACCTTTGTATATCCTACCCTTAGCCAGGCCCCATTACAACCTTAAAAGACATTTTGATGTTGCATGCATGTTTCCGTGGGAATCATTTTGAGATGAAAATCAAATTTATGGGTAGTGCTCTTAAGAGTGAAATTGAGTGAAATGTTGTTAGCCTGACAAAAACTGAGCGATTGAGTGAAACACTAAATGCCCTTGTGAGGAAGACAATTGTTTGAATTTGGTGATCTCCCTTTTGTGTGTAACTTGGATCCCTTGCTTAGATTAATGATTGTTTGAATGATGAAATTCTCAACTGTTCAGAATAAATGATTGTGGGGATTGCTTTGTTTGAAAGGGGGAAACATTGAAGAAAACTGTTTTGATGAAATTGCTTGAAATTTGTGCAAAGTTGATTGAATCCTTAAGCTTACCATGTCTTGAGGCTTTTTAAGTTTTTGAGTTTTAGTTTGCTTGGGGACAAGCAAAGTTTAAGTTTGGGGTATTTTGATCAGCCTCTGGCTAGTCTAGTTTTATAACTAGAAAAACCTTCGCTTTGTACTAATTATATATCATTTTCGTCCAAATTAGACTCGATTGTCTTTAAGTAACATTTTGAGTCTCTAAAGTATTTTTAAGTTAATGTAGTTGATTTAGAGTCAAATAAAGCACTTATGCTATTTATTGTTTTCAGGTTAATAAAGAGAAGTAGTTCTGGAGTTCTTCGCCACGCAAGAAGGCATTCGCCTCGCGAACCTGAAGCGTGACTGTTCCTGAAAATGCAAATCATTCTGTCTCGCCCCGCGAACACCTGACTCGCCTCACGAGACTGAAGACCAGAAGCCATGACTTTTCCATTCCTCTCCATGCGAGCCGTACTTTGCCTCGCGAGAAGACCAAACGTTGCAGAGATTCGCGTCGCGAGACAGTGTTCGCCTCGCGAGATCGCGCAGAACTCACAGATATAAATTGTTGTTCTATGGCAGATTGGAGAGTTAGTCAGTCAGTAGTAGTTTATCTTCTTTTCTTTTAGAATAGGACTGCTACGAATTTAGTTTTACAGTTTTATTTTTCCTTTGTAATGGAGAACTAGTCTCCTTGATTAATCTACTATGATTGGTTTCCGTTATCACTTGAGGTTATGTAATTCCTGTTTTAATTGCTTTTTCCTTTTCAATGCTATGCTATATATTTCTGTTTGTTTAATTCAGGAGTGTTTAGTGTTGTGTTGATTTATTTCGGTGATGTTATGTTCCTATATTGAATCGCGTTTGTTTAATTCGCGTGTGTTCGTTCATGTTCGTTTAGTTCATGAGGGCTTAACCCCGTTTGTTTAATTCGGGAATAGGAGCATATATCTGTAGTAGTGATTTCGTTTGTTAATTGTTGCTACCACCGAAAGGGGATTAGAATCTGCTTAGGGCTTGGAATTTACATGAACCAATGATAGTGGGAAACCGAGAACAGTAGGTTAATCGTCCTTAGCATTTCTGATAATCCTTTAACTGCTTTGTTCTTATTTCTCTGTTTTGTTTCTTTACTTTATTTCAATCCAAAAACCCCCCAATTCTAACTTTTCTGTTAACAACAACCCAAGAGTCCTTGTGAGACGATATCCGAGTTGTCGCTCCCTAAACTACATTTTTACAAACCGCTCCCTTTTTGGCGCGTGCGCGACAACGCGTCCAATCACCTCTCCATTTGGACATACTTTGACCTTGTAAATCCATTTGACTGCAATTGACTGTTTATTTGATGGCAATGGGACAAGTTCCCAAGTTTGATTCCTCTCAATTGAACTCAGTTCATCCTCCATGGCATTAATCCATTTTGGATCCTTCTTAGCTTCTTCGAGTGTTACTGGTTCTGCATCACAGAATAGTGCAACTTGCACTAAGTCACCTTCTGTTGTTATATTGGAATAAGACAACATCTCATAGTCTTGTAGCCTTAAGGGAACTTGTCTCGATCATGGCTGCTGTTGCTTTGAGAGACTGCTGTAGGAATTATCACTTCTTCATCAACATTGAGATCTACTAGTGTCTTTGATTGTAGTTCAATGGCTTCTGTTTCCCAATTCCAGCATCTTTGTTCATCAATGATCACATCTCTGCTGATAACAATTTACTTGTTCTTTGGATCGTATAGTTTGTATCCACCGGTTAAATGGTACCCTACAAGTATCAACTGCTCTCCTTTATCATCCAGTTTTCTTCTTAGCTAGTCTGGAATGTGCCTGTAGCAAACTGAGCCAAAGACTCTAAAGTGAGTCACACTTGGCTTGTTCCCACTCCATGCTTCTTCAGGTGTTACTCCATTGAGTCTTTTGGTTGGACATCTGTTCAATATGTATGCAGCAATGACTGCTGCTTCATCCCAAAACTGGTTTGGCGGGCTTTTGGACTTCAACATGCTTCGATCATGTTGACTATGGTTTTGTTCTTCCTCTCTACAGTGCCATTGTGTTGAGGAGTGTATGGAGGAGTGATCGCATGCACTAAGCCTTGACTTCACAAAACCTATTGAATTCCTCGATCATATACTCACCACCTCCATCGGTTCTTAAGCATTTGATAAAGCTATCACTTTGTTTTTCAACAAGCGGTTTAAACTTATTGAAAGTTTCAAACACATCACTTTTCCTTTTGATCAAATATAACCACAACTTCCTGGTTTTGTCATCTATGAAAGATACAAAATACAAGTTTCCTCCGAGTGATTCAATCTGAAATGGTCCACAAACATCAGAGAAAATCACCTCAAGCTTCTGTGAGGATCTGGTTGGCACTTGCTGGTTGAATGCACTTCTTGGCTGCTTACTCTCCAAGCATTCTTCACACAGTTCATTAGGTACTTGTATATGAGGAAGGCCATGAACCATATTGAATATTTTCAAAAGATTCAAGGCCCTGAAGTTTAGATGTCCAAATCGAAAGTGCCATAGCCATTCATCTCTATTCACGGCAGTAGCTAGGCATTTATGTTCCATTATGCTAATCTCAACTTTAAAGATTCCGTTCTTGGTTAATGGAGCTATTAGAATAAATCTCTTACTGTCATCATACACCTTTAAGGCATTATCCTCCATTCTCATAGTAAAGCCTTTCTCTAATAATTGACCAAGGCTTAGAAGGTTGTTTTTCATACCTGGAACATATAGCACATTTGTAATAAGAGCATGCTTTCCATCCTTTCTTTTTATCAACATTGAACCACACCCTTCTGATGTGAGAGTTCTGTCATCAGCAAATTTGACTTTGCTTTTCAATGAAGCATCAAGTTTTACAAACCAATCTTTCCTTCCTGACATATGAGTGGAACAACCAGTATCTAGGTACCAAGAACCAGTGCTATCACCTTCATTCTTGGTAGTAGCCAGAAGCAGCACTTGTTCTGAGTCATCACCATCTTCCTGTGCAAGTTGTGCTTCATCTCCCCTTGGTTCCCTTTTGTTATTGCTCCAGAATTCATCCGCAAAATGGCCCCATTTTGAGCAATTATAACATTGCACATTGCTCTTGTCAAACTTCTCACCCTTCCTTCTGCCACCTCTACCTCGAGGGCCACCTCCACATCTTCTGTTTTGTTGATCACTGCTTCTTTGATCTGAGTTACCTTTGTTTGATTCAAAGTTGTTTTGGTGACTTCCCCTATTAGCCTTCCATATGCTCCTCCTTTTCTTGTTTTTATTTCCTTCTCTGGATTCTTTTGTGCTTGACTGAGCCTGCAAGGCTTGCTCAATAATCTTGACTCCAGTTCTTGCACTCCTTTCTTGCTCCCTTTGTTCTTGAGCCTCAAATGCAGCTTGTAGGTCCTCAATCTTTAAGCTCTCAAAATCTTTTGATGCCTCAATAGAGACAACAATCTGATCAAATTTGGAGGGCATTGATCTTAGAATCTTCTCCACTATCTGTTGATTTGATAGTGTTTCTCCACAATTCTTCATTGGGTTGGTCAGGGTTAGAATCCGGTTGAAGAAGGCTCCAACCCCTTCATTGCTTTCCATCTCCATCAGCTCATATTGCCTTCTATATGTCTGAAGCTTCACCTTCTTGGGTTTGTCAGCTCCAGCACAAGCCCTTTAAAGAATATCCCATGCCTCTTTTGCAGTTGGAGTCATGGATATCTTTTCAAAGTGTGCAGGATCCACACACTGATGCGATATGAACTGAGCCTTGTAATCTTTCTTTTTCAGCTCCTTGAATTCGTTTCTTTCTTCCTCGGTTGTGTTTCTGCCTTGTTCCTTCACTCCACCTACTGTCATCACCTCCCACACGTCTTGGAAGCCACATATTGCCCTTACTTGAGTGCACCATTTGTCATAGTTCTTCCCATCAAGAATGGGAAGATTTGCTGGAAAATGACCACTTGATGCAGCCATGATTGTTGCCACGATTTGCAACAAGATCCCTCAACCAAGAACACAATTTCTCTCAGGATCTCACAAAGCTCTAGATACCAAATGTTGGAACCAAGGCATACACACACACTCTTGAAAAACACAGCAATGAAAAGAAAGAGAATGATCAAAGGGAATGGAAAAGATAGAAAAAAACTCTATATGAACAGAATAACAGTTCTCTGTTCTTGGAACTCTCACATTGATCACATTGCACAGTTTTACACCTTTTACACACACTTTACACATTGTACACAACCAAGTCTATTTATAGACTTCTACACATCACTTTATCTAACTAACACAAGATTACAAATCTCAACAAACTAACTAACTCTTAAACTAACTAACTGAATTAACAAACTCAACACCATCACCAGTCAAGGCCTCATCTTGTGACTGTGAGGCACGTGATATGGCATCGTCCTTCTTCTCGTTGAATCCCACCTGCAAAGTATAGATGAAGAGATTTAGTTAAAATTATAATCAATATTAATAAATCAATTATAATAAATTACAAGTAAAGACTAAATTGTTTTTTTTGCTTACAGTATAGTTACGAGCCTTGTCGTTGACCCATGTCCCCGACTTCAACTTCTTCGTCCTCTCCACCAACTCCATAGCAGTGGGGTCCCGCTGTTTCTATGCTTTCTGCACAGAAAAATATAATCTTAAGTTCATAAGAATATTTATAAATGAAAACTCAATAAATAGTATACTAAGTCAAAAGTTTTAAGTATTACCATCTCGTCGTAGTGGGCGGAAACTGATTTAGTCCCACCGATCCAAGCACATGCGCCACCATCAGAAGCTCGATTACGCCAAGATGTGGCCTGGATCTCCTGGAACTTCTCAGTAGCCCAGTACTGGTCCAGCTGCCCCCTGATCTCAGGATCCACCCACTTCCCCTTATTATTAACCTTCCTCAGCTTGTTCGTCAGATTCTTCATGACCAGTGAGCCTTTATGCTCAAATATGTCCCAGACGAGACCCTCTAAAGCTGCATCCCAGCTATACTCTTTCTGCAACTTACAGTTGTTAGGAAATTCGTGTGTGTGTGTGTGTGTGTGTATAATGTAAATTTAATTTAAATAACTTAATAAATTGTTACCTTAAACTCTTTAAACAACAATCCCTATGGCCCCCTGGGATGGCCTTCCATGTAGGCCATGGACCATCAAACTTGCATCGTAGTATCTTCAATATCGAATCAGAAGGGCCCTTCGCGGGAAGAAAGCTGCAGCAAAATTAGAGCATTAATAAATGTTATAAATAAATAAAAAAAACAAGTAAATAAAAATTAACGATATTTTATATATATTAAAAAATTAAATTAGCTTACTCGTTATCCCCCATGGGGATAAGAAGAATCCTCCTGTCGGATGGACCACGGCTATCCTGTCCCGATGATGATAATGGTCCTGTCATAGGTGTGGATGATGACTGTGCAGCCTATGTCCCGACAACATGAGGCTGGGTAGGGGGTGCAACTCGATCACCCTGATGTGTCACGTCCACAGAGGTGCTGGTAGAGTGGTCTCGAACTGAAGGCAATGGGTCGGTCGGCTGAGGGACTCTCGCAGCACGACCTCTGCCATGACCTCCACGACGACCCCTACCTCTAGAGGAATCTACCATCTTTGTAAAAAATGAAAAGATGATTACACAACAATGTAAATAATACAAAAATAAATTACCAAAGTAGAATGACATTTACACAATGAATTATGACATAAATAAATTACCAAAGTAGAATCTTCGTCACTAAATTCACTCTCACTCTCATCAGCCTCACTTGATCGGAATGTACCTTTGCTAGATGCGTCCAACTCAGATTGATCCATTAACTCTCTTTCAACTTCTTCCCCATTTCCGGAAATGTCCGCCAGAGAATTAACAATAATGTCCGGCGTAATTTGCAACAGGACGTGGGGTCTTGAAAACTCATCATCTTGGTACGGAGCATCTTTTTCAGGTTGGTTGATTACATCATCAGTAATTATACTGCGAGCCTTTATCTTAATAACACCCAACCAGCCTTGATGTCCTTCGGGATATGGTGAGTAATAAACCGGATCTGCCTATTGTGAAAAAATGAATGGGTCGTACGCCTTATTATACCTACGAGACAACCTAACTTGAACAATACCATATTTTTTATCGATTTTTGTCCCTATGTCAAGAGTAGGATCAAACCAATCACACTTGAAGATAACTAACTTCATCACGGGGAAACCGGTATAATCGAGTTCAAGGATGTCAGTTAGAACCGTATAGAAATCATCCTCTACATTGCCATCAATGTCTCGCACACAAACACCATAGCTACACGACTGTATTCCTTCATTCCATGTTTTTGTGTTAAATTTATACCCATTTACAATGTAAGTATTCCATGATGTAACCCATCTGTTAGGCCCCTATGCCAAATTTGTCAACAATGGATTTTGAACATTGTTTTCTGGATCTAGTGCCTAAAAAATTGAATATTACATTATTCTTATACATGCTATATATTTAAGGAGATAAAATGTATTGCAACAAATGAAGATGCTTAACATACATATTAACTTAACCTCGTAGCAAAGTGAGAGGTAATTTCTCGATCAACCTGATCGTTTGAAATGTCAGGTTGGAGATCCCTTAGAAAATTGTCGTACATCCTATATATGGGAGATTAACAGCAAGACGATTAGTAATCATAAATGTCAACTGAACTAATAAAAGACATTGTAGAAACTTACTCTAAATATGGTACCACCTCTTCACAATTTTGAAGGATATACAGATGAGCATCATTAATGTCACGCTGCTCCAAGAAATATCCTTTTGATTTGCCATAAAATCTGCCCGGATAGTTGAATATTGATATAGGAGGACTAGTTGAACTTCCTTCACCTGAATCAATGTTTCTAGGCATCCTTGTCCTTCTCGTGTTAACTTCGCCCGGATAGTAATAAGAGGAAAAAGTGGAAGTCTCCTCTACTAAGTATGCTCACAAATGGAACCCTCCACTCGTGCCTTGTTCTCGACTTTGTGTTTAAGGGAGTGCAGGAACCTAATAAAGAGGGATACATACAAATAGTTACTAGTTTTATGGAAAGATAAACTACGATTTCGTGTTCGTGAATTTCATATGTGTTAAGTAAAATTGTTTATGTTGTTTACCTCTCAAATGGATACATCCAACGGTATTGGACTGGGCCACCAACTCTTACTTCGTAAGGTAGATGATCTGGAAGGTGTTCCATTGAATCAAAGAAACTTGTTCTTGTGACAAGGTATGAACCTATCCCATTCGAGAAGAAACCTTTACTAAACTCGGCTAATAATAGTTATTCCCTTATTCAAATACCTTATACTTAACAAAATTTTGGTAGCATTTCCCATCGATCTCCAAGTACACGACTCGAGCACGGTGAGAATCACCGCGATCAAGTATGCACCGGGAGAACAAAAGGAAATGCATCAGACCGAGATTTCAACAAGCATATAAGGCATTTGAACATGGAAATGACTATTGTATGAGTGTGAAAAAGGTTTTTCCCAAACTGTCCCACTTGGACAATTCAAGATTCAATACAATGAGCATGTGTACCCTGAGAAGGTATGCATTCTCATTAATATTGAATCTCAAATAGGAAACTAAGGCTTCCGTAACTTAATAATTAACTCTAGCAGAAAATAAAACCATTGACTTATAAGGATTGCAGCATACTTCAACAAATATATATTGAAGCATAATTCAATACAAACTTAGATAAAATATAGTAGCAAACATCCTATTGAGCTTCGCTCTCCACTAACAAGTAACACATAATTGTCAAACACATGCATAACTTCTAAATTAGCAGCACACAACAAGCATCCCGCCTTTTTGACAGGATCACATCCTATTGAGCTATGCTCTCCACTAACAAACAACACATAATTACAAATACATGCATAAATATTAAATTATCAGTACAAAATCAGCATCTTGCCTTTCAGGCAAGATACCTTCCTATTGAGCTCAGCTCTCCACTAACAAACAACAAGATATATAATTCACATAACACATTACAAGTACCACACAATTAGAACCTTTTAGACAAACCAGAACCTTAAAAGAGAGTATTGAGAGAACTTACCTATGCGACAAAATGCAAAAACAAGTAAGGATAAGGGGAGGAACAACAGACAAGAAGATCAGGAACTGATAATTATAATAATACAATATGAAAGCAAATTAATATCCTTAGAGCCAACTTAATTGTATTCAAGTTAGTAATATAAAAGTTCACTAAATTGCCATTACAACCAATTGATTACCTGTGGAGATGGAGAGGGGACGAAGAGACTCGATTTCAACTCACGAGAAATAGAGAAATGACATATAATGCATAAATAAAAAGACCACTTATCTCAAATAGCTAAAGTTATTTTTATCAAACAAAGCAGATGGACATCAAGATTATATTTGGACTACTATCCTCATGTCATGCCCACCTATCCGTTTGCTAGTCTAATAGATTTATATTTAAAATTTTCCATTAAATCCATAGCAGTAAATATCTTGAACTTACAATATTTTCCTATAACAAAATAGCTTAAAATATTCCAATGCAATATTTGTGAGTTTGTATCGGCATTTGGACATTAATGGACCAACTTATGATTGTAAATTTAAAAGTTCATTAACGTAACTCAAGGTACAATTGAACATGACAACCTTTTCAACTACTTATTCTCAATGCCTTACTATTCATGTTCTCAAACTTGAATTGAAGGTTGGCTGTTGTCTGTGTGTTTCTTACCATTGAGATATTGTAGTGGATGAACAAAATTGATGCATAATATATAATGCTAACAATCAAGTTAGCAGTTAGCTAGATAATAGTCAACAAATTTTCTAGCTTATGGCATTGTTCATAATTGGCATGGATGATAGAACAAATAATTGAATAAGTAACACTTACATGATTAGAAAGGTGATAAGATGAAATAGAAAGGTAGGGGAAAAAAGGGAAATACATGCCAGTGCAAAGGAATCATTTGCTGTCCTCATCATCTATGTAACCGCCATAACAATTCTGGCCGAAAATGAGGAACTAATAATGTGAGTTAGTGAGGATTGAACCGTTGTTATTCATTCATATGAGCAAGTAATGAGGTTTGAAGCTGCAGGTACTCATTTAGTTAAGTGAAGGTATAATGAGGTTGACCAAGGAGAAAACAGTTGTAACGTAGAGAATGAAACGTCAATCAGCAGAGATGAGCGTTCAACACTGCATAAGTGTGATCTCAGAGTAACTGAAAGTGTGATATCAGAGTTTGTAACTAGAAAAAAAATGTTGAAACTTCCAGATGGTCAAAGGACAAAGTAACTGAAAAGTAAGGATACAACCGATATTGCTCTTTCAATTGGGATATTAAAAGTGGATAAACATGGTAATAAAACAGCAATTTTATATTCTCTAGTTGAAAATTTTAATCTTCTCCAAAATGAGAGAGATGCCGAGGCCCATTTCTTTAAATCCAGTAATGTTGGTCTCAAATTATTCCTCCTAAAGAATCCGAGAATCATTTCAAGATTGGAGTGGTAAGGTTCCATTTCTGAGCACCTCGCAACTGAGAATGGAGAAGAAGGCATTGACTCCCAATGTGAAAGAATTTCATTTTCAAGAACCAAGCTTCTCTGAGAAGCTTCATTAACCAAATAGAAATTTGAGCACAAGGTATATAATTTATATACATTAGACAATTACACGGCATGGTATTGTCTGTTTATGTTCTTCCTTCATACATTTTTTTTTCTTCTCGGAGTTAGAGACCACAAACCTCATTGTTGCCAATGTATGGCAATAAAGAAAGCACTCACCTGATTCTTGACAATAACATGACCAACTTTAACATTATCTTGATTGATAAAACCAAACATTGATCCAGATAATACTTGTGCCCCATCGGGAAGGAAAATCTATCAGACGGGGTCATATGAAAGTAGGAAGAGATGGATATACTCTAAATTTCACATAAAATGGGCTCGTAAGAAACTAAAACCTTGAGGGTTGTGACTTTGCTTCAAACATACGTCATTCTTAAGCCCCTTGTCATCTCCCTGTCCCTGAGACCCCACACCAACATTGCTTTTGTATGCATAATCTTTTGTCTATTTTCAAACGTGAAAACACAAAATTAGTAAAGAAAAATTTTAAAAAAAATCAACAAAAAAAGGGAAAAAAGTGTCATAGAGTGGTCATTCTTACAATATGAACTCTGTAAACCTCCAATGTTATTCTTGCTTAGATCATTCTGATTCTTACACATATAAATCATTCTTGCAAGAGAAAGAAAATACCCATACTGACAGAACTCAAGCATAAATACCCATACTGACAGAACTTCCCTAAACCCTAACCTGAGACAACTGATCAGAGGAGACTGTGGGGGTGGTGGTCGCGCGAACAGAACCCCTTGAGATGGTGGTGGTGGCCAGAAGAGGAAGATACAACACCTGAGAGAGACATAGAGATAAACTAAGACAAAGAGAACCGAGCAAGAGAAAGAGAGAGAGCGAGATACACAGAGAGAGAGGAGAGGAGACCTTACCAAAGGAGGAGGTCACGACGCTACAGTGGTGGTCGTGGTGGCACAGTGCTGCTGGGAGGAGGAAGAGAGAGTTAGAGACAGAGAAGGAGAAACACAAAATGAGAAGGATAAGAGGAGAACCTTACCAAGTGGTGGCTGGAGGAGGACAAGACGATGAGAGGTGGCAGTGCGCGGCCGGAACAGGGAAGTGGGTGGAGTGAGACAGAGAGAAAGAGTGAGAGAGAGGAGAGTTCGAGCGAAAATGGAGAAGAAAGGGGGATCTACTAATTTTTAGGGATTTAATTTTTAGAGACCGAACAATTCGGTCGCTATTTCGATCGCCGTAATTAAATTTTTTAAAACAGTCATAAATTCGGTTGTTGGTTAAGTTATTTTGAAATTTTAATACTCCGGGTTAGCGACCGAATTAAAATCAGTCGCAAAAACGCTCTACATCAAAAGTTTTTACACATGGGTTAGCGACCGAATTAAGATCGATCGCAAAAATAAATAAAATTTTACCATTGGATTAAAATCGATTGCCATTTCAGTCGCCAAAAAAAGTCAACAACTTCTGACTTTTTATATGCTTCACTTAGCGATTTCGGTCGCAATTTTGGTCGCAAATTTCGGTTCCAATTTCAGTCGCAAATAGCAACTATTATATTCGGTCGCTATTTTCGGTCGCTAAATGACCTTTTATTTGTAGTGTTATGTTAATTTTTGGATGACAACTTGACAGAGGAACCATTTTTTCACAATTGACATATAGGGGGATGAATTTCGACAAATTGAAAAGGATGGGAGACGAAAAGTGCATTTTCACCATAATCATATTAAAAATGTCATTTTATTTTGGGTTAAATGTGTTTTCAATCCCTCATTTTTGACAAAAATTCGGTTTTAGACCCTCATTTGGAAAATGTTCTTTTTAGTCCCCTGTTTTTTAAAATGTGTCAGAAATGGTCCCTACATCACACTTCTGTTTGAAAAACGAGGGATTAAAACAACATTTTTGTAAAAAAAATGAGGGACTAAAAATGTGTCATTATAAAAAAAAAATAAAGGACTAAAATTGTGGTCTAAGGACCATTTCTGACACATTTTTAAAAACAATGCACTAAAAAAGTACGTTTTCTAAAAGGGGGACTAAAACTGAATTTTCATCAAAAATAAGGGATTACAAATATATTTAACCCTTTTATTTTTATTATCTCATATTATTTAATGAAAATAATTAATAATTAAAAAAATTCAAAAAAATAATATTTTTTTATTTTTGAGACGATAAATAATTTAAAACAAATTAAAGTATCAAATTCAATAATTATTTTAAAATAAATAGCATATATATATATATATATAATTTATCTAAAAATAACATTTAAATATGTCATTTTATATTTGTCAGTTAGTTCAACCACTAGTTTTATCAAATACTTCATCCAATCAGATAGTTTATCCGATATCTGCTATAAGCTCATCTTCTACCAGCTAGCTTATCTGTTATAAGCTAATTTTTTACCAAACAGATCCTTACTTCCTCATCCTCTCACAGTATTTCACTACTCTCAATAAGTACCCCCTTTATAAATACCTAAATTAAACAAAGAAAACAATTAGTGCGCTAGCAAGTAAAGCCTTACATTTTTCAGTTAGCAATGACAACCACGACCCACTTTATCATTTTGATGCATGTTTACACCATATTGTTTTAGTTTCAAGGAAAAACAATGCCTTGATGTTACCCAAGTTTTCATCCGTTCTAGTATTTGTGGATTCGATGTAACACCCCCCTTGGGCATTACCTCGTAAACACGTGCGAAAATAAATTAAAAAGAAATTTGTTGGTTGCTTTCAGAAATTTATTTACTTTAGGTCTGAAAAGTTGGAGAAATTTTTTTTGACAAAGTCTCCTCTATAATTCCAGCATCTTAGAATAAAAACACATGCTGAAATATTTATATTTTCATCCCAGAAATTTCAGTCATACAAAATACATCAAGATGGTGTTATTCTGAAAATATTTACATCAACAAACTATACATGACCAAAAGGAAAAATCTTATGTTTTTCATCCAAAATAAAAGCTCCCTGAGCCATAAGTATACATACTATCATTAATCAATAACATCTCAAAAACCTAAGCTGGTCGTTCTAAAAGATAATCCTGGGGAAGATCCATATGGTCCTCACCATAACAACTGACATTAGACATCTTCAATGATTGGGACTAATATCCCCGAGTGAAACTGAAAGCCTCTTATGCACCTTCTGTACACGTGTACCAAGGTACAACAGGAAAACCAGAAAAATAGATACATGCAAGGGTGAGATACCAATATATGGATTTGATCACGATAACTACATGAGCGACACACAAACATCATATAACATGTATAGTCAAAGATAAACAATTTATTTGTCAAAGGGTTTCATACCCGACATACATAGTTGTTTTAAAAACAACGACACTTCAATATTCATCATCTAACTTTGGTACCTAATCTCCGGAGCTTCAACCACCAAATAAATGAGTTGATCAGGCTCTCGTTGCCAAATAAGGCAGAATCATTGTCAATAAGGCAGGTTTTAAATTAACCATATCACTGTCCAAAACGAGGCACAGTGGTTACTATTTATAGTATATGGTTTTGTGGTCATATCACCATTAAGGCACGGTAATACAAACTTCATGAATACTTGCCATCAAGCATTCAAGTCTTATGCAAAGGCACGTCTGTCCAAAAATGCATGTAAATCGTTTTGTTCATGTCATTTTCTTTGTGTTCAATATTTCTTTGTCAGAGCTAAAAGTCTCACGACCAATCCACCGTTTTAAACTTTCAAGTTTAATCCATAATTCCAAAAATAAGTGACTCCAAGTCAAAAGTGTGCAAATCACGAAAGTCTAGACTGATGCACCAGTCTTAGATACATAGATTTTAGCGCACAAAAATCAATACATGTTTTATAGGACATCTAGTCCATAACTTCACCATTGGGACACCATGCCCATATCGTTCGTTTAACACTAGAACCCTGACGTCTCGGCTTCTAGGTCTGTTTTTCATCTTTAAAACCATTTTCGTTCTGTGAAACACAAAACAAAACAAAAGTTCCTCAACTTATCCAAGTTGTTGGAAATAACACCGTTGTGTAAAATTCGTTTATAGAAAATCCTTTCCATTTGGAATTCATTTATAAAACCGTCAAATCATAGAGAAATCCATTTTTCTCAAATCTGTTTTCTTTTGGAAACTCCTTTTTCCGTAACAACGTGAAATCCTCATAAAATCATTTCCAACCCATTTCTATCCGAAATAGTAAAATTGTTCCTTATAGTTTTCGTCGTCTAATACTTTTCCAAAGTATTTTTTGTTAGAAATAAAGTCATTTGTAAATCAAATGATTTTCTCTTTTACAAAAGCTCTTCATAATACCAGTTAAAATATCCTTGTCACTTAAATTTCTTAGAATAACTTTTCATCTTATTTTTGAATTTATTTGGATAAGATAATGTAACTGAAATATTTTCAAGATGTCGTCCTCACTATTTACACATAAATCACTCTTTTCTCCTAAACATCATCAAATATAAATACTTTCAATATTTTTATTCCATAAATCAAATCCTTTAAATTTCTCCTCCAGCTTTTTCAACTCTTTTATCTTTAATTTAGTTGAGCACTGACCAATGTTAGACTTCTCAGTCAATCAACCAACCAACAGATAATCCATACATCACAGTTAAATCATGCTTTCCCAGATAACATTAAAAACCATATAACAATCATATAACAACTTAATTTAACACCACACATCACAAATGTATAAACTGACATATGACACATAGATAACATGCAATTATCGAAGACCCCTCAGGCAACCTCCCCTTACCTTTGAAGACCAGAAAAAGATCATTTCCTTGACTCCAAAGTTTGTTTCCTTTTAAATGATGTCCCGGTCCCTTTGACGTTTTACCACCCATGCAGACAAATCCGTGACAACACCTAAAAATGGCAATCATGCTTCTCCAAGCATGTCAATCATAGCTAATATCCAAGAGAGAGTGTCCCAACATATTCACAACAACCAAGCAACATAAAATCAATAACTCGATATCAAACATACTATCTAATAATTTCAAACATTCAATTTAATTAAAATGAAGTCAATTTGGGCAAAAATGGTTCATCATTAAAATTGGGGAAATAAAATCAATTTCAAATAAAATCAAATTGGGGTTTAGGGTTCCTACACACAATTTGGGGAAAACTCATTTGATAAAAGGATAACAAAATTATTCTAATAAAACACGAATTTATAGTCCCAATTACATAAAAATATAGTTTAATTTCAAAAATTAAAACTGGAAACCAAAGTTAGGGTTAGGGTTAGGATTTCAAAATTGATTTGGGGCTTCCATAACTATAAGAGATTAGGGGTAAAACACTCACCCATTGTGAATAGGAGAGGAAGTGACGGTCATACATGGGTGTTGCGGCGGTGACGGCTCCGACGATGCGGCTGTTGGGCGTTTCTGTGATGACCCACAAACCAAAAGTGAAAAAGAAGAACTTTGGACATGAAGAAGGAAGCTAAGATGAACATAAATGGTGGAAAACCACCATGGAAGACGGCGCAACTCATTTACTGTGATGGAGACCAGCGGTTCGAGTAACGGCGAGGATGAACCAGGTGTAGGACAGCGGCGACGCGTACGGGACTTGAGGCGTGGTCGTCTTCTCCTCACATGGCGGTTCCGAGAGGCGGACGACAACTGGTGCAGGGGCGGCGCGCTGGTCTGAGATGCAAGAGAGAAGGAGGAGGAAAATGAGTTTGAAGAGAATGAGAGAAGAATGAGTCTGAAGGGAGAAGAAGCAAACATAAAAAGAAAGGGGGTAAGGGCGTCGAGTTTAAGGGAGAAAAAGAGATAGGAGATAAAAACTAATTTTATTTACTTAGAGAGTAGGTATAAAATGAGTGGTAATTCTTGAGCCTAAAAATAAACATGTTTTTGTCTTTTGGATCTAAAAATAATGGTTGACAATTATATACTTTCAAAATATAAATTAGAGTCAAGATTGATAGTTGAACTGATCAACTAAGAAAATCGACGATCTAAAATTTAGTCTCCGAATAATTTTAAACCAATTTATTTTAAAATCTAAAATTAAATAGAGTCAAATAGGAAAATAATTTTCTTTCAATCATATCATTTAAAAAAAAATTTCTAAACAAATACTACTAGTGACAATAACATAATATTATTGTCTAGTAATGGTGCATACACTAACATAAGACAGTATTAACACACCCAATTAAATAAATGGGTCTGTAATCCTTCAAAGATTGAGGATGATTTCCTTTTGGAATAAGCACCAAGAAAGATGTTGTTATAGCCTTAGGGAGAGAAGCGTTTTTCTGAAATTCCAGAACAAAGTCCCGAAGTTCGGTCTTTAATATCTCCCAATTTGCCTTGATAAAGTTGAAATTAAACCCATCTGGACCCGAACATTTATTTCCATCACAGGACCAAATTGCCTGCTTTAATTCCACCATAGAGATCGAAGCGGCTAACAAGCCATTATCTTCAGCAGAAATTTGTCTAAAAGAGATACCATCCAAAAGGGGGCGCCTAAATGATAAATTTGAAGAAAAATGATCTTGAAAAAACCTGTGGGTTTCATTCTTAATCTCTTCAACATTTTCAATCCAAGACTCACCAATCTTCAAAGCAGCTAACTGGTTCCTTCTCTTTCTTCCTTTTATAGAAGCATGAAAAAAAGAGGTATTTGCATCACCCTCTTGAATCCACTTTGTTCTAGATTTTTGCAAGAGAATGCTTTCTTTTTTATGGAGCAAATTCCATAATTGAGCATTTAGAATCTGCCTCTGTTCAGGATTTGGAGCACAGCCACAAGCCACAATTTCATCAAGAAAATTCATCCCCTTCACTGTTTGGTCAATCTTGAGATCTACCACACCAAAGACTTCTTTGTTCCAACACTTCAACTTATCTTTCATAAGCTTAAATTTCTCCTTTAAAACAAAACCCTTCCAGCCCTCAACTTGAAAGCTTTTCCAACACTCTTTTACAAAGTCACAAAAACCACTATGGTCTAACCAACAATTGTTGAAGCGAAATGGCTTTGGCCCCCAATTCTGTTCACCACCTTTCAACCACACTGGACAATGATCAGAAATGTCTCTAACTCCAACCTATTGAACCATAATCTTCCATTCCTGGATGATACCCTCTGACAAAAGAAAGCGGTCAGGTCTGCTCATCGAAGCACCGTCAAAGCTGAACCATGTGAATTTTTTCCCTAGCACAGGAATATCTACCACCTCCATAAAATCACCTGCAATGCACCATTGTCCCCTCTCAATCAAACATGAATAGTGTTATGTCTCCTCACCTCCATTAAAATATCCCTCCTACCCCCTCTCAATCAAACACAATATCTAATTAAAATCTCTCCTATCACATTCTCTCTTTTGAACCAAACACATATGAGTACTTAGTAGTTAATAGTGACTTAGGCTCTATTTGGTAAAAACTAGCGGATAGCGGATGAGCTAGCTGATAGCGGATAACGGATAATCTAGCTGATAACGGAGCTGGTGGTTGAGGTAGCATTGCAAACTACTTTCTTCTGTCTATGTATATGGGTTAGAGTACCCCTTGTACTATCTTTTTTCATAAATTTCTTTTGATTATCGAAACAAAAAGTGGATGAGGTAGCGGATTAAATTTGATGGGTTTGACAAAATTAACAGTTGAACTAGTTAATAAATGTAAAATGACATAAAAGAACATGTTATGTAAATTCTTCATGTATATATATTATTTATATTATTTATTTTAAAATAATTATCACTTTTGATATTTTAATTTATTTCAATTTATTTATCATTTAAAAAATTAAAATACTAATTTAGTTTTAATATTAATTTAATTTTAATTGTTTTGTATAAATAAATGAGATCATAAAAATAAGATGATATATTGATATGATTCTTATACAAAAGTTATTTTTTATCTTAAATATAATATAAATAGTGAAATTAATTCTCATTTATTTAATCTTTTAAATAAACTAATTTTAAATTTTTTATATGAAATTTTATAATTTGTCTAAACTACATGTGACCAAATTTTATAGGTCACGACATAAAAAACTTGAACATGCAAAAAATAAATAAAAATAAGTATGCTTAGGATTTTATTTTATTTAGCTAAGAATGAGTGAGGAATTTAAATAAGATAATATGGATAAAAATGGAAGAAAATGATAAGCTATAAGTTATAAGCTCAAACATTACTTCAAGTAGCATCTGGACAAAACACTATAAGCTAGATCTAAAAATGGTTATCAAGTGGGGCGTATACCTAAAGACCAATTAATTATATCATAGATATGTAGATACTAAAATAGATATTTTGATTTCCATAAGATAGTTAAAAGCTTTTCGTGATTTTAGTATTAAGTTATTTGATAAAAGTCAGCTAAGATAGTCGCTGTAAAAATCAAAGAGTTTGGAGCAAACAAAAAGGTGCCAAATTTAAATTGAAATTGATGGCAGTTCCATGCATTTTGCTTTGCATATATATAGTTTTTTATATCTTAATGAAAGTTCAAATTCAGTTCTTTTACATTCATTATATTCATTAAATTCTCTATATTAGAATGAGTTTTAAATGTTAATTACATGGAACTGCAAGCTCTGCCCCATTCCATAATATTAATATATATATATATATATATATATATATATATATATATATATATACTCCCTCCGGTCAGCAATATAAGCAAAAAATTTCTAATTTTTTGGTCCAAGATATAAGCAAATTTCAAATACTTTCATCCTATTTAATGAAGTTATTCTCAAAATACCATTCATTTAATACAAATTGTGTTTTCCAATGACTCCTTTTATTCTCAACAACACAAGCTTAATAAATAAGATGAAGGGCAATTTAGGTAACAAACTTAATTTTTTATTCCCAATGACTCTTTTAAATGAGATTAACTAACCAGTGTTCCATTAAAATTTTGCTTATAATAGTGACTGGAGGGAGTATAGCAATGGCCATGTAATGTTGCCAATGGGAAATTGGTTCCTCGCTGTTCATTCCAAGCACACTGATTGCAAATACATTCTCTTTTAATTTGATATTTTTATATTTATTTTACATACCAAAATGTTAAATAAGCCACTTAAAACACTAATTTTTATTACAGATCGATTGACTAGGTCCAAGAGAAGATATACCTAATTTACATTCAAAATTCAAATTTTGTAATCTTAGATAAGGATTTTCTGTTTCTATTTCGTAATCTTTTATTAGCATTTTTAGTTCCTATCACTTTTTTTAATGCCTTTTGTAAACTCTATAAATTGATGAACTGCTTTCTTGTATTAAAATGAACTGCAAATATTGCTTTCTGCACACAGATATGTATCATTCAATTTTGAAGAAGACTATGCATATCCACAAGAGGAACATTAACAACCATGTTTTGCAAACATGGTTTTGTCGAAAGAGAATAATTTTCGTTACTTTGAAGTCAATAAGGGACGAAGCAATAGTATCATTACTGCATATGTGACACCCTAACTCGGGTCATCACATGGTTACCCGTTTGCAGAAATAAAACTTAATTTACTGGTTGCTTTCGGAAAATAATGTTTTCCCAACGGCATGCCCCGAACTAGACAGCCTTCGTCTTCTTGTAGGAATCATACCCCTTGTACGACTCTGATATGTTTGTAAGGGTGAGATGCCAATATATGGATTTATCAGCATAACTAAAAGCGCAACACAAAGAAGGCACATACACATATACATGTTTATAACAACATAAGCATTCATATTATAGCATCTCGTTTATCAATGGGTTTCACACCCCAAACGTCAACGTTGGAAAACTATGCATGAACACTTCAATACATCATCTAAACATTCACACCTAATCTCCGGAGACCCCCAACGTCATTTAAAATGAGTTGATCAAGCTCGATTGCCAAAAGAGGCACGTCGATTTTGCCAACAGAGGCACGTCGATTTTACCATAGCCCACTGCCCAGCATAGTGAGAACATCGATTTATGGTTTTTCATTGTACGTCGATTACCCAAAGACACAATGAATACGTCGATTACATGAATATCATAAAGATACCATGATTAACAAATACGTCGAGACATGAACATCATCAAGATATCATGATTAACCTCGTAGGCACGTCTGCCAAAATGCATGCAAGAAAAACATTTTATTCTCAACACTTTTCTTTGTGTTATATCTTTATTTGTCAAAGCTCTCAAAAGCTTATGAGCCATCATCGTTTTAAACATCTTTACAACTTTTATTAACAACACATGACCTCAAAGTCCGAGTGCTCAATCACGAAGCCCCTAGTCCTTGCAATCAGTCTTAGGTTCGTGGTAATCAAAAACATCATAAATCTTTTACCGTTGTTTATTACGTCGTGATGTAGACACACCGTCTACCTACTAGACACCAAGTCTATAACGTCATAAGAACACTAGTACCCCGACGTCTCATTTACTAAGTTCCATATCGTCGTTTTACATCGTTTTTGTCTGTGAAAAACAAATCCAAAATAGGATAACGTCATAAGAACACTAGTACCCCGATATCTCGGTTATTAAGTTCTATATCGTGCTTTACGTCATTTTTCGTCTATCAAAACAAATCCTAAATAAGATCTCCGAAACTTATCCAGGTTACCGGAAATACGTCATTGAGTAAACTCATTTACAGAAAATCCTTTCTACTTGAAATTCGTTTGTAAAACGTCAAATCATAGCAGATCCACTTTCCTTTGGAAAGTCATTTTTTCCCGAAATAACGTCAAATCATCAAGAACTCTTTTACTGAAACTTCAATTCTAAAAAAATAAATCAATTCAGATTAAATCTCTTCTCAAAATAAGTACTGTTGTTTTTTAAACTTGCACCGTAAAAAAATTTCGAAACTTGCTGTCATTTAGCATTTTCCAAGAAAATGTTTTTAAAGTCAAACTTTGACTTCTTTTTAATTATTAATTTTATTATTATTATTATTATTATTATTATTATAATGATTAAATTTTTTTTTTTCACAAAACAACTTTTTATAATATTACGGAATTTCTTGCGTAAAAATTAGCAGTACAAAAAAAATTTCACGGTTACGCTCTCACCGTGACTCATAAATTTATTTTACACTAATAAATCATTAAAATACTAATATTTCTCAAAACTCATTATTTTTCCAAAATAATATTTTCCACCACTATTATATTCCAACATTTCCTATAAAACATTGAATATAATTTTCACAGCTTATTAAAGATTTTATCTGATTAATCGGTTTGGACTGACCACTGTCAGGCCTCTCAAACAACATTCAACAACATCATCAGAATTATATCACCAGGAAGATCATGGATCATAGCAATATAATATACTACTGCAGATAATTAAATAAATTAAAAGCAGATAAATCACCGATACACAGATAAACAACACAACGGAAACAACATAAACAAATAACCACAACCACATATAAATCATATAAACCACACTAAAAGCAATTAGTTATTGAGAAAATCCCTCAGGTAAGCTCCCCTTACCTATTGAAGCTCCTCAGTGAAATTAAAAGAACTTTGTCGATTGTCGGAAACCCCCGTACGCCATAAAATAATTAACCTTCAACAACACATCCAGACAACCACATAAATAAACAATCACAAAACATCAAAATCCTCCTATGTTGGTCACAGCCTCATAGTGTTTAAGGACTAAACAAACTCCAAAGTTGTTTAAGTCATGGATTAATGATTCTAGAATACTTAAAGAAATGGATTAAGGTTACACAACAAAGTTAAGAATCAAAACCATCCTAATCCTCTAAATGGTAGATTCGGCCAACACAAAGACATAGGGTTAGGGTTTCCATTTTTGACAAACCAACTTAGATTTAACATAATCATTTATTAACTAGATGATTACATGATCACTTTGATAAAACTTAACAAAATCATTCAAATTCCTCACTAATTAATTTCGGCCAAGACATGAAAGACATGGTTAGAAATTTCAACTTGATACAAGAACTTGGATTTAGCAAGTACATACCCTAGAAGCATGAGATCTATGATCATTTTCAAGTAGAAAACAACAAAGTTCCTTCAAACAATCTCTTGTATTATGATAGTAGAGATGATTATAAGAACATAGAAAGTGGTTTCACGTTTTTAGGATTTTTCTATGATTTATGGTGATTTTTCAAAGTTATGAACATAAGCTTGAATCTAGTTTGAACATGGTGATTTAAGACTTCAAAACATGCAAACTTATGAAGAACATGACATTAAATGAAGGTAGAGAGTAAGAATCACCTCTTGAAGAACAAGAAATGAGCAAGAATCACTAACTTCCTTTGAAAACTCAAGCTTTTTCACTTGTAAGAAGATGGAGTTTTTGAGAGTTTGGAGAGGATGAAGAAGAATGTGGAAGAATGGAGAAGCTCCTAGCTTCTTCAAGAGCTTATGGCAGCCACAAGTAGGCTTGGCCATGCGAAATTGGGCTTGGCAAAAGCCCAAGTCCATTACCATATTTTGTAACATAAAAAATGCTCAATACTTTAATCAAAAACCTAGGAAATTAAGAGTAGGAAATTGGTTTTCAAGGAATAACTCTTGGCCACGAAATTTGGGCCTCAAAACTGCAGCCCAACATGATTTGGATGAGTGAAAAACTGATCCACTTCACTTAGTGTATCATAGAAACTAGTTTGGGGACCAAAGTGCAATTAAGAATAAGTTTAAGGACCAAAATGCAATTTCCATAGAAATTGCCATCACGAGGCCATGTGCACCATTAATGTGTTGACATGGGTGACTCACCATATTTGACTCATGGGTATCATCCGTTAGCGGCTCCCGTAAATCCCGTAATCTGCTCCGTTGCTCTCCCGATTCAATATGACGCCTGGATAAAATATAATATTTTACTTTTTAGTGAAATATTTCAAAATAACCAAAATCGTAGGAAATTAAATAAAAACCATAAGTTTTTCGTTCATGAGTAAAAATTAGGTCTTTTGAGCAGTATAATTATACTGTCAATGAAATTCGCAGGCCGGGATTCGCCCGCAGCAAATATAATATTTTAATTTTTACGCCAAAATTTTCAAAACTTACAGTATCGTAGTAAATACGATAAAAACATTTTTCATATCGTTCATGAATTAAAATTGGGTTTTCTGAGCAGTAAACTTTTACTGTCAGTGAAAACGCAGACCGGGTTCCGTCTGAATTTTCAACCCAAGATTTCATCGTAACCTTATAATATAAAGCATGATATAGAAATGATAGTGGTTTACCCAAAATCATTTTGAGTCTCGGATAAAAATATATATTTATATATTTATTACCGATATTAGGAAGCAGCGAAAATCGGGGTGTTACATTACTACCCCACTTAAAAAATTTCGTCCTCGAAATTTCGTGACTCGAAACTGAATAGGATCTCTTAATCGCAAGGTCATACTCTCACAAAAAAGTATATAAAAGAATTTCATCAATCTGATAAGAATACAAGAACATTCTGTACATAAAGATTCTTTAACAAATTCAGGGAAGTAAAAATGTATGATCGGTACATGTTTACAAACTTGAATCTAAGAAAGTTTCTTCCCTCACAAGAATTTCCTAGCCAACAATTTAAAAGAACTATGGTCCGTCAAGAATTCGGACTGAATCACTTTCTACCAAACGTAAAAGTGACTAGAACAAGTCTCATTTGAGAAACTAGTTTTGTCCAGAAAATGTCTATCCTGAACAACAATAGGATAGTCTAAACATATAGAATTCCACCATGAAGTTTAAAAGAAACAGATAATTTCAACATATCCACACACAATCCATCGAAATAAGTATGAATTGTACTCGAATTAAAATAGTATAGTTAAGAGGTTACCGTCATGGTTTGAAGTCTCAGCTCCCCACACACTATATACTCTACCCGCAGTCTTTGGCTTGACAGCATTGGTGTTATTGACAGCTGATTCACGCCTTGGCTCATTGAATTCCTTCGATATGTGTCCCACTTGACCACATCTGAAACATTGGACTCCTCCCAAGGGACAAGTTTTAGACACATGTTTTGGGTCTCCACAATTGTAACATTTCTTAACTTGGCCTTGACTTTGGTTCCTCTGGCCTCCACTCCATGATGCAGAAGAATTAGAACAATATTGTTGTTGATTTTGGTTATTTCCTGGTGGACGGAAATAAGGCTTCTGCTGATTTCGTTCCTCTTTCTGATCCTGATTCTGGTTCTTGGAACGAGAGGGTCCTCCAGCATTCCCCTTATTGTCTTTTCCTTTCCTCATCTGTTCAATCTTCCGACTCATCTCAACCAATGCTTGAAAAGTTCGAAGTTGCAGAGGTAACATAGATTCCTTAATCTCAAATCTCAGTCCCGCCTCGAACCTCTCACACTTCCAACTCTCGTTGGGTTGTGCTTGAAAGAAACGGAAGTATTTGGCAAGCGATTCAAACTTTGCCGCATACTCTCCTACAGATAGGTCTTGTTGTTGTAATCCCAGAAATTCTTGTTCTTTCTCGAATCTAACACTCTTTGGAAAATACTTGTCCATGAATGCGGTTTGAAAAATGTTTCGGATAATTTCCTAGTGATCAGCTTCAAGCAGTTGTTGAACACCCTTCCACCAATACTCCGCATCTCCTATCAGCAGAAAAACAGCATAAGTAACCCTTACTTCTGCAGGAGTAACCACCAGTTCAAAGATTTTCTCCAGCTCTTGAATCCATAAGTCATCTTTCTCATGATCAGCATCCCCACCAAATTGTGAAGGATTTTGGGTTCGAAACGCAATCAGAGCTTTGCCTTCCGCAGCTTGTAGATTCTGGGCATTCATAGATGCAGTTTGATTGGCAATTGCAGCTGCCACATGTTCCATAGCCTGAGCGGCATTGTCCACTCCTTCTTCATAATTTTCATCCATGTTACCACGGCCACCAATAGGACCACCTCTACGACCACGTCCACGACCTCGTCCACGTCCTCGTCCACCTTCTGGTGCGAGTTCCATAACTAACCTGCAGAACAAAATAAGTTAGACCGCAACCAGAAAATGAAAAGTGGATTGGTGGTTAAACACACATTACTTCTAAGAAGTAATTCAAACAAAACTTAACTCAAAACACAACATCAACACAACAGACCTATTTCCCAAAGATCCCGAAAGACTCGACCAGCTCTGATACCACTAATGCGACACCCTAACTCGGGTCATCACATGGTTACCCGTTTGTGGAAATAAAACTTAATTTGATGGTTGCTTTCGGAAAATAATGTTTTCTCAACGTTTATCTTTTCAAAATATGGTGATAAATTTTTTTATCTTCTTTTTACCCTCATAACAACAACAACGTACTCAAATCACACTTAAATACAAAAGGTATATAAGTCATACAACTATATTGCCTCATATGTTTTCACACCTAGATCATTATCAGTTTAGTTTATTCCCAAAACATAATATAACACAATAGGACCTAAGCTGGTCGTAACTAACAGACACTACAACCGATAGAAGCAGCAACAGCATGCCCCGAACTAGACAGCCTTCGTCTTCTTGTAGGGATCATACCCCTTGTACGACTCTGATATGTTTGTAAGGGTGAGACGTCAATATATGGATTTATCACCATAACTAAAAGCCCGACACAAAGAAGGCACATACACATATACATGTTTATAACAACATACGAATTCATATTATAGCATCTCGTTTATCAATGGGTTTCACACCCCAAACATCAACGTTGGAAAACTATGCATGAACACTTCAATACATCATCTAAACATTCACACCTAATCTCCGGCGACCCCCAACGTCATTTAAAATGAGCTGATCAAGCTCGATTGCCAAAAGAGGCACGCCAATTTTGCCAATAGAGGCACGTCGATTTTACCATAGCCCACTACCCGGCACAGTGAGAACGTCGATTTATGGTTTTTCATTGTACGTCGATTACCCAAAGGCACAATGAATACGTCGATTACATGAATATCATAAAGATACCATGATTAACTAATACGTCGAGACATGAACATCATCAAGATATCATGATTAACCTCGTAGGCACGTCTGCCAAATGCATGCAAGAAAAACATTTTATTCTCAACACTTTTCTTTGTGTTATATCTTTATTTGTCAAAGCTCTCAAAAGCTTATGACCCATCATCGTTTTAAACATCTTTACAACTTTTATTAACAACACAGGACCTCAAAGTACGAGTGCTCAATCACGAAGCCCTTAGACCTTGCAATCAGTCTTAGGTTCGTGGTAATAGAAAACATCATAAATCTTTTACCGTCGTTTATTACGTCGTGAAGTAGACACACCGTCTACCTACTAGACACCAAGTCTATAACGTCATAAGAACACTAGTACCCCGACGTCTCGGTTACTAAGTTCCATATCGCTGTTTTACATCGTTTTTGTCTGCGAAAAACAAATCCAAAATAGGATAACGTAATAAGAACACTAGTACCCGAACATCTCGGTTACTAAGTTCTATATCGTCCTTTACGTTGTTTTTCGTCTATGAATACAAATCCAAAATAAGATCTCTGAAACTTATCCAAGTTACCGGAAATACGTCATTGAGTAAACTCATTTACAGAAATCCTTTCTACTTGAAGTTCGTTTGTAAAACGTCAAATCATAGCAGATCCACTTTCCTTTGGAAACTCATTTTTTTTCCCGAAATAACGTCAAATCATCAAGAACTCTTTTACTGAAACTTCAATTCTAAAAAAATAAATCCATTCAGATTAAATCTCTTCTCAAAATAAGTACTGCTGTTTTTTAAACTTGAACTGTAAAAAAATTTCGAAACTTGCCGTCGTTTAGCATTTTCCAAGAAAATGTTTTTAAAGTCAAACTTTGACTTTTTTTAGTTAATTTTATTATTATTATTATTATTATTATTATTATTATTATTATTATTATTATTATTAATTTTTTTATAAGGTATTTTCGAATATTAATTTCACAAAATAACTTTTTATAATATTACGGAATTTCTTGCGTAAAAATTATCAGTACAAAAAAATTTCACAATTACGCTCTCACCGTGACTAATAAATTTCTTTTACACTAATAAATCATTAAAATAATAATATTTCTCAAAACTCATTATTTTTCCAAAATAATATTTTCCACCACTATTATATTCCAACATTTCCCATAAATCGTTGAATATAATTTTCACAACTTATTAAAGTTTTTATCTGATTAATCGGTTGTGCAATGACCACTGTCAGGCCTCTCAAACAACATTCAACAACATCATCAGAATTATATCACCAGGCAGATCATGGATCATAGCAATATAATATACTACTGCAGATAATTAAATAAATTAAAAGCAGATAAATCACCGATACACAGATAAACAACACAACGTAAACAACATAAACAAATAATCACAACCACATATAAATCATATAAACCACACTAAAAGCAATTAGTTATTGAGAAAATTCCTCAGGTAGCTCCCCTTACCTCTTGAAGCTCCTCAGTGAAATTAAAAGAACTCTGTCGATTGTCGGAAACCCTCGTACGCCGTAAAATAATTAACCTTCAACAACACATCCAGACAACCACATAAATAAACAAACACAAGACATCAAAAATCCTCCTATGTTGGTCACGACCTCATAGTGTTTATGGACTAAACAAACTCCAAAGTTGTTTAAGTCATGGATTAATGATTCTAGAATACTTAAGGAAATGGATTAAGGTTACACAACAAAGTTAAGAATCAAAACCATCCTAATCCTCTAAATGGTAGATTCACCCAACACAAGGACATAGGGTTAGTGTTTCCATTTTTGACAAACCAACTTAGATTTAACATAATCATTTATTAACTAGATGATTACATGATCACTTTGATAAAACTTAACAAAATCATTCAAATTCCTCACTAATGAATTTCGGCCAAGACATGAAAGACATGGTTAGAAATTTCAACTTGATACAAGAATTTGGATTTAGCAAGTACATACCCTAGAAGCATGAGATCTATGATCATTTTGAAGTAGAAAACAACAAAGTTCCTCCACCTCTCACTATAGGTTTCGGCCATGCTCAACAAAATGAGGAGGAATATTTTGTTTGCAACAATCTCTTGGATTATGATAGTAGGGCTTATTATAAGAACATAAAAAGTGGTTTCACATTTTTAGGATTTTTCTATGATTTATGGTGATTTTTCAAATTTATGAACATCAGCTTGAATCTAGTTTGAACATGGTGATTTAAGACTTCAAAACATGCAAACTTATGAAGAACATGACATTAAATGAAGGTAGAGAGTAAGAATCACCTCTTGAAGAACAAAAATGAGCAAGAATCACTAACTTCCTTTGAAAACTCAATCTTTTTCACTTGTAAGAAAATGGAGTTTTTGAGAGTTTGGAGAGGATGAAGAAGATTGTGGAAGAATGGAGAAGCTCCTAGCTTCTTCAAGAGCTTATGGCAGTCACAAGGAGGCTTGGCCATGCGAAATTGGGCTTGGCAAAAGCCCAAGTCCATTACCAAATTTTGCAACATAAAAAATGCTCAAGACTTTAATCAAAAACCTAGGAAATTAAGAGTAGCAAATTGGTTTTCCAGGAATAACTCTTGGCCACGAAATTTGGGCCTCAAAACTGAAGCCCAACATGATTTGGATGAGTGAAAAACTGATCCACTTCACTTAGTGTATCATAGAAACTAGTTTGGGGACCAAAGTGCAATTAAGAATAAGTTTAAGGACGAAAATGCAATTTCCATAGAAATTGTCATCATGAGGCCATGTGCACCATTAATGTGTTCACATGGGTGACTCATCTTATTTGACTCATTGGTATCATCCATTAGCGGCTCCCGGAAATCCCGTAATCTGCTCCGTTGCTCTCCCGATTCAATATGACGCCCGGATAAAATATAATATTTCACTTTTTAGTGAAATATTTCAAAATAACCAAAATCATAGGAAATTAAATAAAAACCTTAAGTTTTTCGTTCACGAGTAAAAATTAGGTCTTTTGAGCAGTATAATTATACTGTCAATGAAATTCGCGGGCCGGGATTTGCCCGCAGCAAATATAATATTTTAAATTTTACGCTAAATTTTTCAAAACTTCCAGTATCGTAGTAAATGCGATAAAAACATTTTTCATCTCGTTCACGAATTAAAAGTAGGTTTTCTGAGCAGTAAACTTTTATTGTCAGTGAAAACGCAGATCGGGTTCCGTCTGAATTTTCAACCCAAGATTTCATTGTAACCTTATAATATAAAGCATGATATATAAATGATAGTGGTTTAGCCAAAATCATTTTCTGAGTCTCGGATAAAGATATATATTTATATATTTATTACCGATATTAGGAAGCAGCGAAAATCGGGGTGTTACAGCATATACACTGCTAAGCATATGACATAGACCATCAAATTATCAAATATTTTAAGATCTATAAATTAAATTTAGTGAAAGTATATATATTCTAAAATTTTAGAAGTTAGAACAGGTACCAATAGGCTATCATTTCACATCTATTACGAATCTTAGTGTTTAAACTTTAAATAGTAATAAGCATATTTAAGCAAAAACAAGAATACAAGATGAAAGCTTGACCATGGTTTATTTCTTCCAAACTTATATTTTTTTGGGGCATTAATTCTTCAATATCCAAACAATGTTGGCTAGGTAACATTTATAATGGATATGTGAGTGATGGTAGTTGAGGAAGCGAAATAATGAGCATTATTTTTTCCCTTTCAGAACTTGCCTCTACTCCATGTGTCATTGGTTCTCAACGGATTCCCTAAGACCAAAATTATGGCTATCCTTTTCACATGTATTTGTTGCTTCCCATATATAGCACATGATTCTCCTTTTGTGTTTAGTCCTTTATGTCTTTATATTTATCATCTTTGATTTTGCCGATGTATTAAAGCTTTTGTTTTATTTATTTGGTTGCAATGTTTAATCTTTTTTCCTTATTTTTTATTTTTATTTTTTTAAGAATCTGATTAATTTTATTTTTGTTTAAATTATCTTTTGGTCTAAGCTGAGAATAAAGATTTGTGTGATGTTTTTACAATTTATTTTTGTAATTTCAGTTAGAAAATAAATACTTAATTGATAAAATTAAGTTTTCACGGCAAAGGGTGGTAGGGTGAGCATGCAGATGGCAGCGTTGGTGCATGCAGTCGTTTTCTCAACACAAAATTAAAGAGCCAAAGGATGACACCCGCCCACACAGCTTGCTTTTGGAAACCCCAACCTGAGTGAAACATCCCTTCCTTAACCGTGCATGCAGATGGCAGCGACAGTGTATGCAGATCGCATAAGCTTTTGACCTTCTTCACCTTGATCAACGTCACGTAAGTCAATCCTACTAATTAATTAATAGTGACAAATTAAAAAAATATCAATTAATTAATAATAATTTATTATTAATTATTAATAAAAGAACAAATGGAGGGCATGCAAAGGGTGTGGTAGCTAACAGCCAAACATGTGCGGTGCGATGACCCTTCATACCAGGTATGGGGAGAAGGAATTAGTATGAACATATACATTTTCGGGTAGTAAGATGAGGGCTAACCCATGACCCTTTTGTGTGCTATATGTCTTAAATGATGTTTGACTATTTAATTGTTATTGTTGATGTGTATGGATGAGTATGTCTGTCTATATGATTAGTATGTTGTTGGCATTACGTATGTGGAATACTGTTGATGATGATGATTGCATGTCATGATTAAATGCGTTAATTCTTCAAAGCCTTGACATGATGATCTGTTATGATGAGCTACCATCATAAGCTGTTTTTGTGATTAAAACATGGTAATCTAAGACATAAGGATATTAGTGTTGAACCTAAGATTGAAAATCAGTTATTAAGATTCTTAAGACATGAATATAGCAAAGAGGGGTGAGGTTAATGCCCAGTGGTATAGTAAAGGACATTTGGGGATGATCTTGAGTGCTTTAGGAGATATTGTGAGGTTCCTTAGAATAAATAGATGAGACAGTAACAGAGATGAAAATAAGAGTGACAGTCTGATAAACAATTAATGTTATAAACCTTAATAAAGGAAATTAATGAGAAAAATTTTGATAATGGTTAAGACGACAACGATGATGTTATCGCACATTGATGCTGTTAAACTTTGATTCTTATTAGTCAAAGTTGTTAAACCATGATTAATGGTGTTGATGGAGGTGGTTGATAATGATTAATTGTGTGCCAGTATGCATGCATTCATAATGAAGTTGTTAGTTGGGTGAAGTTACGATGACATGGAAGTTTGTGTAACGCCTCACTTTTACAAGGAATCGTGGACAACTTTTCTGAAATTAGAAGCAGATAGCTCATGTTTTATCTTCCCAAAAATGACAATCTTGACACACGTTTGATTCTTGTGAGCATCTTGGCTCAACTATGTGCCCACAGATAGATTCTCTAATGTAAATTTGATTCTTCACTTTTAGAGAGAGAAAAAATTGATTCCCGACCTCAATGTCTCTGTGTTAAAACATTAAAGACAAGCGATGCGTCATTGGTTCTCATTGGATTCCCTGAGACCAAAAATATGATCATTTTCCTTTTCACATGCATTTGTTGCTTCCCGGATATAGCAGGATTCTCCATTTGTGTTTAGTCCTTTTTTATCTTTATATTTATCATCTTTGATTTTGTCGAAGCATTAAAGCTTTTGTCTTGTTTATTTAGTTGCAACGTTTCATCTTTTTTTTCTATTTTTCATTTTTACGTTTTCATTTGATTGATTTTTTTTGTTTAAATTATCTTTTGGTCTAAGCCGATAAGAAATATTTTTGCGATGTTTTTGAATTTTATTTTTTTACTTTCAGTTAGAAAAGGAATACTTAATTGATAAAAGGCTTAATTACAATTTTGGTCCCTCAACTATTTCAATTGTGCGATTTTGATCCCTCAAAAATTTTAATTCCACTTTTGGCCCCTCAAATTTTCTAACTGTGCGCTTTTGGTCCCTCAAAAATTTTAATTGTACATTTTGTCACCCAACTTTTAAAATTGTACGATTTTGGTCTCTCAAAAATTTAATTGTACATTGATTAGTCATGGACGGAATGACTGATTTTGTACAATTCAAAAAAAATTAGAGGATTAAATGTGCAATTAAATTTTTGAGGGACCAAAATCGTACAATTGGAAAATTTGACACTACAACATTTTTTAGTTTAGGCAACAACAAAAAATCGTTCCTAGAAGTATGAAAACCGTTGCCTAAACTTTAGGCAACGGTTTGGCAACGGTTAAAAAAGTGTTCTCTAGGTGGCCGTTGCCTATTCCCTTAGGCAACGGTTTTTCGCTTTAGGCCTCGGTATCTCAATAACCGTTGCCTAAATTAGGGGAATAGGCCACGGTTTTTAAACCCGTCCAATGGCAACGGTTTTCGTTCATATTATTTAGGCAACGGTTTCTTAATTGTTGCTAGATGTTTCAGCCACGGTTATTTAAATGTTGGCAAATAGAATAAGGAACATTTATTTAACTATTGGTGGATGGTATAGGCAACAATTTCGTAACTGTTGCTAGACGTTTTAATATAGACAACACTTATTTTACTGTTGGTAAATAATATAGAAATCGGTTAACTCAACTTTAGGGGACATTTTTGTAACTATTATAGAATAAATCGACAATGATGTTAGCTTTTATTATATTGCGAGGAAAGTCTTTTATATGTTTATACATAACTAAATATATATTTTAACCTTTCAATTACAACACCTAAAAACATACTCGTCACATGTAATTCTGCAACAAGATATCAACCGTTTTTTATTCTTTCAACTCCCAAGCACCGAAAAACATACTCGTCACATGTAATTCAGCAACAAGATATCACAGATTCAATAATACACCAAATCCAAAGACAGCCAGACTTGTAGAGCATACTCCTAGTTGCACAACAAACAGAGTCTTCAAATGACACTCTTAGACTATGAGAGCCATCACAAACAGAGCAACCACCCATCTGAACTAATACCACTTAAAAAAGCTAACATAATAGTTTTCTTCTAAAATCCAAAAGAAAAAAGAAAAACATCCATAAAGATTATATGCTTCAATGTATGTTAACATCATCATTCGTCTTCTATGTTTTGATATTGTTCTTCCTCACCAAGAAAATCTTCCTGCATATATGACAAAAGATATATAAGTTAGAAGCTGAGTTATATAGTTCAATTAGATTATGAAATGAGGAGAAAATGGAATCATGCTACTGTACTTTATATAACATGAGCCTTTATAAGCTACCTAGTCTCTTCGCTCCCTAATGATACCAAGAAAACAAGTCTCAAGCATTATTGCCAAGTAATGAACCAATAATATAATAGGTCATTCTCCACCATTTTATATCAAGTATCAAAAGCATGACAAGCAACATTTTTTTTATGTGTGCTAAACTGTATTTATATTTGAGTACAAGGGGTACCTGAACCCATATATAATAAAAGAGAACACTAAGGTAAAATTTCAACCAAGAGTAACAATTTACAACTAGGTTGAAATTCTCACTTGTGATCCAACAAAAACACATCCCCATGGACATAGTACAGACCAACAGGACCCAACACTTCTAATGACCATACAAGGCCAAAACCAAAACCAAAAACCAAACTCAAGTGTAAAAGCTAGCTGAATATTCAAAGGCCCACCAGATATATTTAAGAATTTTTTGAAAAGACCAAAGCTTACCAGAATTACACAACACCACATTACCGACTTGAAGAACCATGGAACGAAAAAACAAGAAACAAAAGCTACCCATATAAGGTACAAACTAATATCAGTAGAAGCATAAACCATGTAAAGCCTTCAAACTAGAAAAAATCATGAAGGTAGAGGAATGAGGGATGCCAAGGAAACAAGTTTTAGACGGAATGGGGGATTTATATTGGAGCAATTTATATACAATGAAAAGGATCTTCAATTTTTCTAAGTGAACTGCATTATTGAAATTATGCATCTTTTGGCAATTTTAAATGCTAATTCATGTAGAATCCAAACTAAAACATAAATAAGTAATCCAATCCTCCAATACCAGAATTCATATTATGTTACAAATTGCACAACTTTTGAGCACAATAATAGTCAAAAGCTATTATTAATGACTTGAAACCTATTTAACTAGTAGCTACAACTAATAACTTGTTTATAGTAGTATCCATTGCTTCCTCAACTTGGAACAAATAATATTATTAGAGGACAAACTAAATACACAAATAAAGTTTTGATAAATATTGTTATACCTGGTCGTTATTTGGAACATGAGTTGATGTAGAAGAATGTGATGCTGCATTGTTTTTGTTGCCTAAAGCATTTGCCATCATATCATCAAATTTGGCTTGGTTTGCTTCAATAAACTTCTTACAAGTGCTTCCAATCCATCAACCTTCTTAAACATCTTATTCATCTCATGCGAATGTTGTTTCTTAATCACAGCAATTTCTTCATTTCTTTTTAACATAGATGGTGTGACGGTTCTTTCAAAGCAACACACTTTCCCCGACTTTTCTTTGCCAAAGAGTGATCGAAAAGTTTGTCCAGCAGATTTAGTTGAGTTTTGAATTGAATCTTTAAGCGTAGTCTAATAAAAGAACATTAATGTTAAGGATAAAATCAAGACTTTAAATACACTTGATGGATAACACTAGACTTACAATAACAACTTGCGTTTCTGGATCTACTTCCTTTCCATTTCGGCTTTGGCGAGTCTCGACGAACATTTCATCTTGAAGGACATCCCCTCCCTTCTTGTTTGCACGCTACATCAATTAGTTGAGCAATAGGGAACACATATTGATTAGAAGATTTATTTGTTTTAGATATGGAAAATAACACACACATACTCACTTATAAATTCACTACCAATCGAGCACGAATTCTAGCAAAATTTTTTGGCCCCATCTGGTGAATATATTTCTGCTTAGCTCTATTCGCATCATTTTTTTGCTAATTTTCTGCATTATAGAGGAACAAATGAAAGTGAGAAAATAAAATAATTTAAAATTAAAAAGTGTATAATTATCTTACTTGGATAGTATCGTGGTTCCAATAAGCCATCAATTGTCTAAAATGGGCTTCAGGTATGGTCTCTGGACGATGTTTTAACCTTTCCCTCAAATTAGAGTATTTCAAAAAATGCTTCTTCTTGATAGATTTCTTGTAGCGTCTCCAAGCATCATTTATGCGAGAAAATACCGCTTTCCTTCCTTTATTGGGAACAAGGTATTTATCCTACAAAAAAGAAAGAAACAAAAGAATATCATTGACATCAACTTAATTATTAAATATTAAAGTATTCAATGAAATCCAATGAAATATGAAAAATGCCTTCCCCATACATTAACATATTCCCACATGCGATCCTTGTAATCAACAGGAACAACTTTAAAGTTTGTGTAAATCAAGGGACAAAAGTCTGAATTCCTTGCTATAGTGCCCAAGAAATAACTTAAGTCAGAAACTATTTTGTCAGTGGGCCCAATTGGCTCTCCATAATCATCTAAGATAATTTCTTGACGATCTTGCGTAGGTCTTGCATGAATGCTCAAGCATTGTGTCGGTCCTCGCATTCGTTTCTTAGACGCCCCTATATTGACATAGAAGTTATGCAACAGAAGATAAAATACAAAGATGGCATACATATATAAGGTGTAGAACAAATTATAACTAACCTATTCCATATAACTAAACAAATATGGCATACATACATTCCTTATCATTTATTTCACCACCTTCCTCTTGGAGTGCATATTCTTCTTGTTCGATGTCATTTTGTTCTTCATCTTCACTCTCATTTCCTATCTCTTCTTGCTCACCGACCTCTCCATTTTCTTCAAGAAACTCATCAATTAACATTGGTGGGCAAATTGGGATTCTTTTTGTCTTCTTCATAGGGCTTTGCTGCATTGCCATTGATTCATCATCTTGATTCATTGCCTTTTTCACAGCTTGCCTCTTTAAACCTTGCTTTTGGCTAGATCCTTTGATTTCAGCCATGGATGCTTTCATAGGTAACTTCTTTTGGCTTGCACTCACAGATTGGCTCTTCGGATATTGATTTTGATTAGATCCTTTTGTGTCATGGTTGACAACTTCTTTGGATCATGATTTTGTCTAGATCCTTTAGGTAGAGTGATGGTTGGTTCCATTGGCAACTTCATTTGACTTGTACCAACAGATTGATTCTTTGGATCTTGACTTTGACTAAATCCTTTGCTTTGAGTCATGATTGCTTCCATTGGCAACTTCTTTGGAACATTATTTTGTCTAGATCCTTCAGGTTGAGTGATAGCTGGTTCCATTGGCAACTTCTTTTGACTTGTACTCACAGATTGGCTCTTTGGATCTTGACTTTGACTAAATCCTTTGCTTTGAATCATGATTCCTTCCATTGGCAACTTCTTTGGAACATTATTTTGTATAGATCCTTTAGGTTTAGTGATGGCTAGTTCCATTGGCAACTTCTTTTGACTTGTACTCACAGATTGGCTCTTTGGATCTTTATTTTGACTAGATCCTTTGCTTTGTGTTAGGATTGCTTCCATTGGCAACTTTGTTGGATCATTATTTTGTCTAGATCCTTTAGGTTGAGTAATGGCTGGCTCCACTAGCAACTTGTTTTGACTTGTACTCACAAATTGACTCATAAACATAGGCTTGTGTATGGATCCTTGAACTTCCATCCTAGTTGCATTGGTACTTTCATCATTGCGAACCAGCTTCTCACGCTTGATTTTAAACCTCTTAAGCAATTCAGTGCTTGATCTTACATTTTCCTGGATATTGAAAGTAACACTTTCACCCTTGTCTTGCTTTAAGCTTGCTTCACTCATTTTCTAACAAGAAAAACATAATAAAAATTTAGGAAATGCAACATATAATTAGTAGATAACAGTGAATTTTATAACATCGATATTAACCATCCAGTCATCTATACACCTAGATATTATAGCATAACAAGTGTTTTGCAGATTTTGTGTTACTTGAGACAACACAAAGATCACCAAAACACCCACCCACCCACACAAATGACCATTGTTTCCTCGAAGATTTCGAGCTAAATTGGTAGCCCTAGAAAAAGTTCTAGTAGCAATTCAAACTTAAAACATTTCTAAAGGATCCAAAAACAATGACCTAGGATCCAAAAAAATTATTAAAAGTAAACCATAAAATAAGCTAAATCTGGAGAAGAGATTATGGAAGCAAAATGAATTCTTGACATTGTCAAAACTTATATGCATTAGTCCATGAAGTCCAACAAAGTGTCATCAAAATCAGAATCCTCTTCATGTTCTGTTGCATGCATAACATGGGAAGGCTTCTCGGTGATGGTTGCAGGTATATCTTCCCTAATCAAATTGAGTTCACCATCATTATTTGGTAAATTTGTATTTCTTCTATCATCATATGGTTCACTCCAAAAAGATTCTTGAGCATCTAAATCTGATTGGTCACCCATGTTAAATAAATCTCTTGGAACTGTCTTTATAACATAATGCCTATTTGCTTCAAAAGGATCATTGACATAACAACATTGGTGAACTTGCCTAGCTAGTACAAAAGGATCATCTTGGTAACATTTTTTGTTGAAGTGTACACAAGTAAGTCCATATTTGTCTTCTTCAAGCTCAAACCAATCACACTTAAACAACACAAATTTGAAGTGACCATAATAGTCTAACTCAATTATATCATTAATTGCTCCAAAATAAGTAATAGGTTCTGTTTTGGGATGTTCATCCTTTGAGCTTGCAAAACTTGGAGTTAATGAAACCAAAGTCACACCAGAATTTTGGGTTTTACGTCTTGCGTCTCGTTTCTTAGTGTGGAATCTATATCCATTAATGAGGTATCCTGAAAACCTCTTTGCAACAGTATTTGGTCCTCTAGAGAATTGTTTAAGTCGAATTGATATATCATCTTTCATGGCACGATCCTTAAACCATTCACCAAAATCTTGACTCTGAGCTTTTGCTTTGGTCCACTTTCCTCCTTTAGTGTGATCATTAACAGTGTCTTCATGCTCTCTACAATGACAACAATGTTATTTATTAGATTACTCTAAAATATATTTTATAGACGAGTAGTCGGATGATGAGCTATTATGATACCTGATGTATATTTGAACTTCATCGCAATTGAACAAGAGGTACCGATGGGCTTGGCCTTTTGATTTAAAATCTAGAGAAAATGGTTTACCATTTTTCTTTCCCCCTAAAGGATGGCCAATACTTGAAAAGTAATCAGCTGAATCTAACTCAAACGAATCGTTATGATCATAGTTTCGACTCCTTCTATTTAGCATTGTCTCTACACTTTTATACAAATATCTTGAGCAAAAAGTTAAAGATTCTTCGGCCAAATACCCCTCAGTAATAGAACCTTCAGGATGACTTCTGTTGCGAACATAAGTCTTAAGTTTACATAAATGTCTTTCTGGGGGATACATCCATCTGAATTGAAATGGACCACCTAACCTGACCTCATTTGGAAGATGAATAGGTAAATGAACCATTATGTCAAAAAAGGCAGGGGGAAAAATCATCTCCAATTGACAAAGTATCTCCGCAATCTCTGTTTCTAAGTAATCCAAATCTTGCACTTGGACAGCTTTCTGACATAGAGAGCGAAAAAAAGAACCAAGACGAATGATAGGGTGAGCCACTACATTGGGCATTGTGCTTCTTATTGCTATTTGTAACAAGTAATGTAACATAAAATGTGCATCATGACTCTTATAACTAGATATTTTCTTTTCAGCAACCTGGACACATCTTGATATATTTGATGCACTACCATCTAGTAATTTGGCATCTTTCAAAACACTGCAAAAATTACCCTTCTCTTCCAGAGTCATTGAGAAACATGCTTTTGCAAACTCTGCACGACCTCCACCAATCTCCCTTGGATGAAGTTTCTTTCTAATTCCCATTTCTTGCAAATCATAACGAGCATTGACATGATCTTTTGTTTTCCCTGAGATATCCAAAAGAGTCCCAATAATATTATCACATATGTTTTTTTCTATGTGCATCACATCAAGATTATGACGTAATGTATTATGTGCCCAATATGGCAACTCAAAAAAAAAATTGACCGCTTTTTCCACGGACCATCAATTTTCTGTTTTTTCTTCTTCCCAAATACATTGTTGAAAGATTTTAAGTTTTCTAAGATCTCTGACCCTTCTAAAAAAGGCGGTGCAGATCTAAGTTATGTTCTTCCATTAAAAGACTTTCTATTAGCTCTCCAAGAATGGCCTATTGGCAAAAAAACACGATGATCCATATAACACATCTTATGACTATGTTTCAAGTAGATTGAAGAAGTGTTATAATTACAAGATGCACATGCTAACTTTCCTTTAGTGCTCCAACCAGACAACATAGCATACCCAGGGTAGTCACTAATAGTCCATAAAAGAGTTGCACGCATTGAAAATGTTTGATTTCTTGAGGCATCATATGTCTCCACTCCTAATTCCCCCAAATCCTTCAACTCCTCAATCAATGGTTGAAGGTACACATCGATATTATTTCCGGGTGATTGTGGTCTAGGAATTAGTAATGACAATATAGTATATTCAGACTTCATGCAAAACCATGGTGGATAATTGTATACCATCATCATGACAGGCCATGTACTGTGAGATATACTCATAGTCCTAAATGGATTGAATCCATCACTAGTCAAGCCAAGTCTTACATTACGAGGCTCAAATGCAAAATCAGGATGAAGCCTATCAAAGTATTTCCATTCTTTGCCATCAGCGGGATGCCTCAATTTCCCATCCTTTGAGCGCTCTTCTTCATGCCACCTCATTGACTCAGCTGTCTTTGAACACATAAATAGCCTTTGAAGTCTAGGAATCAAGGGAAAGTGTCTCAAAATATTTACAGGGACTTTATGCTCATTTTTTGGTTGCTCAAACTCACAATTTACTTTAGGGAATTCCTTCCATCGTGAAACTTTACAAAACCTGCAGGAATCGTCATTCTCATGCTCTCTCCAATATAACATGCAATCATTCGGACATGCATGAATCTTTTTATAATCAAGACCTAAGTCCTTAATCATGGCCTTTGTTTTGTTGAAAGATTCAGGAATGTTTAGATGAGGCATCGCTTCTTTCAATAGTTCTAAAAGCGCGGTGAATGATGCATTGCTCCATCCATGAAGACACTTCAATAAGTACATTCGAATTATGAATGATAAAGTAGAGAACTTTTTGCATCCCGGATACAATTCTTGTTTTGCCTCATTAACCAAATTGTAGAATTTTCTTGCACCCTCATTAGGACCTTCATTAACTCCCTCTACTTCTGCCACATCTCTGAATGTGTCATACAATAAGCCATCAATGTCATCATGTGAGTCCTCTTGATCTTCCATGGTTTACCCAAACATCATAGCCTTTTAAAAATCATGTGCCTATTAAATGATCATAAACCACATTTCTTTTTGCTCAACAACGATTTCTACATTTGGCACAAGGACACAATCTCATCTCCTTGAGGTCTTCCTATAGTGTAGGCAAAATCTAAGAATGACTCAACACCGTTGAAATACTCTTCGCTAAACCTTGGCAATTTAGTCCACTCTTTGTCCATGACTTTTAATCTAATACAAAATAAAATGATGCACTATGTCATTATAAGTTTTATTTAATGCATTAAGTTATTCAAAACTTTATATTCTATGACAAACAACATATCCTTAGAATTAGCATATTAGGAAAAATTGTGATAATAAAAGGAACAAAGTATAGGTTGTCAACAATATTAAAAAAGAAAATAAAAAAAGGTTGAATGTTAAATTTCACATTTCACAAAAGGCATTTTACATTCAAAATATAAGGTTTTCATGTTCAAGCTAAAGTAAGTGGCAACTTACTTCCAGAAGCAAGTAATGGCCCAATATTCTTGTAAGAGAGAGCTGTCACACCATAACTGCTAGCTACCTGCAACCAAAATAGTTTACATTTGATGATTGATGATAAATAATAACCAATCAAAAGTTATTTATTTTTTTTAACTTATTGTACCTTCACTCTTTTTTCTATACTTTTAAGAAGCATATCAATAGATTCTTTCAAAGTCAATAATTTTAGACTTTATTATATCTTTGATCATGGAGAAGAAGGAGAACAAAGGTGTTTCACTAAAGAAATTGTTTGCTAAAGGTTTTAGTCATGCAAGATGAGACTACTATGATTTAGGGGAATTAAGTACATAGGCAGTGAATTCTCTGCCATGCAGTGTAAACACAGAGATAGACATCAAACACTAATGCAGGTTTTGTGGCATATGGATGAAGTAAAAGTTCCATCAAAAAATAATGAAGGAAAGTAACTTCGAAAACGTGAGTAAGTAATAATTTCAAAACCTGAAAAGTGCAGGCCTAAGTTTTCCTAAGCATTTTCTCAGTACATTGGTGGTGCCTATAGCTTATACTTAGAGTTTGGTTGCATTTATGCATGTCTAAAGTCTAATCATCCAAGATCAACAATTTTTTTTGTGTGGTGTTCTTAACCCTTTGACACTGAAGTTCGTGAAGCTTACTAAAAAGCTACATTTATAATTGTGACTGTATATTGGTTGAGGAAGCTCTGATTAATCACATATATTACATTATGGAAAAAAAAGTGAGATTTTTTCTTCTGTTTCATGGCATTGGTGTTGATTGTTGAAATTCGGGGACTAGACGGAAACTGGAAAAGAAGAAACTAAAATTTACTTACAACAGTTTGAATGACTCGGATAGAAAAGTGCAAGAAAACAGTTCTGGCTCTTTGCATGGCGGAAATTAAACTCCCTTGGAACAATCATCAGTATAGAACTAGAGAGAAAAGTCAGCAATGCAATTCTATGCCAAAAAGTATGACTTTTATACTTTTCTTTATGATACCAATACTTTGGAGAAGTTTAGAGTGTAAAGAATGTGGCTGCTTTGCATAGATGTCTGAAGCTTCTAAACTGATTTGTTGCAGCATTCTTAGACTTGTTTGCAAAGCCAAGTCTTTTAGATGGTTACAGGTAGGTTTAATGTCTGAAAAGAATGATAGAATCGAGAAGCATAATCATTGCTAATGGAAGAGGTTGTGTGCCCATTGTGTATTGTCTAATTCTGATACTTTGGTTTTCTCATGATGGTGTTTGACCTGTACATACTCAGACAGGCCTTTGTTACTTTTGAAATTGTAACGAAGTTATCTGATATGATTTTCAGAGATACTATACTATTTTTTTTGGCTAGTGAGAGTATAGTACTTTACAGTTGAGTTGGTTGGAATCTTATTTTCTACTGAGCCCGTTTAAACTGTTTCTCACTCTTTTGGGATCTTTTGTCTATTAAACTTGGATTACATAGTTCTAGAAGAGTTCTGAATTGTCAAAAAAAAATGTTTAGTTAGTCTGAACACAAAGGGATTCATAACTTGACACACTAATGAATATCAAGTCTTTTCTAAGGATAGGAAAAAGAAGTGCACGATGACTGCATAGTATAGTCATCCCTTGCTATGCACATAAACTCTAATTCCAAGACTACACAGTGGCTGAAACAATGGGCTTGACCATAACCATTGTTCATAAAGTAATCCCTTACATTGCAGTAGTACAATTAGGTGATGCACCGAAAATAATTTATTTTTTGTTTTTTAACTTTCATCCATGATTTTCTTTTTCTCGATCCTCAGGTACTGCATCAGTGTTTTTGTATATTATCTGGAAAAAGTCACATGGATCCCATCAATAATGAACAATTTATGAAAACAATTGTAACTATTTTTTATGGAAGGAGAAGCTTCCTTGTAACAGTAAAATGTATTTTTACAGACAAGCATTCAAGTTGGCATTCAAGAAGATGAAGTACAAGAGCTAACCTTATGTTCAGTTTGAGTAAGTAATAATTTCAAAACCTGAAAAATTTAAAAAGAAGAAAACATCAGTTACCAAAAATATAGAATGAAACATATGTATGACAATAATGTCCACAAAGATTCACATTCATTTAGATTGAAACAAATGAAAGGTAAGCCCCTAACTCTTTCATTTAATGCATTTTCGAATTCCATTCTCATTAACCAAATGGGTAAAAAGTTGAAATAAACATAAAACCAAACTTCGCCAACTGGTCATCACCCCTCAATGGCATATGGGTAAGGTTCAAAATCAAAACTTGTTAACCAAATGACAAAAATGTAGAGCCAAACCTGAAGCAAAAAAATTCTTTCTTTTTCAACTCAGACTAATCAAAAGTGAATGTTCTCTACAACAACTCTAGAAGCCCCAATGGAAGCTAAGTAGCTATGCTTCGTTAAAAAAGTCCACACATTCTACGAGAGACACAGGAGAAAAGGGATTTTTGAAAAAGAAGAGAAATGAGTGAAGAATGCTTAAAAGAACACAAGAAGAGAAAAATGTAATGGACAAATGGACAATGGTGGGTGATGTTATTCCTTCATTGCTAGCTGTCTTTTACTATCTCACCCTGTCTTGATGTTGAAGTCTCCTCTATTTTAACTGTCTCTCTCCTCTGATTACCTAAGGGCCCCACACCCACCCACCAAAATCTTAAAGCCTTGCCCCAAGAGGCCTCTAACCCAAGAAGCACCAGCCACCACAAAAACACCACAAAGATATGTAGCATCTTTGATTGCCTTCTTTAGCCTCCACGCATCACTATCTTCTTGACTTATGGTTTCACCACTAAATCGCTTCCCAGCTATCATCCTCACATTTATACAAAAGGTCATGTGCTCTAATAAATTGCTTATAGGCACTTTAATTAATGAATCATATGATGTTAAGTACAAATCTTTGACAGGAGAATATATTTGTGTGTCTGTAACATGTTTAAGCTTTTCAAGCCTGTGACTTGAAAGAAGCTCAAGGGTGGCTATTTTTCTCGTCTCACGCCAGTATTGTCCATAAGGGGCAAGTGCTAGAATGGCATTGTTGTAACCTATGTATCTCCCTGTTGCTATGTTTGGTCTCGAGGCAAAAACTTTGTCATTTATTTTGAGGCATTCTTTGGCAATTTCCCTGCTGCTCACCACTAGAGTGTGGTGGCAACCGAGCCTGAAATAAAACACTAATGCAGAACCACACCACATGCAGAACCACAAAGAGAATTTTAAAGAAACCTATTCTCTTCCAGGTCATGAAAGACTAAAACCCAATCCTAAGAAATGAATATAAGATAATCAACCAGGCGACTCCCCTAAAATGATTTCCAAAGAGAATCACACCAAAAGAAGGGAGGGGGAATTACCTGACAGAGTAGATGCCTATAGTTTGAAATCCAAATCCAAAAGATGCAGCAGCTGATCAGTAGATAGATGACAAAGGAACGAAAATCAAAAACTGATCAATTTTTATCGCAATAAAAAAAATACGAAGAAAAACTAGAGCCAAACGCTCAAGCTCATACCTGACAGAGTTACGAGAGACTGTGAAAGAGCATGAAACGAAACAGGGAATGTGAAGAACCTTCTTACGGGGCACTCTGAACCTTCTCTTCCAATCTCTCTTTCAACGCCGTGGAATGTTACAAAAAACAAAAATCTCCAAAAGAAGAAGAATGGAGAGTAAGTATGAGAAGCAAATCAAGCGAGAAAGAGAATGAAAGAGAAAACATAGATAGAATTGCAAGAGAAGTGTGGTTACCTTGGTCAATCAAATCAAAACCCTAGCTCTCTGATTCAAATTGAGGGGTTTTTGTTTGAGGGCAGAGGTAGCGTACGTTCGGGTCTCTACCTCTTACGAAAAAGAATGCGGGAATTTGCAGCGCGCGCAAGAAATATATATTTGGGGGCGTCATTTTTAATTTTAATTTTAATTTTAATTTTATTTTTAATTTTAATTTTAATTTTAATTTTAATTATTAGAAAAGTAGTTGTCAATAGTGTCCACGGTGTAAAACCATTGTCTCTGATCCATCCACGTTTTTAAAATCGTTGCCTAACATAGATAAGCTACAGTTTTGTAATGTTCTTTTAAAAAATATACAAAATATATAAATTATTGAGTACAACATCAAAACTGTTGCTCATTCTATGTTTTAGGAACAGCTTTTCAAGCGTTGGTAAGAATAGTGTTGCCTAAAGTACAAAATGCTGTAGTATGAGGAAACAAAAGTGCAATTAAATTTTTAAGGGACCAAAATCATACAAATGAAAAACTTGAGGGACCAAAAGTGTAATTAATCCTTGATAAAATTAAGTTTTACACCGAGGGCATGCAAAGGGTGGTAGGATGATCATGCAGTTTGTAGCGATGGTGCATGCAAAATTTATGAACCAGTCGTTTTCTCTGTCCATTTTGCATTGGAAACAAAAAAAGCATGCAGATGGGCGATGGTCCACGCATGGTGCATGCAGATGCCAGATGGCATGCAAATTTGTTAAAGAGGTTTTAACTTCAGCATGCAGATGGAACAGATGGAAGCCATGCATGCATATGGCAGCAATGGTGCATGCAGAAGGCAGCGTTGGTGCATCCAGATGCTTTTTTAATTGAATAGGGACTGATTAAAAAATATCAATTGATTAATAATAGTTTTTTCTTAATTATTAATAGGAGAACAAATCTGCATGTTTATCTAACAGATGGCGGTGATGCATGGTGCATGCAGATGACAACTTTTCTTAAATTAGAAACAGACAAATCATGTCATAAGTGTCCAATTACTTTCATACTCATTGGACCAAAATCCTGTTTTTAATTTTTTGTCTTTTCCTGTTTTGGTTTTTTAATTGAATAGTGACTAATTAAAAAAATATCAATTAATTAATAACATTTTTTTCTTAATTATGTTTTTAAAATTAATCTCTAACATCCACTTAAGTTAAATCAATTATAAACTAAGTTACACAACCCTAGCCGCCTCTCTCTCTCTCAACATTCCATCTACTTCTCTTTTCCTTCTTCCTCATCCACCGGAAGGGGGTGGTTTTGGGTCATTTTTTGACCTAGATTCACCCCTCTACATCGTTTTCTCTCTCCTTTTATCTAAATAAGTGGGTTTTCCACATATATATGGTTTTTCTTTCGTGTTTTTGTCGTCTGCGTGCTGCAGTGTTTTGTTTGTCGTCTTGTTGCGGCGTCGTTTGGTTTCTCGTCTTGTTGCGGTGTTCGTTTGGTTTAAATTAGCAGATCAGCTTCGATCCATTACAGATTCAATCAAGATTTGGGCGCCAACATTACAGATCCGAAGGCATGGGTATTCCGGTCACTTTGATTTTGTCACATTTGTAGGTATTTTACTGTGTTATGCTATTAACCTGGGTGTTGTGAGTTTGTTCACAGATTCATCCTTTTCGATTTTTAGTGATGTTGAATTTGTGTTGTTTTCGATGTATTTTACCAATTTGAATGAATGAATATCTTTTTTAGTCAAAAAAAAAACATTCACTTAAGTTACTTACAAAGCAATACACCAAAAGGTCGTCAGATCGAATTCCATTGCCGATGTGAGGACCTCGTTGGTGGGTAATCTGTAAGTACCTCTATAAGCGCTCTTTGAGCCTTGAGGCCTGCCCTGGCCCTGGTGAGCTCCCGAGACCCAACTCACCTAAACTTTTATCTTATAAAAAAAAAGTAGTACACCAAAACAAAAGTAGTACACAAAGAAGTTACAGTACAAAGCAGGAGGAGATAGAGAGAAATTGAATTAGGCCTCAATTAATAACTAATTAATTACTACTATCCAAAAATAATTTACATGACGGTTGAAGTAATATTTAGCTTGTTTAAATTTATTATTATCTTGAAGTAATACTATCTTTTCTTTAGGGTAGTATTTAATTTACATTAGTTGGATCTACGTGAAAACAATGCATACGGGTTAGAGTACTCGGAGTACTCTTTATAAATACAACAATTTAAGTTTATCAAAAAAACTTTTATTAATATCTTGGCTCAAGTTTTTTTTTTTTTGGTACAAACTCTTGGCTCAAGTTTGATTCTTAAGATTTAACCATTAATCATGATAACATTTATAAAAAATATAAATATAAAATATTAATATAATTAGAATCATAAAATATAATAATTAAACAAGATAAAAAATAATAACATATAATATTTATTATTCATTTTATTTAATATTATTTTAATTATCCACCAAGCATCCTACGTGAAATATAAAATTAATATTTTTGTACCACATCATCAGTTAGCTGAGGTATCTGACTACAGGGACTATTTAGAAAATTTATAAACAATAAGGGACTGGATCATAAGAAAAATAATTGGAGGGACCAAAACCAAAAGTCACCCTATTTTATAGGGATCAAAAAGTTCATTAGGCCTAACATTTATTAATATTTGAAAAAAAAAGTTTAAAATTAAAATCATAAAATATTTTGTCATTCATTTGACCTTTAAAATTTATGAAAAAAAATTTGAAGAGGGAAAAAAACATAAAAGACAATTTTGAACGAAAAATAATGATTGAATATGGATTTAACGGGTATTAATGTTGATTTTTTTCCTTTTAAACTTTGAATATTTAAATAAATTATCAAAAGATTGACTAGTTAAATTTATTGAAATCAATCATCAAAATTTAATAGAAAAGAAAAATAATTTGTTTCCCTAGAAAAATTTAAAATCCAAAAAGGAAATAAATTATTGAAAATTTGAGTGATGTAATTAATTGGATCGATTATAAGGATTTAATTACATTATTAACATAACGGCACAACATTCATCATTGGCTTTGTCAAAAAAAAATTATCATTAGCAACATTACAAGACCACTGCTATATATATAATTTATATAAAAAAATACAAACATGTCATTTTATGTCATTTTTTATTTATCAACGAGTTCAACTAATAGTTTTATTAAACTCATCAAATCGAATCCGCTAGCTTATCAACTATTTATTATCAGTTAGATTATCCGTTATCGCTATTAGTTAGCTTATCCGCTATCCGCTATTTTTTACCAAATAGAGCCTGAGTCAATAGTAACTCCTAACTACTCATGTGTGTTTGGTTCAAAAGATAGAATGGGAGATGAGAGATTTTAATTAGATATTGTGTTTGATTGAGAGGAGGGAAGGAGGGAGATTTTGGTGGAGGTGAGGAGACATAACACTACTCATGTTTGGTTCACAAGGGGAGGAGATAGATTTTAAAATTAATTTACTTTTACATACTTATAATTTTAGATTTCAAAATACACAAGTAAGGATATTTTAGTCAATGCATTAAAATGTTTTAAATCCCCTCCCTCTCCCTTCCAAATCCTCCAACATTTGAGGGGGGACCAGAATTGAGTGAGGATGGACTTTCATCACCTTTATTCCCTTCACCTCGGCCCCCTTCCAAAAAATTGAACCAAATATGAAAAAAAAATCTCTCCACTCTCTTCCATTTCCATCCAGCCAAAAACGATGTCTATATTTATTTCGTGATAATAATGACTTTCTTTTTGTTAATTAATTTAAAATATCAATATTTGAAGTATAATAAATTAATAATAATAGATTTTGGTTTACCTTGATGAACATTTGAAGCCTATCCTACGGATAATCTTTGTATCACCCCTGTTTTTACTGTTGTAACACCCCCCTTGGGCATTACCTACTAAACACGTGCGAAAATAAAATTAAAATATAATTTGCTGGTGCTTTCGGAAAATAAGTTATATAAGTACATAAGTGTCTGAAATTAGGTATAAAATTTTTGTCACGACTCAACACCTAAGCCTTAATCAAAACATAAACTTACTATCATAGCTTGGCAAGCCTATTTAATTTAAAGAATATACTTAAATACAAGCTAGTAGTTTTACAAAAATTTTTGACAGAGTCTCCTCTATAATTCGGACATCCCAGAGTAAAATAACACCTGTTAAAATATTTACATTTTCACTCCAGAGTTCCAGTTACACCAAATTCAACCAGGCATCAATACATAAAAATAATAGTTATAGTCATAAGCTTTACAAAACCAAAAGAAATAGCTTAGATTTTCATTCAAAAGATATGCTCTCCGAGCCATAGACATTCCATTTTAAAATAAAGGCTCTCTGAGCCAAACTCGTACATACTATCAAAATAATCTAAGTCTCAACCCTAAGCTGGTCGTTCTAAAAGTTATTCCGCAAGTAATACCTCATCAAGCAACTACATCTAAGTCTCTGAATGACTTAGAAAGACTCCTCTGCACCATCTGTGTTAGAGTACCCAGGGTACAATATCGAACTTAGAAGAATCCTGAAATGTTTGTAAGGGTGAGATACTGACAAATGGATATATCACACAACAACCATACACATGATACATGCATCACATAATCATATAAGCATTTTAAATCATGCATATACATAACATAACAGTGTTATAACAAAGGGTCTCAAACCCGAACAATCGGTTTTATAAAGAGAATGCATGGCACTTCAATATTCAACTCTATTTTAATACCTAATCTTCGGAGATCCCACAACTTTCTGTTTCGTTTCAAGCTGATCAGGCTCGCATATGGCGCATCGTAAAAACGAACAAAACAATGCCCAAGCAAATCACATAACACACTGGTCTCACACAGTTCCACCAGGGTTATTAATCAAAGTTTGACTCATTGTCTCACACATGTACAGAGGTACAATGGTCACTGCAAATTATGGAATTCATTGTCCAAAACCTATTGCGTCACACAGATTGCAATAGTTAATGCATAAACTTTTGGACGCACAGTCCTATAAATTTGGACACACAGTCCTATATATTGGCTCACACATATAGAGGCCCAATATTTAAATGGAACACAGTCCATAAAAGATACATTGATCCACTCCGGAACTCAATGATCATCATCTCCTGACACGTCTGCCATATACATTGATCCACTCTGGATTCAATGCCCATTTACATGACACAATTTCCATTGAATGCATGAGAAAAACTTTTATTCTCGTTTTGTTTTCTTTGTCGTAATAGTATTTCCTTGTCGAAGCACAAAGCTTAATGACCATGCTCAATGTCTTATTAAGACTTTTCACTTTAAACAAATACAGGACACACAGTCCAAATCTTTTAATCTCAACACAGGACACACAGTCCGAATGCTCAATCACGAGGCCCTTAAACCGATGCACCAGTTTTAGGCTCGCGGATATGGAACTCACACTGTCAACATCAACTTAGGACACACAGTCCAAAAACAAAACTTTACAGGACACTCCGTCCCCTAACACAGATCCTTGATCTACGTGTCCATACAACACTAGAACCCCGACGTCTCGGTTTCTAGGCTAATTTATCGACTTGTAAAACATTTCGCTCAGTGAAAATCAAAACCAAAACAAAACCTCGGTCACTTATCCAAGTAACCGGAACGTTTCCAAAATTATTTGGGAGAAAATCCTTTTCCTTTGCAAAAATCTTTTCTAAAACATCTAGGAAATTCATTTGTATTTGAAATTCATTGATGGAATAAAGTTAAATATTTTCAAAAGGTCTTTCCTTCATAATAAATATTTTCAAAGGGTTTTTCCTTCACAAAGCACACCATTCGAAAAGGTTTTCTCTCGTACAAAACTTTTTATCATAAAAATATAGTTTCCTTCAACTCAAAATCACTTTAAAATTTTTCTAAAACAAAAGAATCTTATTCTTCTGAAGTAAGCACTTTATACAATGAACTTTTATAAGTGAACCCAAAACTTTCAAAATTCTATTCAAGGCTTATTAAGGCTTTTAATCCTTATCATTATTAGGCACAGACTCAAGTCTGGCTTCTGAAACTTCAATCAACAACAATAACATCACAGTTAATCATGTATATATAATTCATAAATATCACAGTTAATCACATATATATAATTCATAACACTTTAAAGCAACAAATATTCAACTCCAAGTAATAACCACAATGGTTCAACATACACAAGTTATTCAAGTATTGGCTAAACATCACAATAATTTTCACAGCAATCAATTACACACATACACACATGCATATAGTTATTGAATATCCCTAGGCAACTCCCCTTACCTTTGAAGACAAGTAAAGGATCCTCGTCCTAAGGCTCACGTTAGCTCATATCTACTCCATCAAGCAAGAATAGCCGTGTCCAATCGTCTCAGAGAGTAAATCCAATAACGCGCAACAACAAAGATCAGGAAATCAATTATACATGATCAAACACACATTCTAACTTGATCTAAACACTTAATCTAATTACCAAACAAGGTTATTTATAAAGAAAATCATGTTTGAAGCTCACGCTTCCTAATACCCTTTTAGGAAACTTTGTTTTGATTAAAATATCTTGAAAAAGAACTTTGAAAATCATCCATTAAGAGTCCTAATTACACTAAATCCTAATTAATTTCATAAAAACATACCCAAATTCAAATAAAATCAAATTGGGGGTTTAGGGCTCCTTTTTTTTAAAATTTATGGAAAACTCAGAATAATGAAATTGCTTTAGGGAAACACAAACTCACAATCCCAATCTCATACAACAACCTTAAATTTCAAGATTAAAATCTGAAATCAAAGGGTTAGGGTTAGGGTTTCAAATCAGATTTTGGGGTTTTAAATATGAGACACAAGAGAGGGTTTTGACTCACCCAAGCTTGGAGACAACTTGAAGGTGGTGCTGTGGTGCTCCTCGCGGCGGCGGACGCGATTCCGGCGAGGTGGCAGTGGCGGTTTCATTTTCTGAAATATTCAAGAACAAAGAGATAAGTTTTTAGAAAGAAAGGAAAAAGATTGAACAACCCAGGGTGGCAAAACCACCATCAACAGCGGCTGAGAACACTCACCGCGACGGCTCACTGCGGCGGAGATGATTCTTCGCGCGGCTGCAGAGGCGAACGCGTGCAGGTGGCGCGTCTTCCCTTCCCTACGGCGACGAACGGCGATCGACGAGCTCCCAGAGGCAGCGCACGATCGGATCTGTGAAGGGAGAAGGAAGGAGACGAGCTTGGAGTGGGAGGAGAAGAAGAAGATGGAGGAAGAAGAAAAAGAAAGAAGAAAGAAGAAAGAAAGAAGCAGAGAAAGAAAAGAGAAAATGAGAGAAAGAGAGTGTCGAGAAAGAGAGAGAGAAAAAAGTGAGAACTTAAGTTTTTATACTAATTACTTAGTAATAGGTACAAAATGAGTGATAAATATTAGGCCTAAAATAAACATGTTTTTACTTTTAAAAATCTAAAAATAAAGATTGATAAGGATATGTTTTCGAAATTCAAGTTAGAGTAAAGATTAATAGTTGAACTGATCCATTAAGAAAATACTCAGTCCAAAATTTAATCTCCGATTAAGGTCAAACCAAAATATTTTTAACTCTAAAATTAAATAGAATGGGAATATAGAAATGTTTTCCCCTTAATCATATTATTTAAAATATTTTTCTGTACTGATATAATAGTGACAATAACGTAAATTATTGTCTAGTAAACGTGCATTCACTGAAATAAGTCAGTGCTAACGCACCTAATAAAATAATTTGAAGAGAGTAATTTAATTACTCAAACTAAACTACATAACATAATACACATAAACATCCAAATAAAATAATTAATCCTAGGTGTAAAAACTAGGGTGTTACAACTGTTATTCAATATCGGTAGAATTTTAATTGTTTATATTTTTATCCCAGACTTAGAAAATGATTTGGGATAAAACAAAGTAATATTTAGACTCTATTTTATAGTAGAAGTTTTTGATTAAATTTTGGGTTGAAAATTCAGACTAAAACCGGTCTGCGTTTTCACTGACAGTGAGATTTTATTGATTAGAAAACCTAATTTTGACCCAAGAATGAAACGGTTTAGATTTATATCATTTTTTAAATGATACAGATTATTTTTAAATTTTTTCTCAAAAATAAAATGTTATATTTTATTCAGGTGAATTTTAAAGAAAACACGCGAAAGAATTTAAATTGGGTAAACGAATGAGCCGAATACGAAACTGCAGAGACCTGCTAATGGATGACTCATGATTAGTGAGTCACCATGGTGAGTCATGGTGTGACTCACCATGTCATGATTACATTATGTGAAAAGTCCATTTTATCTTTGAACTTTCAATGAAATGCCAACTTTGTCCCACAAAATCTTGGACTAAAATACCCCCCAATCTTACACGGCCTCCCCCCTCCTAAACACTTAACCATTTTATTTTCTTAACTTCATTTCTTCCAATTGTAATTAAGGAATAAGCTTTAAAAAGCTTGAGGAGAAAATTAAGTGTTTGATTTATGAAAGTGGAAGAAAATGTTGAAATAATTATATTTAATGATATTTCGGTGAAGTGTAAATCAATGAGTGTTAGTGAGGACAAAAGAGTGAAAAATTTTCATTTACGATAATTTTCCGAAATAAATTCAAAAAGAAAATAAATAGTAATTACAATGAATTAAGTTTCAAAATTATGTTAATATTTATGGTGAAAAACTTTTTCGAAAAAGAAAAGCCATTTGATTCACAAAACAATTTTATTCTAAACTAGAAATAATTTAGAAAAGTTATTTACAATGAGACTATGTGAAATAGTTTTATTGTGTAACACCCCGATTTTTCCGCTTTCTAAGATCGGTATAAATATAAATAAATGTTTATATTTTAACTATGACTTAGAAAATGATTTTGGATAAACCAAAGTCATATTTATACTCTACTTTATCGTAGATAGTTACGGTTAAATTTTGGGTTGAAAGTTCAAAAGGAACCCGGTCTGTGTTTTCACTGACAGTAAGATTTTACTGCTCAAAAGACCTAATTTTGACTCGTAAACAAAATGTTTAGGGTTTTTATGGAGTTTCCAACAACTTTGGCTATTTTAAAAATTTTCACTTAAAATTTGAAATAATATATATTATGCGGGCGTTATACGAAATCGGGGAAGCAACAGAGCTGAATATGGGATTTTCGGGAACCACTAACGGATAATACCAATGAGTCACATGATACAAACCCATGCGGGTGATGTCATGCATGGAGTCATGAATCATCATGACTAACTTAGAGGAAATTGCAAATTGGTATTTAAGCTTTTAGAATTTTGCAAAATGGTCCTTCAAAATATTTGTGCCTTGGTCCTTATGTGAGAAACTCCCTTGCTCCTTGATCCCTCATGTGCGCAGTCCACACCCTTTAAAAACACCCCTCGTTTCATTCCTATTTCTAAACTTAACTCTTAAACTCATAAGAACATCCTTTGATCTTGCTTGGGTTCGATCATTTCACTTGTTTTTCTTCAATCTTCAAGAGGTAAACTCTCTACTCCTGATCATTCTTGTCTCTATTCTTCATGTATTTCTCAAGTTTATGGCATGATCATCTTTAAATACATGATCCAAGAGCATGAATCAAAAGAAAATTCCCTTCCTATTTTCCTAGTGTTGGGCGAAACTAAGCTTAAAGGGAGTTTATGGGTTTTGCTTCAATTTTTGTGAAGTAACACTTGATCTAGTCTATTTAATACTTCTACTTGCTAGATCTAAAAACTTTAAATCAAAATCAATCCCTAGCTATTTTCTTTCAAAGTGACCGAAACCTTCATTTTGAGGGTGGAGGAAATTTTGGTTCAATTTTTAGAAGTTGACACTTGATTTAATCTTTCAATTACCTATATGTATTGAATCCAATTGAATCAAAATCAAATCTCTAGCCTATGTTTCATATTTTGGCCGAACCTAGCTCGTATTGGAGTTAGAAGATTTTGTTTCAATTTTTAAACTATGATCATTGATCTTGTGTTTTAAGTGCTTGAGGATATCATTAATCCAAGAGCTTAGGAATTTTGGGAATTTTAACCAAATGATTACCTCATGGACGTGAACCATACATAGGAAATAGGAGTGTTTTTATTGTTTGATTAATGATTATTATTGTGGTTTGTTGAAGGATAACTTTGGTATCGGGTACGTGTGCTACCGACTTTCAGGGGAGCTTACCTGAGGGATTTTTCCTGATGTGATTTAGTGTATGATTTGTAATATTTGGTTGAGATTCGTGGTGGTTGTTTAATTCTGTGCTAAGCTGTTATTTTATTTGTGTTTGATTATCTGTAGTTATGAGTTATAATATGTTTTAATACATGATATGAACTGTATTATCCACTATAGCATTGATGTGAAATATTTGATGATGTGGATTGTTGATTGAGAAGCCTGACAGTGGTCAGTTCTTATTTAATTAATCAGATAAAAGCTTCATGAAGAATATTCAATATTTAATTGAGAAATATTGGGATATAATATCATTTAAATATTTTATTTGATGAAAATGAGAAATAGTTGAAATACGATTATTTTAATGATTTAACGGTGTAAGAGTGATCTATGAGTCACAGTGAGGACCTAACGTGAGAATTATTTTAGCACTGCTAATTTTTACGTGTGAAATTCCAAAATATTATAAAAAGTTATTATGAGAAAATAATCTTCAAAAATAACTTATTTTCTATCTTAGAAAATTATTCTAAGGGGAAAAGTCAAATTTCGACTTAAACGTTTTTAAAATACTAAATGACGGTTAATTCCAAAAATATTTACAGCAAGCATTCTTAAAAATAGTAGTAATCATTCACACATGGATTTAGTTTAAGATCACCTCTTTTTCAAGAACTATAGTTTCTCGGAAAAAGATTTTTAGAAGAAAATGAGTTTCTTAGTAATTTGATGCTTTTATAAAGGAATTTATATTAGAAATGATTTTACGAAGATTTGACGTTATTTCGGGAAAAGGAGTTTCCAAAAGAAAATGGATTTCAATATGATTTGACGTTTTATAAAGGAGTAATAAGAGAAAAGATTTTCTGTAAATGAGTGTTACTCAACGGTGTTATTTCCGATAACTTGAATAAGTTATGGAGGTTTTGGCTTTGAACTTGTATTTCACAGAACAAAATGTTTTATATCCATTATTCGGCAGACATGCCTACTTGATTTATCATGATATCTTGACAGACAAGGTATTCATGACACGACTTTCCATTGCACCTTAATGGACAATGTGTTTTTAACGATAAATATTCCATTTATCGCGGTGATCATTGTACCTTGACGGACAATGCGTCATGTAAAGTTGACCATTGTGCCTTAATGGACGATGTGCCATTTGTTTTGTTGACCATCGTGCCGGGAGTTTTGGGCCATGTGCCATTTGTTTTGTTGACCATTGTGCCAGGAGTTTGGATTATGTGCCATTATGATGTTGACCATTGTTCTTTTGTTGACAATGTGCCATTTAAGAGCCTGATCAGCTCATTTTACATGGCGTCGGGATCTCCGAAGATTTGGTATAAAAATTAGATGTTGAATTGTGAAGTGTCATTAATCTTTTGTAAATGACAATGATTGTTCGGGTATGAAACCCATTGGTAAATTACTTGTTATTTCTGAGAAGTTTATGTTGTATGACTATATATGCCTATATGCTTTTTTGTGTGTAACGCCTGTAGTTATCGTGCTTATATCCATATATCGGTGTCTCACCCTTATAATATATCAGGTTTTACTCGTTTTGCTGTTGTACCTTGGTACTGGTAGTAGATGGTTCAGAGGAAGTCTTAACTTCAATCGGGGATACTAATCTCGATCCTTGAAGAGGTTGGTAATAGTGGTGATAACTACAGAGTTCTTCCATTAGGTGTTTTGTAGAGTGACCAGCTTAGGTTTGTGTTTGAGGATGTCTGTTTTAAGAAGTTTAATATGTGTGTCTTGATAATTTTCGTACGCTTTATGAGAAAAGATTTTTAAGAAAAAAATTGTATGTTGAAGAAGGTTTGTTTAAAAAAAAAAAACAAATTGCTGTATATGTGTTGTTAAGTACAGTGTAGACGTACTTTTTTGCTGTGTGTATCATAATCTTCCGAAGTGTGAAGAAGAAAATTTTTTTATACCCAGATTTTCTGACTTAAAGTAACTCAATTTCCGAAAGCAACCAGCAAATTTATTTTAATTTATTTTCGCACGTGTTCACAAAGTAATGCCCAAGGGTGGTGTTACATATTGTTTTGGAGAAAAAGATTCAGAAATTATTTTCAAGAATTTGATGTGTTTTTCGGAAAAGATTTCAAAAGGAAATGAATTTGATAAAAATTGAAATACGTTATGATTTAACGTTTTATAAAACGAATTTCAGTGGAAAAGATTTTCTGCAAAAGAATTTTAAGTCAGCGAAAATATTTCCGATAAACTTGGATAAGTTTCAGAAGTTTTGTTTTTGGTATTTGTTGTTTCACAGAACGAAAACGATGTTGAAAAGAGAAAAGTGAACCTAGTAGCCGAGATGTCGGAATTCTAGTGTTTCGCGAGAAAAACTTGTAGATCATTGATCCGTGTTGCCCATGGGGGACTTGTGTATTTTGATGTGATGTGAAGGACTTCGTGACCCATATCTGCGAACCTGGGACTGATGCATCGGTATAGGGTTTCATGATTGAGCACTCGGACTACGTGCCCTGTGTTAAGAATGAACGGGCTTGATACCTAAGTAAGAATAGTCGTGAGCTTTGAGCCTTGACAAAGAAAGAATGAAAGAAAAAGAAAAGTAACAAGAGTAAATGTTTTACAAGCATTTGTTGGCAGACGTGCCAAGTTGACAGATGTGCCATTGTGTTATCGAGCTACAATCCACAAAGGGTGGATTGACAAATTGGGGAATTCAAAACCAAAATGGGTCTATTAGGGACATCCGGGTTCATGAGTGTAACATCCCGATTTTTACTACTCTTCAATATATATATATATATATATATATATATATATATATATATATATATTTGTTTATATTTTATTTGAGACTTAGGAAATGATTTTGGAGAAAACAAAATCATATCTAGATCCTACTCTTTGGTAGGAAGCTTTGGTTAAAAGTTGGGTTTAAAACTCAGACGGAAATCGATCTGCATTTTTAACTGACAGTAGAATTTTATACCGGTAGAAAACCCTAATTTGACCTGAAAATGAAATTTGTAGATTTTTTTATATTATGTCTGTGATGAATCCTACTTTCCAAATTTCTGATCAGAAATAAAATATTATGTTTATTGGGACGACTTTTGGTAAAAGTTCGGATGGAAAACAGTCGGTGTTTTCACTGACAGTAAGATTTTAATGATTAGAAAACCTAATTTTGACTCGTGAACGAAATGGTTTATGTTTAAAACATATTTCCAACGAGTTTGGTTATTTTAAAAATTTTTGGTCGAAAAACAGACAAAAACCTTAATCGGGAAACCGACGGAGTCGAAAATGGAACTACAGAGACCTATCAAGAGATCGGGACAAGAGTCATACATGATGACCCATGGAGGATGAGTCACCAAGCATTTATGAGCATTAAATGCTAGTAATCATGACTTTTAGGTAAAATGACCAAAATACCTCCAAGCTTTCGCGGTTATTAACAAGACACATCTACGCACTCTTAACCACTCATTTTACATGGTTGTAAACCTTCCACATATCCTCAATTTCGTGCATCCATATATACTGAACCATACCTATTTCATTTTGCTTTCGTTTCATCATTTTCCTCTCAAAAACCGAAATCGGGTAAAAGACGGAGCTGAATACGGGATTTTCGGGAACCGCTAATGGATAGGATCGATGAGTCAGGGATCACTCATAAGATGTGGTGAAAAATCAGTCAGACCAACATTCATTCTTGGCCACATATTTGTTAACCATGATTACCAATTAATCATAGTTAGGTTACTAATTAACTCTAGTTAGGTTTTTATATTATTTTCTAATTTAACCTTGGTCAAGTAAACTCAACTGTGGTTCATTTAAACCAATTAAACAACTCCTCATTCACTCAAACTCTCATTTTGATGCAGCCCAAGTCCCCCACACTTAACACATTTCATTTTCTTCCTATTACACTTCTTCTTCACAAAAACCTAAAGAACACCATTTGTGTTCTTGATAAGTTCTTCATTGTTCTTCATTTCCTTCATCAAACTTCTTCATTCTAAGGTGAGGGACCTATTCCTAATCATCTTAGCTTCATAAATCATCCATCAATCTTCATGTTCATCAAGTTTTTCACCTATTTCTATTCTTAGATCTAGATTTTCAAATAATGCTAGAAAATCATAGAAAAATCATTTTAATGTGATATCAATTTCTATGATCTCCATATGACTTATATTTTCATCATCCAAGAGCTTGAAAAATTTAGAGATCCCTAGCTATTTCTTCTTGACTTGGCCGAACCTATGCTCGAATGGGTTTAGGTGATTTTCTTCATTCTTTAACTTGTATTCATGTTGGTTGTTCATGGCTAGGTTTTGGTGGAAAAAACTGTGGCATACCTTGTGTGGTTTAGCTTGTGTTTGTTTGATCTTCAAGTGATCTACAAGAGGTATGGGGGAGATTACCACTATCCTACCTTAAAGTAGATATGTTGATGGTTTATATAGTGTTATTTAGTGTAAATGGTCTTGTAAATCATAAGTGTGTGACTTATTGTTTTATATGTGTGTGATCCTCTTGGAGGATTTGGTTGATGCTTGATTTTGATATATGTTGATCTTGATTCAACGATTTCTAATTGGATACCTGATGGTTGTTTATTTGATTTAACCTGAAAATTTGCCTACCATGATCATTATTGGGCCATTCGTCCTTGGCTATTTAAATGAGTTTCATGTTGATTTGAATGGTTTGAATAATTTTGATGAGGATTGAATGAATGTATAAGAATATAGAAATTGGTTTGGATTGATTTGGATGTATATATTGAAAGATATGATTTTATGAGTCCTTAGGGACTAAAATACAGTTTCTGAGAATTTTAGTGGCTTCACTGAAATTCATATTATTTTGTGTTAATATTGTAGTCCTAGATGATATGAAACCATATAAATTGGTTTGAGGTCATTTGGATTGATATATAAAAAGTTATGGACTTTTTAATAATCAAGGACCTATTTGCAAATATTCGAAAATATGAGACCCAAAAATATAATTTTTTTGGAAAATTATTGATAACTTAAAGTCATTTCTAAAGAAGTTGATTTGGTGTAATTAGAAGTTTTAGATAAAAAGTTATAAGGTTTTAAGTGAATAAGGACCTTTTTGCAATTAATGAAAGTTTAAGGACTAAATTGAAATTTTCGAAAATATTTATATCTGGATAGAGAGACACTGTTTTTCATGCTTAATTAAGTGGTCTAAGTCTCCCAAATGAGTTTTGGACCATTAGTGTTTAAAATCGTCGAAAAAGAAAATATGTGATTTTTAACTTAACGACGTTTGGACAAGTTTTCAGAAATTTCGTGTAAATGAGAATGTCACTGTAAACTCAGTATTTCAACTTGTTCATAAGAGTAGTTTAACCTAGGAGAATAATAGATTTGAGGTGAAGAACCATATTTTCAAAAGTAAGGCTTTTAGGCTTATATTCAAGAAAAAACATGGGAAACCGTAGTTAAGTGTTTTTAAGGATTTTCAAAGAAAAATGCTTTGAGGGATTTAGCACTTTGATAGAACTTGATTTCAAAATGATTTTGCTTTATGTCATATAGTATGGATGATTTATTATCCATATATCCATAAGATTTAATGGACTCAGAAGTATTTGATTTCTTTAAAGCCAAGAGAAAGACTCAATTAGAAAAGTGCGAAGAAATAAATAATTGGATTTGTGATCCAATCTCATAACGTGCTAGGATTGTTAATCCAGTGTTTTAAAATACCTTTGCACAAAGATGAAATGTTACTTAAGAATGTTAGCTCGAGGTTAAGTACCGGTAATTCGGACTTAAGAACAGTTAGCATCTGATAAAGCACGTTGAATAGATTCCGTTGGAATCAAGAGGTCATCTGGTGGATAGACAAGAAGAACGTATCTTTCTGGCAAAGTTTACCTAAATACATAGTGAAACTATGTTCTGTAAGACCGTTGTGCCTAGAAGATCGAGCTAACACTTTAATGCGGGTGAAAATTCCATAATGACGATATATTGATACTAGGGGATGTCGGGGTATGAAATACTCACAAGGGCTAAGTTGGTAGATCCTTCTATGGTGTGGTGATCTTGCAATGCACTGACATACTCAACTAGACGCTACGTGTTTTCTGGTAATGTAGGATGTTCCCAAAAAAGCCAATGTGCCTGACGATTACTATTTACGTGTTCTAATGCCCAAGGCTAGCATAGTCTGGAACAATCCTCCAAACCACTCTCTCCGACTGTTCGTAAAACCATCGTATAGGAATTCAAAGGTCATTCCTCAAATCTTAGATATCTTCTATCTAGGAAAATGCGGTGCTGTGGTCATGTTTCTGTGAAACATTATTGTTTTGTTATGAGTGTAGATATGATTGATAATTGTTAATTGTACGTACCTGAGAGTCATACCACTGCATGTCTGCCTTATGTGTAAGATAAATGGAAATCTCACCTCCTTATTTTTATATTGCCTATGTTAGCTGGCTATGTGCCTTTTGTACTCTTTTGAGAAGATTGAGACGTCAAGATGTCGCTTGGCTGACGCATTGATGTTCGAGCTTGTGGACGCTTTGGTGGAATTTCTAGTGGACGTCTTTCATACTGTCGATGGTTCGTAGACCATGTTTTTCCTCTTGGAAAAGGAAAGGTTTTTGGTTCGAGAGTTATTGTTGCAGTAACTCCAATAGAGTCTTTTGTGACGACGTCGGTAGTGAACTCAAATAGAGTTTCCACTAGATCTCGTCAGTTGGGTTTGCCCTTCTCACGATGAACGAGAAAGGATGGTCTTTTATATTTTAGTTTGGCCAGCTGGGTATGTTTGGGAGTTAATGTAACTGTTTATGAAGCTGTGCCTCCAAGTATCTTATATTTTAGGAGTTGCGACTCCACATCTTTATGTTGAGTCTGCACATTCTATGATTTCTGTTTATGAGTCGGGTTGGGTATTATGTAAATGATTTTCAAACTCATGACCCTAATTGTGATAATGGAATATTTTATTATCCATTCATTTAAAACAAAGTAGTTATATTTACGACTTGCGAAAATGGGGAAAAAATTACCCCATTTTTTATAGCCAATTTTAATTAACCTACTTTTCGGCCTTAAAATATCAATTACGATGCAGCACCCGAGAAGGGTCTTACAGTGAACCACAAAGGCCGGGGCCTTGCAACCTCGTGTCGTGGACGTAACGACTGCCAAACGTGGATGTACACAATCAGGTACTACCCCATGGAGTGTGATACCCTTGAACAATTGGAGCTCGGATCTAAATCGAGAGGCCTATCTCACGGAAACAATTGTGTTATGGGGATATTGAAGCCTATACTGCTCGACAAAGGGAAGGTAGGATCTCTAGAGAATAAATATAAAAATTAGACGGTGGATGTTGAAGTGTCATGTATTTTTACAAATTGCGATGATTGTCGGGTATGAATCCCATTGTTTAGAACATTATGATTATCTTGAGAATTTATGTGTTGTATATAAATGTATATATTATTATTTGTGTGTCGCACATGTAGTTATCATGATAAAACTCATTTGTCGGTATCTCACCTTTGCGATAAATCAGTTTTATGGCTTTGTTGTTGTACTTTACTACGTGACTGCAGATGATGCCTAGGGGTTCTCTGCCCCACTCGGAGGGATTGGTCCCGACTTTTGAAGAAGGTTAAGTAATTGGAATGACCATGGGGATCTATTCTAGTAAGAGTCTCACGGTACGACCAGCTTAGTCTATCGAGTCAATTTTATTTTGGAGAAGGTCATAGTTATCTATATTATGGCTCTTAGAGTCTTTTTTTGGATTACTGTATGACTATGAATTTTATTTACGGATGTTTTAAATTATGATCAGGAATCTACTTATCTATTGAGTAAATGTAATTTTATTAAGTTTGGTGGAATGTTGTTTTATCGTGATAATGTACGTTCAACCTTGCGAAAATGCCAAGAAAAAATTATGGTTATAACCGTTTTCAAGCAAAACATAGTAAATATATTCCGAAAATAATGAGCCTTTTTATTTTAAGTTGTTTTCCGCACGTGTTCACCATGTAATGCCTAAGGGGGGGTGTTACAATCTTGGTACTGATCCATTTGAACATCATCCTTCTAACAGGGAGGTCATAAAAATTGAAAAAAAAAAGTCATTGCTTCCTGCACTAATAATAACTAGAACGTCTCCAGTTATTTGTTTAGCTTTATCTTCCCCTGCAATTCTCTTAAGTTTTTCTATATAAGTTTTGAAGAATTCAATTTGCTTGGGAATTGTTATTGCTCCGGCACTTATTACAGCTACACTCATATCATCGTAGCCTGATCCACCAGATTCAAAGTTAACACCTGTTAGAAGTTGTTCATTTGATAGGTTTGGGGTCCAGGAAAGGAGGGATTGTATCTTTGATGTTCAGCACAAAGGCAAGGAGGTCGAGAATCAATTTTTCATTGGAGAATATACCAGTGGGGCACATGACTAGGGAAATTCTAGCTATAAGGCACATGATTTGCTTTACCTAATGTTATGATGTAGTCGTTGTTACCCGAGTCAACCGTCGAATCCCCAAATACTAGAATGGATTAAAACTTGGGTAACATCAAGGCATTGTTTTTGCTTGAAACTAAAACAATGGTGTAAACATGCATCAAAATGATAAAGTGGGTTGTGGTTGTCATTGCTAACTGAAAAAGGTAAGACTTTACTTGCTAGCACACTAATTGTTTTCTTTGTTTACTTTGGGCATTTATAAATGCGGTATTTGGTGAGAGTCGTGAAATATTGTGAGAGGACGAGGGAGTAAGGCTCTTTTTGATAAAAACTAGCAAATAACAGATAAGGTAGCTGATAGAGGATAAGTTTATAGCAGAGAGCGAATAAACTAGCTGACTGGATTTGAAGTATTTGGTAAAACTAGTGGTTGAACTAGCTGATAAATATCAAATGACATAATGACACATTTAAATGTTATTTTTAGATAAATTATATCTATAAGTTATTTATTTTAAAATAATTATCGAATTTGATAATTTAATTTGTTTTAAATTATTTATCATCTCAAAAATAAAAAATATTTGGTTTATTTTTTTTCAAATTTTAATTATTTTTATTAAATAAAGGAGATAATAAAAATAAAATGACATTTCAGCGTAAATGCACTTTTCGTCCCCATCCTTTACAATTTGGTGAAATTCGTCCCCCATATGTTTTTGAGCGATCTTAGTCGACTTATCTTCGCAATCGTGCAAAAGCGGTCCCTCCTTCAAGTTGTCATCCAAAAGTTAACATAAGTTGATGATGTGACGTACATCTAGCCATCTGACACCCAAATGGCATGCTTAGTTGACAAAAAATATAAAATACTTAAATAGTATAAAATTATTATAATAATATAATTAAAAAATAAAATAATATAGGGACTATAATCCCAACATCCTATCCCGTGTGGTCACATGGACTAAGCTTCTTATCTTCCTCAATAGTTAACTCCTCTCCACTGTTGGTTATCTACTACATCAACACCATCCAATTTATTGTCGATCCCCTCACAATACAAGGTCTTCTGACCCCTTTTGACATTCCATATTGAGAATGACAGCAAAAGAAATAATTTTTATGAATTTATTTATATCATTACCAAAAAAGTAGAGTACCAAGTCGCGTTCCGTTTTTTTTTTCTAACTGTAACATCCCTGGCTGCTCTATGGATTGACGACTGACCCCACAGACCAACACGAGTCTTTTCAGCCTGCTTTGTCCTCACTCACACGCTTCCTGGGAAAACTTCACAGGAGGTCACCCATCCCATAATTGCTCCAAGTCAAGCACACTTCACTGTGGAGTTCTTAAGTGATGGGTCCCGAAAAGAAGATGCATCTTGTTGGTATAGGTAGTACCAATCAATTCATATAAGCCTTCCTCAACTGTATAGTCCCATACCTACACAGTCTTAGGATCCCTCTCATTCGGGTGTGTAATCGGTTCATTCATGTGTCCCTCCGCCTAGAAGCCTGCCAGGAGCCTCTCCTTGTCCATGCCTTCTTGCACTGGCGACAACTCCCCGCCCTAGTCGGCACCCGGGTGTTACATGCCCACTAATGCGACACCCCATTTTCAGGTATCACATTTACGTAACATTATTCAAACATCAAACCAAATAAAAATATTAAGTTGTTGGTTTCCTTCGGAAAACAAGATTCATTTTCTAATTCCTTATACTTCTAAAAAAAATGATGAAATTTTTTCTTTCTTTTTTCTTATTACTATACACAAAACAAACACTCGTAAAATAATATACATCACTATATATATTTTACATATGCTTCAACATTTTACAACAGACCTTTTTCTTACCAGGTCACCATCTACTTGTCACACATATTTTACACTATCTGAAATATCATAACTACGTCATAGTGGGAGTCTGAAAATACTACTCAAAAGATGGCTCTCAGTAGCCACTAAGTCAGACTAACCTAAAATTACCACTCTTTCCTAAAACTACGTCATAAGCTTGTCGCCATTACAGAAATTCATTAGGGAGTCCAGTGTAAACTCCCACACCCCCGGAAGATGTGTCTGGAGAGGATACAACAACCCCCTCTCCAACAGCTGCAGACCCTTCGTCTCCTAAAGGAATATGATCAGGATGTTCCATTGGATCCTCCTATGGATCCTCCTCCATCTCCTCCGGAACATTCCCTGGAATCAATACTATGGGTGCAGGAGGTGTTCCAGGTGCCACTTGCTGTAATGGTTGATCAAAGTGAGGCGGTTGATGCTCCAGATTTCCGTGTTGTACCAGATTTCATAATATCATCCAAATAGGAGGTAACGAAACTTCAATTGTCTCTCTGCTATGAATCAGTTGCTGTGGTCCATATGCTATTGTACCTCAGAGCATCCTCATGGGACCAGTGTAAGTGGCACTCCGAGCTCCTGGGTTAATCACCCAGGCGTCCCCTCGATCAGCGTTGTCGAACATCAGGGCTCGAACCCCTGAGTAGTTCAGATCCGCTGCGCCCGGATCAATCTAAATACCAGTATATATATAGATTCCACATAGTAGAGGAAATCACACAGAAATTTGCAAGGGTGAGTTTCCAATATATGAGTTTTGATAAGACAACCCCATGCACGACTATCAATTAGCAAATACCATATATTCACAGCATAATAAAATTTATTTGAAACAACAGAATAATTTAATTCACAGGGCTTCATACCCGGCAGTCATCGTCATTTTATAAAAATGCATGACACTTCTATATTCAATCTCTATTTTGATACATAATCTCTGGAGATCCCACAACTTTTTGTTTTGTTTCGAGCTGATCAAGCCCCGCACATGGCACATTGTAAAAATGAATAAAACAATGCCCAAGAAATCACATAATACGCTGGCCACACACAGTTTCACCAGGGTTATTATTCAAAAGTTTTGGCTAATTGTCTCACTGAACAGAGGCACAATGGTAGCTGCGAATTATGGAGTTTATTGTCCATAACCTATTGCGTCACACAGATTGCAATAGTTAACGCATAAACTTGGACACACAGTCCTATAAAATATATTGGATCACACATGTACAGAGGCCTAATATTCAAATGGAACATAGTCCATAACAGATACATTGATCCACTCCGGACTCAATGATCACATCTCCTGACACGTCTGCCATATACATTGGTCCCTTCTGAACTCAATGCCCAAAATCACATGACACAACTATCATTTATGCATGAGAAAAACTTTTATTCTCGATTTGTTTTCTTTGTCGTAATAATCTTTCCTTGTCGAAGCAAAAAGCTTAACGACCATTCTTAATTTCTTATTAAGATTTTTCCCCTCAAACAAAACACTGGACACACAGTCCGAGTGCTCAATCACGAAGCCCTTAAATCGATGCACCAGTTTTAGGCTCACGGATATGGAATTCACACTTTCCATATCAATTTAAGACACACGGTTCAAAAACAAAACTTTGCAGGACACTCCGTCCCATGACACAGATCCTTGATCTTCGTGTCCATACGACACTAGAACTCCGACGTCTCGGTTTCTAGGTATATTTATCTGCTTGTAAAACATTTTGCTTAGTGAAAAACAAATACAAACAACAGCTCCGAAAACTTATCCAAATTTAATGGAATAGTTTCACCGAATAAAAATATTTTTACAGAAATCCTTTTTCTGTTAAAACGTTAATAAAATCAGAAAATCATTGATAAATTCCTTTTATTTCTAATTGTTTCACTTTAAGAATTTATTTTCAATAAAGGTCAACTAAAAAAATTAATAAAATAAAAAAAATTAATAATTTAATTTTGAATAATTAAATATTTATAATATTTAATGTTTAATAATATTAAATAAATAATATTAAATAACTTATATCATCTCTCTGTCAGAAGTAATTGTTCTAACTTCTATAAAATATTATTTTCAGAACTTAATCACTTTAAATAACATTTTATAATAAAATTGAATTTATTTTACAAAAATTAGAGCCTGTAAAAAAATTCACAGTTTCGCCCTTACTATTGCTTATTTACACAGTTTCTACAAAATATTATTAAAATAATAATTTTTTTCATTTTTCTCAAAATCTCCCAAATTAATCCCTCTGGTTAATTATCCAAGCTTACTAAGTTGTTATCCTTAATTAAATTTTTTTAACACTGACCAATGTCAGGTTACTCAATCACACACTCAACAGCAGATAAATTCCAATCATAGAATAGCATGGCATATATCAATTCATGACATGTATCACAATTATAATATAAACAAATAATTATAATAATGTAAATCCACACATCACATCAATTCAATTACTCAGATAAACATCACATCTATCCTGCAATTAATAGTAAACAATACAATATAATAAAATATTTCATACAGAAAATTAATAAATGACTCCACAAATAAGCATGTGATTATCTTAAACTCCTCAGGCATACTCCCCTTACCTCTTGAAGATTAAACTAACAGTCCCCGTTAATCTTTTTATCCCGATCCAATTTTTCCGCCGTCAGCTTAAATCAGTTAACTTGGATATTTCCTTCAAACGAATTGCAACCAAAATAAATCAAATCAAACAACAACACAATTGGCTCATGGAGGTTAGGGTTCGGCTTCAACAACTTTTCTAGGTTAGGAAAATTAAAATTTTGTTAACTTAGGGATTTAGGATCCATAAGTAACTTAAACATGATTAAGCACTTAAACCAAGATTAAGAACCAAGAACATGAATCAAAACTCATCTAGTCCCAAGAACTAGGGTTTCGGTTTTCTCAAGATCATAGGCTAGAAGTTTTTAAAATTTCTTCAACTCTTGGATTTAATCAATATACAAGACTTAGAGTTGGATTCAAGTGTTACAAAACCACTTTTGAATCACAAAACCATCAAGTGTTCATAACTAGGGTTTCGGCCTTTATGAAACAAATAGGTTAGAGTTTGATTTTTGATCTTCTATTTACTTACATACAAGAACTATCAAGGTACTAGAAGATTGAATCATGAATAAAGACATGAAAATGAAACAAAACCCATGAACATCATTTTGTCATAGATTCGGCCCAGTCCATAAATTTAGGAAAGAAATTTCTCATGATCATATGCTTCTATATTATGAAAATAGAGATGATTATAAGTTCATAGCAATTGGTTTCATGTCAAAAGGATTTTTCTAGAATTAGTTATGAATTTTTGAATCTAGTTTCATGAACTTTGAGTGAAATGAAGAACACGTTTATTTATGTCATAAATATACAAAATTTGTGAAGAGAAAGGCTTTAAATGACAAGATAAGGAGTTTTTACCTCTTGATGATCAAAGAAAAGAAAGATTTTGATGATGTTCTTCAAAAATCTATTATGGTGTTCTTAAGAGTTTTTTAGGCAAGTTGATGAACTTTGAATAAGAAAAGTCATGAAAATGAAATGGAAAATGGCCTAAATGAAGAAGACAAGTTGGAGCCGTGGGTTTTTAGTTTGGTTTGGTAAAAATTCTTAATGGCATGACTTGTAATTTTCATGAAGAGCCAAGGGTAAAATGGTCATTTCCAAGCAAAAGATTCCTTTGTCATAAATGCTCTATTATGGCCATTATGACGGGGATAAGCTCGTCATAAATGCTTGTCAAATTGGTCAAATCCAACACCTCAGCCCCGTTGCTGACTCCTTGGTTCGTCTGACGCAGGTTTCTCCTAGAGATATCTCGACGTATTCGCCGCAGCAAATATAATATTTTAATTTTTACACCAAAATTTTCAAAGCTTCCAGTATCGTAGTAAATACGATAAAAACATTTTTCATCTCGTTCACGAATTAAAATTAGGTCTTATGAGCAGTAAACTTTTACTGTCAGTGAAAACGCAGATCGGGTTCCGTCTGAATTTTCAACCCAAAATTTCATTGTAACCCTAGGATATAAAACATGACGGGAAAATAACAGTATTTTACCCCAAATCATTTTCTAAGTCTCGGATAAAAATATATATTTGTATATTAATTCCCGACACTAGAAAGCTGCGAAAAATCGGGGTGTTACATTACTACCCCACTAAAAAAAATTTATTCCTCGAAATTATGTACCTGTAAAAAGTTCAGGATATTGTAATCTCATTTTGTCCTCAGCTTCCCACGTCGCTTCTCCAGTAGTTTCATTCCAAATAACTTTGACTAATGAAATTTGTTTACCCCTGAGTTGCTTCATCAACTTATCTTCGATTCGTACAGGCGAAGTCTCATAAGACAAGTTTTCTTTTAATTGTACTTCATCGGGTTCGATTATGTGTGATGGATCAGGAATATAATTCCTTAGTTGTGAAACATGGAATACATCATGAATATTTGAAAGGAAAGGCGGCAAAGAAATTTGATAGGTTACTGGACCAACACGACGAAGAATTTGGTATGGTCCAATGAATTTAGGAGTGAGCTTTCTGGATTTCATAACCCTACCTACCCCAGTCGTTGGTGCGACTCTCAGAAATACATGTTCACCTTCTTCAAACTCGAGAGGTCGTCTCCTTTGATATGAATAACTCTTATGTCTACTTTGTGCCGTTTTCATCTTTTCACGGATTTGTTTTACTTTTTCCATCGTCACGCATGATTTCAGGACCTAAAATCATGTTTTCCCCATCTTTGTACCAACACACAGGTGTTTGACATTTCCTTCCATACAAAGCCTCATAGGGTGCCATCCCTATACTCGAATGAAAACTATTGTTATAGGTGAATTCAATCATCGGTAACAAGTCATCCCAACTCCCTCGATGATCTAAAACACATGCTCTCAGAAAATCTTCTAACGATTGAATCGTTCTTTCTGTTTGTCCATCAGTTTGAGGATGATAAGCTGAACTTAACCTTAACTTAGTTCCTAAAGCTTGATGTAAACTTCCCCAAAAACGTGAAGTAAACTTCGGATCTCTATCTGACACAATACTCGATGGTATTCCATGTAATCTGATTACTTCCTTGACATAAATATTCGTCAATTTATTGTATAATTGATCTTAACAGGTAAGAAATGTACCGATTTCGTTAGCCTGTCAACAATTACCCAAATTGAATCAAAACCTTTAGAAGTTCGCGGTAAACTTACCACAAAATCCATTGATATGCTGTCCCACTTCCATTCTGGTATATCTAGTGATGTAAGCATACCTCCTGGCCTTTGATGTTCCACCTTTGCTTTTTGACATGTCAGACAAGATGCAACGTACTCTGCTACTTGCTTTTTCATGCCTGGCCACCAAAATCTTTGTCTCAAGTCTTGGTACATCTTCTTTGATCCAGGATGAATACTTAACTTACTCTTATGTGATTCATCTAAAATCATCTTTTTCATCTCAGGATTATCAGGTACACATATTCGTCCATTGCACCTTAAGATATGGTCTGATCCCAAACTAAATTCTGCAACTTTTCCTTGTCTCATTAACTTCCTCTTCTCTTGAAGATAAGCATCCGAAATTTGTCGTTCTCGGATTTCTTCCATTAATCCACTAGAAATTTTGATCATTCCCACACTGATCTCCTCCTTATCAAATTCCATAATCAAATTAAGATCGCAAAACTTTTCTATTAACTTTAATTCCCTTACCATCATAGCTGAGATATGAATGGCTTTTCTGCTAAGTGCATCAGCTACAACGTTAGCCTTTCCAGGATGATACTGCAACTTGAAATCGTAATCTTTCAGAAATTCCATCCAACGTCTTTGTCTCATGTTGAGTTCCTTCTGATCAAGCAGATATTTAAAACTTTTGTGGTCACTAAAGACATCGAACATTACTCCGTACAAGTAATGCCTCCATATCTTTAGTTCAAAAACCACTGCAGCTAATTCCAGATCATGCGTCGGATAATTTCTTTCATGTGTTTTCAACTGACGGGATGCGTAAGCTACAACTTTCCTATGTTACATCAACACCCATCCTAAACCTTGATGAGAAGCATTGTTGGACTAAAATATAGGCAAGTATACCTAGTCGAACAAGTAATACGGTGGTGAGACCGGTTATCGTATCCACAGGGATCGGTTGCCAATTACCAATTCACAAATCAAGCAACTATCTAGACTAAACTATAAATCAAGAGAAATCAAAACAGAAAAACAAAAGCAATAAAATGTTTTTTTGTCTTTTTGGGAACTTTTAACAAACACTTGGAGTGCAGAAAGAGGTGTTGGGATTAAATTTCACCAAACCTTAGCCTCATGAAATACCAAGACTAGATACCTCCCATTCATGCTTCAAATATTAAAATCAACCCACGAAATTACTCAAGCCTTGATTCCTCAAATAACAAGAGCCTAAATCCATTATTAGACCCTAATTCCTTAGGTGGCCTAGATTAATGAATTTGCATTAAGAGTATGGATTACGCGATTACTAATAAACCAAACTCCATTCCTAGATGAAAGGTTTACTAGGTGATTAATTCCAGATCAAGAATTGATAAGAACGTCCCCTTTCAAATCAAATCTTAAAATCAGTTTATGGGTAGCTAAACCACAAAAAGCATTAAGCGTAGGAATTAAACACTAATACGAAGGCATGAACACAGATTGATCAATCATGGCAAATACATAATATTCAGTTTGGTTACATCTAATCCCAACAACAGGGATTTAGCTACTCATAGAGAAAGCCAAAACTAAAACATTAGGGACAAAGGAAAGAAGAAGGGAAAGAAGAACTCGATCCATTGGATGCTTTTCCCAGCCGTCGGCCTCCTTTGATTCTAGGGTTTCAGTCCTCCTCAACCATAGCCTCCAAGGTCTTCCTAGGGTAAAAGTCCCTCTTTTTCTGTCTGGAAGAATCCCAGTCCAGAGTTCTCCAGCCTCCTTTTCTGTTCTGTGTGCTCATATTTATAGGGAGGCCGCGCGTCACGGCCGTGATGGCGATCACAGCCAGGCCGTGACGTGTTCTGGAATGGGAGCGCTTTCAAATTTGGAGCATCACGGCCGTGATGCTCATCACGGATAGGTCGTGATCAGTTTTTCCTGGTCTGTCACGACCGTGATGGGCATCACAGCTAGGCCGTGACAGCTTCTGACTTTTGCCTTCAATCTTCTCGGTTTTCTTGATCAAGGCCGTGATGGTCATCACGGCCAGGCCGTGATGGGCTCTGCTTGGCTCATTTTCTTCACTTTTCAAGCTCTATTTCATCCAAGCTCCATCATGGCTGATTCTAAGCATTTAAACATTAATTTATGCAAAACAACACCACGAAACCGCCTTACCCGTTCCAAGGTAAAAACTAACTAAAGTCAAACTAAATATGCCTAAACTATATGAAAATGCGTTCAGAAATGTACATGAATTATGATGTGAAATCACACTATCAAATCACCCCAAGCTTATTCAATTGCTTGTCCTCAAGCAATCACTAAGGCCGAAGTGATATATAATTAGAACATGGATAGTGAACCAAGAACCCGAGCAACTAATCCAAGTAACAGGCATTTTCAAATAATTCAGCAAGAGATGATCAAATTCAAGTCCAATTAGAAGCTTAGGTTTCTTAGACTCACATTCTCACTGATTCGGGCACTCTTTCTTACCTCACTCAAGTGTTCAAGGATATATGATAATTCGCTCAATTTCCTCAAGGAATGAATTCTACCATAGCTTGACTATCAACCAAATCTATACTTTATTAATGAAAACAATTAAGAATCAAGAGGTCTTTTCTTTGGTTGTAACGTGGCCATAGGATTAGTCGTTAGGTGGGGAACTCAAGAAAAGGAAATTTCACAAAGGCTAAACAAAATATCAATCATTGCAAAGCATGACACCTTATAAAATACCTTTTTGGGTTTTGATTCTTTTTTTCACCTTTCTTTCTTTCTTTTCATTTTATTTCTCACTTTTCTTTTTGTCATCCCCTTCTCTATATATATTTCTTTTTCTTTTTCTAATTTTTTTTTCTTTTTTTTTCTTTTGGATAAGGGGAGATTTTCAATCCAAGAGAAATATTTTTCTAACTTTCTCATCCCATACTTTTTCAACTACCTTTTTACCCTTTTTGTAATACCTTAAAAGGTGCCATACCAAGCATATTCATCAAAGTAATTCGAGGTACCAAGAAAAGTATTTTATTTTTTTTAGGCTCAAAACTGGGCAACTAATGGGTAGCATTTAGTCAATCAAAGATCAGAAGGCCGGAAAAATACCTAGTGCCTCAATCATTTTCAAAAATGTTTTAAAAAATTTTTAAGCTTCAAAACGGTTTCAAGTCAAGTTCTAGAGAAATACAATCCAAGAGGAATAACACTCTAACACAAAGAATGGGTAAATTTAGTGAGTACCCCTTTTGGCTCAAAAATCTCACATTTAGTAGTTTAGAAATCAATGAGAAACAAAAATCTACGAAACCACATGCTAATTATCAACTATCAAAGATCATCTCAAGAATTTTTATTTGTAGCCTTATCACAAGAATAAAAAATTGGGTTCAAAAATTCACTATCTCAATTTATTTGGCACTCAGTTCTCACAATTGGATGCATAATCTAAGCAAGGGGCAATCAAATCATGTGATCATGCAAAACTATTCCTAAATGAATACAATATGAAAAATGCAAAAATACCCCTACCCCAAGCTTAAAAATTTACATTGTCCCCAATGTAAATAATCAAGTCGGAGAGAGGAGAAAAATAAATAAAAATATATATATATTTTGGAACAACTCACCGAGGTGGTAGCGGGTGTTGGCTCACATTCCAGTCAAAAGCTTGTTGGAAATTGTGTCGCGGCCGTGAGGCTCATAACGGGCAGGCCGTGATCAATTCTGGTCCAAAGGAAGAAGCCTGTCACAACCGTGAGATGCTCTCTGATCTTCCTGGGTAGCTTATCACGCCTGTGATGGGGATCACGACTGGTCCGTGATCCTTTATGATCTTCAATTCTAGCTCATCACGGCCGTGACCAGTGTCACGGCCTGGGCGTGATGGTTGCTGATTTTGTTTCTCCCTGCCCTTTTTGCTCTTCCTTCCTTATTACCCTGAAAACACTCAAAAAACTATTAATTTATGATTATTTACTCTCGATCTTCTCAAATTATTCAAGAGTTAAAAATCAAAAACAAAAAGAAAAAAAGAAAGAAAACTTGCTTTACCTCCCAATAAGCGCTTCTTTAATGTCGCTAGCTTGACTTATTGAGAAGCGCATCCACCTGGATCCCATACCCTGTGGTATAAGGACCAAGGGGTGCCCAAGATGTAAGATCCTCCACCCGGATCCCATGGTTTATGGAGTGGCAATTGCATAAGCAATATGACTCCAACCTTAATTCCTCCTAGCCAATGTGTGAAAACTCCATTGACCTCTTTAACTACAACAATGAACTCGCTTCCTCTTGGGTCAAATGGAATTTTCACAAGGAGGTTTGACAGATAAGTGGAAGGGACTAACTTTGCAGTGTCCACACATGCATGTAAGCCAACATATTTATCTAATGCAGGAAATTCAGATTGCTCAGCAAGCATGGTGGAGTCCACTACCACTTCATCTTCATTTTGAACTATCCCCAAAACCAGATTTTGCTCAAATTGTGCTTCATCTGACTCTTGTACTAACTGTTTGCAAATCTCCTCAACTTGCGTTTTGAAGTTTTGCTTCACAGTTACGATACTGTCACAATTGGCTCTTGCCTTGGCCTCAGAGATGGATAGTTCTTGGGAATATTGTTCTAGAGCAACTTTCAAAGGTGTTTGCTAATTCCATTCCCATTCCTCAATTTCCCAAGGATTTGTGGGAGGTAATTCCTCTTCTTTTGACTCGTTTACCACCACCACCTCATCTTCATTTCGATCCATCCCCACAACCATATTCTGCTCAAATTCTGCTTCATGTGGCTCTATGGGAATCAAACATGGTAGTGGAGGTAGTAAATACGAACAAAAGGTTTCCCATTCCTCCTTGGAGAAATTATATACAAGCCTACCCGTCACAGAATCAATTTGTGCTGGGATAATATGATTCATCAAATCTATGCAGTCTCTCAAACACCAGTCGTCCTCCAAAGTGTGACTTGAGGTTTCCTCATCAGGTGGATAATAATAATTGTCCATGAATTTCGTCCACCTTGCAAAAACAAAACTTAGAAAAAAAAAGATCAAATATATACAGAAAAATAAAATAAAATAATAAAAAAAATGTCTAAATTAGTTGCCTCCTTTGTTACTAATGATGTTGGCAAAACCAATCCCCGGCAACGGCGCCAAAAACTTGTTGGACTAAAATATAGGCAAGTATACCTAGTCGAACAAGTAATACGGTGGTTAGACCGGTTATTGTATCAACAGGGATCGGTTGCCAATTACCAATTCACAAATCAAACAACTATCTAGACTAAACTATAAATCAAGAGAAATCAAAACAGAAAAACAAAAGCAATAAAATGTTTTTTTGTCTTTTTGGGAACTTTTAACAAACACTTGGAGTGCAGAAAGAGGTGTTGGGATTAAATTTCACCAAACCTTTGCCTCATGCAATACCAAGACTAGATACCTCCCATTCATGCTTCAAATATTAAAATCAACCCACGAAATTACTCAAGCCCTGATTCCTCAGATGACAAGAGCCTAAATCCACTAATAGACCCTAATTCCTTAGGTGGCCTAGATTAATGATTTTGCATTAAGAGTAGGGATTACTGTTGAGACACCGGCAAGTGTACCGGGTCGTCGCAAGTAATAAAACACGGTAAGAGTCTACCGAGGTCGAACACAAGGATTGGGTTACCAATTCGACCAATTTCGCGAGAAATCCGATAAGTTGGTTAAGTAGAGAAAGTGGTTGAAGAGAAACTAGGATCACAATTCAAATTAACAAATCGAATCAATTAAAGATATGGTGATGAAATCTGGAATTAAAGGCATCTAAGGTTTCGAATCCACCTACCCAATCATGCAAAGTACCCAAGTGATGATATTCTCCTCCCTAATTTCAATTTTAATGTCAACCGGGACCCCCAAATTCTCCTATATCCACTTCCGTGCTCAATAGGACGTATTCGATGATTGGATTAATTACTTACTAGGTCTCATAATCCTAATCTCGAATTCTATTAATTCTTGTTCCCTATAGGTTGCACCGATCTCCTACTCACTCTCGTGCAATACTCGACCGATGATCCCAATTCAAGTTCTAAAACGCGAATCGCCGCTAGGCCTCAACACGTTTAACTAGTCGATCACGCTAGCATATAATCGACACAATGAAAACAGAATTGGAAAACAATAATTGAATTAAAGGAGAGAGAGTTACATTACATGAACACTATGCCGCCATGGGTGGCTTCATCAATCCCTTAGACAAGAGGATTAGTTCCTCATGTCCGTAACAACGACACACGTACAATCGGAAATCATCCTAAGACTAAGAATTAAGAGAAGAGAAGAGGAGACGCAGCCCCAGAATAAGGATTACAAAATATCTCTAAAAAGTTCTGATCCAAAAGTCCTCTTTTTCTGTTCTGATCTGCTCTATTTATAAGGAGGCCACGCGTCACGGCCGTGATGGCCATCACGGCCAGGCCGTGACGGCTTCTACTTCTGGCGCACTTCTGGAAGTTAAACTCTCGCGACGCGAAGGATGTCTCGCGACGCGAGTCTTCTTGTCACGGCCCGTGATGTGAATCACGGCTAGGCCGTGATGGTCTCTGTCTCTGGTGCTTTTCTGGAGTTCAAACACTCGCGACGCGAAGGACGTCTCGCGACGCGAACATTCTTTTCACGGCCTGTGATGTGAATCACGGCTAGGCCGTGATGGTCTCTGACTTGTGTGGATTTTTGGTCACGGCCGTGATACACATCACGGCTAGGCCGTGATGGTCTCTGACTTCCAAGTCTTCAAACTCTCGCGGGGTGAGCTTCCTCTCGCGGGGTGAGAATCTCCAGAATGTAAATCTCCACTATTTCTTGACTTTCCTTAATTCTCAGAGCTTCACTTATTGTCCTGAAAACAACACAAGCAACCACAAGCGTAATTCTATTCAAAAGAAGCTAAAAACTACACAAAAGACGCAAAACGAGTCAAAGTCCAACTTAGGAACAAAACAAGGCAAATTTGGGTGAAAACGAGAGTGAACTCGACTAATTGGCACATAAACCCTAGTTTATCTAGTCATAAAACTAGATAAGCCAGAGGCTTATCAAAACACCCCAAACTTAAACCTTGCTTGTCCCCAAGCAAGCTTAAAACTCAAAAACGACTTAAGACTTGGCAAGCCTAAAGATCTAATCAATTTCGCACAAATTTCATACAACTTTACAAAACAGTTTTCTTCTTTGATTCCCCCATCCCCCCCCTTTTTTCATCAATGTAATCCCCACATTCATCTACTTTAAACAATTGAGAATTTATCATTCATGCCATCATTACTCTAAGTTGAGGCTCAAAGATACACACAAAGGAAGATCACCTATTCCAAACAATTACCTTCCTCACAAGGGTATGTAAAATTTCACTCATTCACTCAATTCGTCAAGGCTTTCAACTTTTTCACTCAATTTCACTTATCAAGAGCACTTCCCATGAATTTGATTTTCATCTCAAAAATGGTCCCCACGTAAACATGTATGCAACATCAGAAGGTCTTTTAAAGGTTGTAGTGGGGCCTGGCTCAGGGTAGGATAATGAAGGATATTTAGGCTTAAGTCCCTAGGAACTAAGAGAGCATGAGCATTTTGACACTTTTTCCACTCAAATTCCTTTTTCCATTTTTTCATTTGGGCTCGGGTGACTACATCCTTTTCCTTGCTAATCTTTTTGTTTTGCCCCTTTTCTTTTGGCAATTTTTTTTTTTGTTTTCTTCTTTTCTTTCCTTTTCTTTTTGCCTTGGGTCAACCTTTATTTTCTTTTTCTCACCTCAATATGGCACATCACCTTGTAGCCACCCCAAACTTAGTTTCTCACAACCTTTCTCTTGCTCCTTTCCATGCTCTCCTAATCCTAAGATTGGTTTAACATGGTTTTTCAGATTTTGGCTCGTAATGTAGGGTCATCAAGAAACAATAGGTCAATTGGGCTCAATTTGGCTAACTAGGGAACATGCATTAGGGGTGGTCCTTTTTAGGCCAAGTGGTTTTTCAAAGAAAATTGCCTAAATCATTTGATGCAACACATAAACATGCAAACCATATAGAGATTCAAGCAAATTCGGGAAAGTGCAACTTAACAGTGATTCACACATTCAAAAACAGAGTTGGAGGCTCAAATCCTCACCTGGACATTTTGCAAATTATTTGACCGAGATACGATTCCTAGTGTGTGCACCCCCTCACCCCAAACTTATCATAAATCAAGTAATCACAACAAAATTCTCAAAGTTCAGTTTTCAATTTTTAAGTGGGGATAAATTTTTCTAATTTCAGAACTTAGGGAAAATCATCAATGGTCAAATAATTCATGCAATTAATCTATGCTAAATTCAATTAAAATCTAATAAGCTTGCCGACACGACATTCATACAACAACTCTTGATCTTCACAAATTATTCAAGAGTGACAAACAAAAACAAAACAAACACAAAAACAAAAACAAGATTGAGGAAAGGAGAGGGTACCTAGCTTGGGTTGCCTCCCAAGTAGCGCTTGTTTAACGTCCCGAGCCTGACTCAAGTCGCCCCTAAGGGTTAATCCGGAGGAAGATCCTGCTTGCCATGCCATTCCTTGGCCCGTTCTTTGTAGGTTTGTGCCCTTTTATATGCTCGCAAGCGGTTCCCGGACAGCTCATTTAAGTTCAGGACCCTTCTATAATCAGCACGAACTCTCCACTCCGTGGTGATCCTTTTTGAGATCAATTCATTGTCTGTACTGACCACCACGGTTGTGCCACCCTTCAACCTTGGTGCCTTACCCTTCTTTTTCATTCCTTTGCTGCTGAGTTCTTTCCTTGCACATTCTTCCCTTGGGAGACTCGGTATGGGTTCCATGTCTCGTAGCCACTCAAGGTAGACTTCATCCCCCGAAGGGCCTTTTTCCTCACTGTCTTTCTCATGAGATTCTACCGATACTGTTGCAAATGAAGGATCCTGGTCTTCTCGAGTTGTCTTCACCTTTTCAGTTGGGTCCACCACATCCACTCGATACACTTCCGACCTCTCTGTAGGGTGCTTCATTGCTTCAAAGAGATTGAAGACTACCTCATCATCTTGCACCCTTAGAGTGAGTTTCCCTTGCCGCACATCTATCAAGGCACCCCCAGTGGCCAAGAAGGGCCTACCCAATATGAGAGGAACCTCGGCGTCTTCATCCATATCAAGCACTACAAAGTCCGCCGGAAATATGAGCTTGTCCACTTTTACTAACAAGTCTTCAACCACCCCATAAGGATATTTTATAGAGCGATCGGCTAGTTGGAGCGACATCCGTGTATCCTTGAATTCTTTGATCCCCAACCTCTTCATCATAGAGAGGGGCATCAAGTTGATGCTTGCCCCTAGATCACACAATGCCTTCCCTACAGTCATCCCCCCAATGGTGCATGGTATCGAAAAAGAACCGGGATCCTTCAACTTTGGAGGTAGTTTTCTCTGAGGAATGGCACTACACTCCTCGGTCAAAGCAACCGTTTCTTCATCCACTATCCTCCGCTTCTTGGTGAGAAGCTCTTTCATAAACCGGGCATATGATGGCATCTGTTCCAAGGCTTCCGCAAATGGAATGTTAATCTGAAGTTTTCGGAAGACATCAAGGAACTTATTGAATTGCTTATCCTGTTGAGGCTTCTTCAATCTTTCAGGATACGGTACCTTCATGTAGGGCGGGAGGTCTTGGGGTTCAACCCACTTCTTCTTTCGGAATTCTTCATCTACAAGTTTCAGCCTTCCCCTTGCTCCGGTGCCTTGTCGCTTGCCAACTTTTCTTTTTCTGGTTGCTCTTCCTCAACGGGTAGTTGTTCCGGGCCCTTGTCATCCTGAGAACTAGTGGTACCCCTGCTAGGTTCCAACACCCTTCCGCTTCTAGTTGTGATGGCATTGCATTGGTTCTTCGGGTTGTTCTCGGTGTCACCTGGGAGAGTGCCTGGGAGACGCTCATTAAGTTGCCTTGCGAGTTGAGCAACCTGCGTCTCTAGATTGTGAATTGCTGACCCTGTATGAGTTGCCAACTTGTCAACTGACGCATTCACTTTCTCTAAAGCTGTGTATGTATAGGTTGAAAGCTTCTCAACTGTCGTGGTCATCTTTTCAAAGGCCAGCTCCCACGGTTGTCTTCCACCATCTGATATTTGCAACTGATTAGGCCCCGGAAGAGCCTGCTGAGTATTGCGCTGCTGAATTCCAATGTTCGGTCTCAGACCCTGTTGAGGTTGTTGCCAATTCTGTTGAGGGTGTTGTTGACCGGCTAGACCACCATTAACATCACTCCAAGCAAATCCCGGATGGTCTCTCCTCATGTACCCCCTATTCTGATTCTGATTGTAGTCATTTTGTCTGTTCCTCTGATAGTTATTCTGGGGCACAATTTCATAAAAGTTGTGGCAAGAGTCCACATGTTCCTGAGGGAAATTTAGCGGGCAAATCTGAGTGTCATGATCTCCATTACAATTTGCACAACCCGGAGGCATTCCCTCGTGTATCGCATTAACCCTCTTGTTCCCGGACAAACCCTCATTCTGCATCTTCAAAAGTCTGTTTTGCTCTAAAATGGCTTCCATTGTCCCAGAACTGATTCCACTCGAGGTCTCCCTACCACGGTTGTAATCATTATATGACATCTTCTCTAACAATGTCCATCCATCCTCCGCTGATAAATAAGAGAAAGATCCGCCAGCTGCGGCATCACAGTTCATCTGATAGCGTCCCCTCAACCCATTAAAGAAATGCTGAACTTTGGAAACCGGGTCAAAGAACGCTGAGGGACATCTTCTCAATAACCCATTGTACCTCTCCCACGCTTCATTGTAAGTCTCACCCTCCGTCTGCTTGAATGATGTGACGGCTATTCTTGCTTGTGCCGCCTTCTGAGGAGGAAAATATTTGGTTAGGAACTTCTGTACCATCTGCTCCCAAGTTCTGATGCTGTTCCTATCCAAACTGTCAACCCAGTCGCGAGCGACATCCCTAAGAGAAAGAGGGAAAAGCCGCAAGCGAAACTCATCTTGTGAGACTCCTCTTGTCTTCTGTAGGTCACAAGCTTCAAGGAAGCGAGTGATGTGTCTATGCGGGTCCTGTTTGCCACTCCCATCAAACTGATTCTCGCGGATCTGGTATGTGACACATGCTTCCACTCTGAAGGAGTCTGTATTCAGGTTGCCCCTCACAATCGAAGAGTCACAATCTCCCAAGCTTGGTAGATCGTACTCGAAGAGAGGCTTGTAACGAGGAGGAGGAGGAGGAGGAGGGTTTTCTTCAGCCATGCCCTCTATTTTAACTCCTTCAATTCTTTTCCGTTCCCTGGCTTCTTTCCTTAATTGCCTCTCGGTCCTGGTGATCTCGGAATCAAATAGCAAGTCCTCTTGTAGAAGGGTACCTCGCATACAAAAACAGGCAAAGACCAAGTGGAATCAAAGAAGCAGAGAAAAATAATAGCAATTAAATAAAAGAAAATAAAACTAAAAGTCAGCTTAACCAAACAGCCGAATTTCCTAAAAATTAGGAAAATTGGTTGTGCCAATCCCCGGCAATGGCGCCAAAAACTTGTTGAGACACCGGCAAGTGTACCGGGTCGTCGCAAGTAATAAAACACGGTAAGAGTCTACCGAGGTCGAACACAAGGATTGGGTTACCAATTCGACCAATTTCGCGAGAAATCCGATAAGTTGGTTAAGTAGAGAAAGTGGTTGAAGAGAAACTAGGATCACAATTCAAATTAACAAATCGAATCAATTAAAGATATGGTGATGAAATCTGGAATTAAAGGCATCTAAGGTTTCGAATCCACCTACCCAATCATGCAAAGTACCCAAGTGATGATATTCTCCTCCCTAATTTCAATTTTAATGTCAACCGGGATCCCCAAATTCTCCTATATCCACTTCCGTGCTCAATAGGACATATTCGATGATTGCATTAATTACTTACTAGGTCTCATAATCCTAATCTCGAATTCTATTAATTATTGTTCCCTATAGGTTGCACCGATCTCCTACTCACTCTCGTGCAATACTCGACCGATGATCCCAATTCAAGTTCTAAAACGCGAATCGCCGCTAGGCCTCAACACGTTTAACTAGTCGATCACGCTAGCATATAATCGACACAATGAAAACAGAATTGGAAAACAATAATTGAATTAAAGGAGAGAGAGTTACATTACATGAACACTATGCCGCCATGGGTGGCTTCATCGATCCCTTAGACAAGAGGATTAGTTCCTCATGTCCGTAACAACGACACACGTACAATCGGAAATCACCCTAAGACTAAGAATTAAGAGAAGAGAAGAGGAGACGCAGCCCCAGAATAAGGATTACAAAATATCTCTAAAAAGTTCTGATCCAAAAGTCCTCTTTTTCTGTTCTGATCTGCTCTATTTATAAGGAGGCCACGCGTCACGGCCGTGATGGCCATCACGGCCAGGCCGTGACGGCTTCTGCTTCTGGCGCACTTCTGGAAGTTAAACTCTCGCGACGCGAAGGATGTCTCGCGACGCGAGTCTTCTTGTCACGGCCCGTGATGTGAATCACGGCTAGGCCGTGATGGTCTCTGTCTCTGGTGCTTTTCTGGAGTTCAAACACTCGCGACGCGAAGGACGTCTCGCGATGCGAACCTTCTTTTCACGGCCCGTGATGTGAATCACGGCTAGGCCGTGATGGTCTCTGACTTCTGTGGATTTTTGGTCACGGCCGTGATACACGTCACGGCTAGGCCGTGATGGTCTCTGACTTCCAAGTCTTCAAACTCTCGCGGGGCGAGCTTCCTCTCGCGGGGAGAGAATCTCCAGAATGGCAATCTCCACTATTTCTTGACTTTCCTTAATTCTCAGAGCTTCACTTATTGTCCTGAAAACAACACAAGCAACCACAAGCGTAATTCTATTCAAAAGAAGCTAAAAACTACACAAAAGACGCAAAACGAGTCAAAGTCCAACTTAGGAACAAAACAAGGCAAATTTGGGCGAAAACGAGAGTGAACTCGACTAATTGGCACATAAACCCTAGTTTATCTAGTCATAAAACTAGATAAGCCAGAGGCTTATCAATTACGCGATTACTAATTAACCAAACTCCATTCCTAGATGCAAGGTTTACTAGGTGATTAATTCCAGATCGAGAATTGATAAGAACGTCCCCATTGCAAATCAAATCTTAAAATCAGTTTATGGGTAGCTAAACCACAAAAAGCATTAAGCGTAGGAATTATACACTAATACGAAGGCATGAACACAGATTAATCAATCATGGAAAATACATAATATTCAGTTTGGTTACATCTAATCCCAACAACAGGGATTTAGCTACTCATAGAGAAAGCCAAAACTAAAACAGTAGGGACAAAGGAAAGAAGAAGGGAAATAAGAAACTCCATTGGAAGCTTTTCCCAGCAGTCGGCCTCCTTTGATTCTAGGGTTCCAGTCCTCCTCAACCGCAGCCTCCAAGGTCTTCCTAGGGTAAAAGTCCCTCTTTTTCTGTCTGGAAGAATCCCAGTCCAGAGTTCTCTAGTCTCCTTTTCTGTTCTCTACGCTCATATTTATAGAGAGGCCGCGCGTCACGGCCGTGATGGCCATCATAGCCAGGCCGTGACGTGTTATGGAATGGGCGCGCTTTCAAATTTGGAGCATCACGGTCGTGATGCTCATCACAGCTACGCCGTGATCAGTTCTGCCTGGCCTTTCACGGCCGTGATGGGCATCACGGCTAGGCCGTGACAGCTTCTGACTTTTGCCTTCAATCTTCTCAGTTTTCTTGATCATGGCCGTGATGGGCTCTGCTTAGCTCATTTTCTTCACTTTTCAAGCTCTATTTCATCCAAGCTCCATCATGACTGATTATGAGCGTTTAAACATTAATTTCTGCAAAACAACGCTTCGAAACCGCCTTACCCGTTCCAAGGATAAAACTAACTAAAATCAAACTAAATGTGCCTAAACTATATTAAAATGCATGCAGGTATGTACATGAATTATGATGTGAAATCACACTATCAAGCATCACAATACACTTTGTAAGGTTCATTTGGTTCAGGTAATATTAAAACTGGTGAGGTTGTCAATTGTTCCTTAATCCTCTGAAAACTTTCTTCACATTTGTCTTCCCATACAAAAGGTTGATCTTTCCTCGTAAGCAAGGTTAACGGTGAAACTATCTTGGAAAATCCTTCAATAAATCTTCTATAGTAACCGGCTAGAACCACAAAACTTCTGATCTCCGTTACTGTCTTTGGTCTTTCCCAAGAAAGTACCGCTTCTACTTTTGCAGTATCAACAGCAATAGCTTCCTTTGTAATCACATGTCCTAAGAACTTTACTTCCTTAAGCCAAAATTCGCACTTAGACAATTTTGCATAAAAAATCTTCTCACGCAGAATCTGTAAAACTTGCGCAAGTGTTCTTCATGTTCCTCATTACTCTTAGAGTAAATAAGAATATCATCAATAAACACCACAACAAACTTATCAAGGAACGGACGAAAAATCTGGTTCATGTAGTCCATGAAGATAGCAGGTGCATTCGTCACTCCGAATGGCATTACGAGATATTCATAATGTCCGTAACGAGTTCTGAACGCATTTCTTGGAATATCTTCACTTTTTACTCTAATATGATGATAACATGTTCTCAAGTCAATCTTCGGGAACACAACAGCTCCTCGCAGTTGATCCATCAGATCATCTATACGCGGTAACGGATACTTATTCTTAATCGTCACTTTATTAAGTTGTCGAAAATCCATGTAAAGTCTCGAACCTCCGTCTTTCTTTCTCACTAACAAAACTGGTGCTCCCCACGGAGAAACACTTGGTCAAATAAATTGTTTTGACAAAAGGTCCTCTAGTTGAGTTTTCAATTCCACAAGCTCTATAGGCGCCATCCTATATGAAGAAATAGAAATTGGTCCTGTTCTTGGTATCAAATCGATGGAGAATTCAATTTCTTTTACTGGCGGCAATCCAGGGACGTCATTAGGAAACACATCCAGAAATTCCCTTACTATCGGCATAGTACTCAAATCGATCTCCCTCTCAACTTCTAAGTTAGTTAAAAGCATGTATCCCTGATCTCTTTCTCTCGAAAAAGTTCTTATATGGTTAGTAGATAAGATTCCAGAAATCTCAGGAATAGGAAAAATTAGAGTCTTATTAGCACAATCTAAGATAATATGGTTGGAAGATAACCAATCCATGCCTAAAATCACATCTAACTGTATTAAAGGCAGGCATATCAAATCAACAAGAAAATGTCTATCCTGCATAACGATAGGACAGTTCAGACATAGAATTCACAACAACTGGCCTAGCAGTTGGAGTTGAAACAATCAAGTCATAGAATAAAGAAGAAATAGGCAATTTCAAATGTTTCACAGAATCCATCGCAATAAAGGAATGTGTCACACCCGAATCAAAAAGTACAGTTAAGAGATTACCAGCTATGTCGCAACTACCTTGTATGAGATCATCAGAATCAGAAGCCTCGGCACCACTCATGGTGTAAACTCTCCCCTTAGCCATCGGTTTATTGGTCTTGACAGTATTGACAATTGGTGCAGTCCTTGGTCTACCACAGTCTTTAGCTACACGTCCCATCTGACCACAATTGAAACACTTAAGTCCTCTCACTGGACAATTGTTCGCCATATGATTTGGATCTCCACACTTGTAACATTTTTTGATTATGTTTTGATTTTGATTCTTATGGCCTCCACCACTAGATGCAGTAGCTACAGGATGATAGGGTTGTTGATAGCGATTATTCCCCGATGCTCGATAATACGGTTTACTCTGGACCTGCTTCCCTTTCTGGTTCTGATATTGGCCTTTGGATTTTGATGATCCTCCCACATATCCTCTGTTATCTTTTCCCTTCCTCATTTGCTCTATCTTCCTACACTTCTCAACCAAAGCTTGGAAATTCCTGATTTCCAGTGGAAGTACAGATTCCTTAATCTCGAATCGTAATCCTGCTTCGAAACGTTCACACTCCCAATCTTCATCTGGATTGTTTTGGTAAAAGTTGAAGTACTTGGCCAATGACTCAAATTTGGCTGCATACTCTCCTACAGATAAATCCCTATGAGACAGACGTAAAAATTCTTGCTCCTTCTCTGCTCGAGCGCTATGTAGAAAATACTTATTTAGATACATGTTCTTAAATATCGCCCAAGTAATCACCTGATTCTCTGCTTCTAGTAATTGCTTAGTGCCTCTTCACCAATACTCAGCATCTCCTAACAGCAGATGGGTAGCATACGGTACCTTCACTCCTTCTGGGCTATTAATCAACTCAAAAATCTTCTCCACTTCCTGAATCCATAAGTCAGCCTTGATAGGATCCACACCTCCATGAAATTGTGGAGGATTATGGCGTCTAAAAGCAGTAAGACCTCTGCCTTCAGCAGCCTGTTCCGCTCGAATTTGCTCCTGCAAATTCTGGGCAGCCATTGTTGCAGTTTGTTGTATAATAGCAGCAGCTACATCCTCCATTGCTTGTGCAGCAAAGTCCATACCTCCTCCTTCTTCATAATTTTCCTCAAGATTCCCTCGACCGTTAACACGACCACCTCTACGACCTCTTCCACGACCGCGTCCACGTCCACGTATACCTTCTGGTTCCATAACTGACCTACAAGACATAATCAGTTAAATGGCAACCAGAAAATAAAACTTTAATCTAATAACTATCACACATTACTTCTAAGAAGTAATTCAAACAATTCCCTTCAGAGATCTGGTCGCGCTGTCGCGCACGCGCCAAAAAGGACGAGCGGGTTTTAAAACGGTAGTTTAGGGCGACAACTCGGATGTCGTTCTCAAGGACTCTTAAAGTGTTATTTTCCACAAAAATAAGTTTTGGGGGGGGGGGGGGGGGTTTGGATTGAGATGCAATCAAAGAAAACAAAATAATGAAAACAGAGCAATAAAACAAGACAGTTCAAAGAGGTTATCAAATGGCCAAAAACAGATTAATCTATTGCTCTCGATTTCCCAACTATCATAGGTTCATGCAATTTCCAAGCCCTAAGCAGATTTTAATCCCCTCCCGGTTGTAGCAACAATTTACAAGCGAAACCACTACTACAGATACATGTCCCTATTCCCGAATTAAGCAAACGGGGTTAAGCCCTTCGTGAACTAAGCGAACACGAAACGTACACACGCAAAATAAGCAGATGCGATTAATTATAGGAACATGATATCACCGGAATTAAATCAACACAATACAATATACTCCTGAATTAAGCAAACAGAAATATAAAGCATGGCATTGAAGAGGGAAAAACATACAAAACAGGAAATACAAGAACCTCAAGTGTATGGAAATCAATTACAATAGATCAATCCTAGAAACTTAGTTCTCCATAACAAAAACGAAAACACACAGAGAAAAAATGTAAACAGAACAATGGAGAAGCAAAAGTCCTTCCAAACTGTTCAGAACAGCTATTTATACTAATCAGAAAGTACGTCTACTCGCGAGGCGAAGCCTCTCTCGCGACGCGAATCTTGTGAACAGTTTGCAACCTTTGGTATTCTCGCGAGGCGAACGGATGCTCGCGTGGCGAGACTCTTCAACTTCAAAACTGCCACAGCCGTGACCTTTAACATGCATCAACCGTGCTGACTTTTGCTCTTCAGGGATGGATTACTCGCGACGCGAGTAAAGTCTTCGCGAGGCGACACAGAAACCTTGCAATTTCCTGGAACAGTCAGCCTTCGGGGTCGCGAGGCGAGAAGAGAAGTCGCGGGGCGAACCAGAGAGGATGTCAATTTCACTGTTCTGCTGGCTTTCAGGTTCGCGAGGCGAGCAAAACTCTCGCGAGGCGAATTCCCTGCTTCTCTATTCTCAACTTCTACTTAACCTGAAAACAAAGAAATAACTATAAGTGTATTATTTGACTCAAACTAGCTAAATTAACCTAAAACTACTCTAGAGACTCAAAACCCTGCTTGAGGACAATCTAATCTAATTTGGGTGAAAATAGGATATAATTTGCACAAAACCCTGGTCATACTAGCCATAAAACTAGATGAGCCAGAGGCTTATCAAGATCACACAACATCAACTCAACAGACCTACTCCAAAAGATTTCCCGAAAGACTCGACCAGCTCTGATACCACTAATGCGACACCGCATTTTCAGGTATCACATTTACGTAACATTATTCAAACATCAAACCAAATAAAAATATTAAGTTGATGGTTTCCTTCGGAAAACAAGATTCATTTTCTAATTCCCTATACTTCTAAAAAAATGATAAAATTTTTCTTTTTTTTTCTTATTACTGTACACTAAACAAACACTCGTAAAATAATATACATCACTATATATATTTTACATATGCTTCAACATTTTACATCAGACCTTTTTCTTACCAGGTCACCATCTACTTGTCACACATATTTTACAGAGGCCCAATATTCAAATGGAACATAGTCCATAACAGATACATTGATCCACTCCGGACTCAATGATCACATCTCCTGACACGTCTGCCATATACATTGGTCCCTTCTGAACTCAATGCCCAAAATCACATGACACAACTGTCATTTATGCATGAGAAAAACTTTTATTCTCGATTTGTTTTCTTTGTCGTAATAATCTTTCCTTGTCGAAGCACAAAGCTTAACGACACACAGGACACACAGTCTGAGTGCTCAATCACAAAGCCCATAAATCGATGCACCAGTTTTAGGCTCGCGGATATGGAACTCACAGATTCCACATCAATTTAGGAAACACAGTCCAAAAACAAAACTTTGTAGGACACTCCGTCCCATGACACAGATCCTTGATCTTCGTGTCCATACGACACTAGAACCCCGACGTCTCGGTTTCTAGGTATATTTATCTGCTTGTAAAACATTTCACTCAGTGAAAAACAAATACAAACAACAGCTCCGAAAACTTATCCAAGTTTAATGGAATAATTTCACTGAATAAAAATATTTTTACATAAATCCTCTTTCTGTTAAAACGTTAATAAAATCTGGAAATCATTGATAAATTCCTTTTATTTCTAATTGTTTCACTATAAGAATTTATTTTCAATAAAGGTCAACTAAAAATAAAATAATATAAAAAATTAATAATTTAATTTTGAATAACTAAATAATTAAATATTTAATAATATTAAATAACTTATATCATCTCTCTGTCAGAAGTAATTGTTCTGACTGCTATAAAATATTATTTTCGGAACTTAATCACTTTAAATAACATTTTATAATAAAATTGAATTTATTTTATAAAAATTAGAGCCAGTAAAAAAAATCACGGTTTCGCCCTTACTATTGCTTATTTACATAGTTTTCACAAAATATTATTAAAATAATAATTTTTTTCATTTTTCTCAAAATCTCCCAAATTAATCCCTCTGATTAATTATCCAAGCTTATTAAGTTTTTATCCTTAATTAAATTTTTTTAACACTGACCAATGTCAGGTTACTCAGTCCCACACTCAACAACATATAAATTCCAATCACAGAATAGCATGGCATATATCAATTCATGACATGTATCACAATTATAATACAAACAAATAATTATAATCATGTAAATCCACACCACATCAATTCAGTTACTCAGATAAACATCACATCTATCCAGCAATTAATAGTAAACAATACAATATAATAAAATATTTCATACATAAAATTAATAAATGACTCCACAAATAAGCATGTGATTATCTTAAACTCCTCAGGCATACTCCCCTTACCACTTGAAGATTAAACTAACAGTCCCCGTTAATCTTCTTATCCCGATCCCATTTTTTCGCCGTCAACTTAAATCAGGTAACTCGGATATTTCCTTCAAACGAATTGCAACCAAAATAAATCAAATCAAACAACAACACACTTGGCTCATGGAGGTTAGGGTTCGGCTTCAACAACTTTTCTAGGTTAGGAAAATTAAAATTTTGTTAACTTAGAGATTTATGATTGATAAGCCTCTGGCTTATCTAGTATTATGACTAGATGAACTAGGGTTTTTGTGCAAATTATTCGAGTTCACTCTCGTTTTCGCCCAAATTTGCCTTGTTTTGTTCCTAAGTTGGACTTTGACCCATTTTGCGTAGTTTTTAGCTTATTTTGGATAGAATTATGCTTTTGGTAGCTTTTTGTGTTTTCAGGTAAATAAAGTAAAGCTCCGGGAGTCAAGGAAAGCAAAGAAATAGTGGAAATTGAAATTCTGAGACACTCGCCCCGCGAGTGTACTCTCGCCTCGCGAGAGTCTGAAGACCAACAAGACAGAGACTATCACGGCATAGTCGTGATTAAGGTCACGGCTGTGACAAATCGAGGTTTGAAGACTCGCCCCGCGAGATATAGCTCGCCCCGCGAGAGCATGAAGACTTGGAAGTAAGAGACCATCACGGCCTAGCCGTGATGAAGGTCACAGCCCAGAATTAAATACTCGCCCCGCGAAGGGTGTCTCGCCTCGCGAGTCCCTGAGGACCATGGAAGACAGAGGCAATCACGGCTTAGCCGTGATGGATATCACGGTTGTGACAGATTAGGGTTTGAAGACTCGCCCCGCGAATCCAAGATCGCCTCGCGAAAATACAAAATTTGAAGCGCGCCAATGCTTAATTTCGCGTCGCGAGAATAAGCTCGCCCCGCGAGCTGGCGAGAAACAGAATCCTTATTTAAAGGCCACATCAGATCAGAATTGGGGAGGAAGTTGTTAGCCACTGTTTAGATCAGAATAGGAGTGCGAATCCTTGTCTCTGGAGCTGCGTCTCCCTTCTCTTTTCTTTTCTTCTTTTAGTTTATTATTATGGAGATTATTGCCGATTGTTTGTGCATCGTCACGGGCATGAGGAACTAATCCCCTCGTCCGAGGGATCGATGAAGCCACCCATGGCTGTGTAGTGTTCATATGATGTATGTGTTTCTCCCCTCTTTTTAATTGATGATTTCCGATTCTGATTTGAATGTTTATTCATATGTATTGCGTGATTAATCAGTTAAACGTGTTTTAGGCCAAACGGCGATTCGCATTTTAGAACTTGAATCGGGATCGCAAATGTTTTCCAATTCTGAATTGATTGTGTTGATCATAGGTGTTGCGTGATTAACTAGTTAACGTGTTTGAGGCCAAACGGTGATTCGCGTTTTAGAACTTGAATTGGAATCATTAATCGAATAATGAGCACGACTGTGGATTTATTTGATTAGTGCAACCATATAGGGAACAAGGTTTAATAGAATTCGAGATTAGGGATTATGAGACCGAACAAGTAATTAATCCAATCGTCGAATACATCCTATTGAGCACGATAGTGGATATAGGAGAATTTAGGGGTCCCGGTTGACATTAAAATTGAACTTAGGGAGGAATACATCATCACTTGGGTACTATACATGATTGGGTAGGTGGATTTGAGACCTTGGATGCATTTAATTTCTAATTTTAATCATCGTAGCGTTATTTGATTTGATTCTTGAATTGCAATCTCAATCTCTTTCTCTTAACCACCCTCTATTGCTTAACCAACGTATCGGATTTCTTGACAATTTAGTAGAATTGGTAGCCCAATCCTTGTGTTCGACCTCGGTAATATCTTACCGTGGTTTTATTACTTGCGACGACCCGGTACACTTGCCGGAGTCACAACAAGTTCTTGGCGCCGTTGTCGGGGATTGGCACAACCAAATTTCCTAATTTTTAGGAAATTTGATTGATTGGTTAAGCGGTTTTTATTTTTATTTTTCTGTTATTTGTTATTATTTCTCTATTTCTTTGATTCCACTTGGTCTTGTCGTGTTTTTGTATGCGAGGTACCCTTTCACAAGAGGACGTGCTATTCGATTCAGAGATCACCAGGACCGAGAGGCAATTAAGAAAAAAGGCCAGAGAAAGGAAGAGGTTGGAAGCAATTAAAATAGAGGACATGGCCGAAGAAAATCCTCCTCCTCCTCGTTACAAGCCTCTCTTCGAGTACGATCTACCCAGCTTGGGTGATTGTAACTCTTCTATTGTGAGGGGCAACCTGAATACAGACTCTTTCAGAGTGGAAGCATGTGTCACATACCAGATCCGGGAGAATCAGTTTGATGGGAGTGGCAAACAGGACCCTCATAGACACATCACTCGCTTCCTTGAAGCCTGTGACCTACAGAAGACAAGAGGAGTCTCACAAGATGAGTTTCGCTTGCGGCTTTTCCCCTTCTCTCTTAGGGATGTCGCTCGTGATTGGGTTGACAGCTTGGATAGGAACAGCATCAGAACTTGGGAGCAAATGGCACAGAAGTTCCTAACCAAATATTTTCCTCCTCAGAAAGCGGCACAAGCAAGAATAGCCGTTACATCTTTCAGGCAGACAGAGGATGAAACATATAATGAAGCTTGGGAGAGGTACAATGGCTTATTGAGAAGATGCCCTTCAGCGTTCTTTGACCCCGTCTCAAAAGTTCAGCACTTCTTTAATGGGTTGAGGGGACGCTATCAGATGAACTGTGATGCCGCAGCTGGCGGTTCTTTCTCATATTTATCAGCTGAGGATGGATGGGCATTGTTAGAGAAAATGTCATATAATGATTACAACCGTGGAAGGGAAACCTCAAATGGAATCAGTTCTGGGGCAATGGAGGCCATTCTTGAGCAAAACAAATTGTTGAAGATGCAAGTGGCGGCTTTGTCAGAGAACAAGAAGGCTAATGTGATACACGAGGGAATGCCTCCAGGTTGTGGTAATTGTAATGGAGATCATGACATTCGAAACTGTCCATTCAACTTCCCTCAGGAACATGTGGACTCATGCCACAACTTTTATGACACAGTGCCCCAGAATAACTATCAGAGGAACAGACAAAATGAATACAATCAGAATCAGAATAGGGGGTACATGAGGAGAGACCATCCGGGTTTCGCTTAGAGCAATGTTAATGGTGGTCTAACCGGTCAACAACCTCCTCAACAGAATTGGCAACAACCTCAGCAAGGTATAAGGCCGAACATTGGAATTCAACAGTGCAATATCCAGCAGGCTTTTCCAGGGCCTAGTCAGTTGCAAATAACAGATGGTGGAAGACAACCATGGGAGCTGGCTATTGAGAAGATGAGTGCAGCAATGGAAAAGATGATAATCAACACAGACACAGTGAATACGAAAGTTGACAAGTTAACAACGCATACAGGGGCAGCAATTCACAATGTAGAGACACAGATGACCCAACTCGCAAGGCAACTAAATGAGCGTCTCCCAGGCACCTTCCCAAGTAATACCGAGAACAACCCCAAGGGACAATGCAACGTCATATCTGCTAGAAGCGGAATGGTGTTGGAACCTAACAGGGGTGCAACTAGTTCTCAGAATGACAAGGCCCCGGAACAACTACCCGTTGAGGAAGAGCAACCAGAGAAAGAAGGGTTGGCAAGTGACAAGGCACCGGAACAAGGGAGAAGGCTGAAACTTGTGGATGAAGAGTTCCGAAAGAAGAAGTGGGTTGAACCCCAAGACCTCCCACCTTACATGAAGGTGCCGTATCCTGAAAGATTGAAGAAGCCTCAACATGATAAGCAATTCAATAAGTTCCTTGATGTCTTCCGAAAACTTCAGATTAACATTCCATTTGCGGAAGCCTTGGAACAGATGCCATCATATGCCCGGTTTATGAAGGAGCTTCTCACCAAGAAGCGGAGGATAGTGGATGAGGAAATGGTTGCTTTAACCGAGGAGTGTAGTGCCATTCTTCAGAGAAAACTACCTCCAAAGTTGAAGGATCCCGGTTCTTTTTCGATACCATGCACCATTGGGGAGATGACGGTAGGGAAGGCATTATGTGATCTAGGGGCAAGCATCAACTTGATGCCCCTCTCTATGATGAAGAGGTTGGGGATCCAAGAAGTTAAGGATACACGGATGTCGCTCCAACTGGCCGACCGCTCTATAAAATATCCTTATGGGGTGGTCGAAGACTTGTTAGTGAAGGTGGACAAGCTTATATTTCCGGCGGATTTTGTAGTGCTTGATATGGATGAAGACGCCGAGGTTCCTCTCATATTGGGTAGGCCCTTTTTGGCCACTGGGGGTGCCTTGATAGATGTGCAGCAAGGGAAACTCACTCTAAGGGTGCATGATGATGAGGTAGTCTTCAATCTCTTTGAAGCAATGAAGCACCCTGAAGAGAAGTCAGCTGTGTATCGAGTGGATGTGGTGGACCCAACTGAAAAGGTAAAGGCAACTCGAGAAGACCATGATCCTTCACTTGCAACAGTATCGGTAGAATCTCATGAGGAAAACAGTGAGGAGAAAGGCCCTTCGGGGGATGAAGTCTATCTTGAGTGGCTACGAGACATGGAACCCATACCGAGTCTCCCAAGGGAAGAATGTGCGAAGGAAGAGCTCAGCAGCAAGGGCAAGAAAAAGAAGGGTAAAGCACCAAGGTTGAAAGGTGTCGCAACCGTGGTGGTCAATGCAAACAACGAGTTGATCCCAAAAAGGACCATCACGGAGTGGAGAGTTCGTGCTGATTATAGAAGGATGCTGGACTTAAATGAGCTGTCCGGGAACAGTAGGAGAGCTTATGAAAGGGCAAGAGCCTACAGAATACGGACTGAGGCACGAAATGGCAAGCAAGATCTACAGCCGGATTAACCCTTAGGGGTGACTTGAGTCAGGCTCGGGACGTTAAACAAGCGCTACTTGGGAGGCAACCCAAGCTAGGTACCCTCTCCTTTTCTCACTCTTGTTTTTGTTTTTGTTTTTGTGTGTGTGTTTTTGTTTGTCACTCTTGAATAATTTGAGAAGATCAAGAGTTGTTGTATGAATGTGTGTCGGCAAGCTTGTTAGGTTTTAATTCAATTGAGCATAAATTGATTGCATGAAATTATTTGACCATTGATGATCTCCCCCTAGGTTCTAATAACAGAAAAGTTTATCCCCACTTAAAAATTGAAAACCGAACTTTGAGAACTTTGTTGTGATTACTTGATTTATGATAAGTTTGGGGTGAGGGGGGTGCACACACTAGGAATCGTATCTCGGTCAAACAATTTGCAAAATGTCCAGGTGAGGATTAGAGCCTCCAACTCTGTTTTTGAATGTGTGAATCACTGTTAAGTTGCACTTTCCCGAATTTGCTTGAATCTCTATATGGTTTGCATGTTTATGTGTTGCATCAAATGATTTAGGCAATTTTCTTTGAATTAACTACTTGGCCTAAAATGAACCATCCCTCATGCATGTTCCCTAGTTAGCCAAATTGAGCCAAATTGACCTATTGTTTCTTACTGACCCTACATTACGAGCCAAAATCTGAAAAACCATGTTAACCCAATCTTAGGATTAGGAGAGCATGGAAATGAGCAAGAGAAAGGTTGTGAGAAACTAAGTTTGGGGTGGCTACAAGGAGGTATGTCATTTTGGGGTGAGAAAAAGAAAAATAAAGGTTGAAACCCAAGGCAAAAAGAAAAGAAAAGAAAAGATGAAAAAAAAAATGCCAAAGGAAAAGGGGTAGAACAAAAGAGATTAGCAAGGAAAAGGCTGTAGTCACCCGAGCCCAAATGAAAAAATGGTAAAAGGAATTTGAGTGAAAAAAAAAGTGTCAAAATGCTTATGCTCTCTTAGTTCCTAGGGACTTAAGCCTAAATATCCTTCATTATCCTACCCTGAGCCAGGTCCCATTACAACCTTTAAAAGACCTTCTGATGTTGCATACATGTTTTCGTGGGAACCATTTTTGAGATGAAAATCAAATTCATGGGAAGTGCTCTTGATATGTGAAATTGAGTGAAAAGTTGATAACCTTGACAAACTTGAGCGGATGAGTGAAATTTTAAATACCCTTGTGAGGAAAGCAATTGTTTGGAATGGGCGATCTTCCTTTGTGTGTATCTTTGAGCCTCAACTTAGAGTAATGATGGCATGAATGATAAATTCTCAGTTGTTTAAAGTAGATGAATGTGGGGATTACATTAAAAAAAAAGGGGGGGGGGGGGGAATCAAAGAAGAAAACTGTTTTGTAAAGTTGCATGAAATTTGTGCGAAATCGATTGATTCCTTTAAGCTTGCCAAGTCTTGAGTCATTTTTGAGTTTTAAGCTTGCTTGGGGACAAGCAAGGTTTAAGTTTGGGGTATTTTGATAAGCCTCTGGCTTATCTAGTTTTATGACTAGATGAACTAGGGTTTTTGTGCAAATTATTCGAGTTCACTCTCGTTTTCGCCCAAATTTGCCTTGTTTTGTTCCTAAGTTGGACTTTGACCCGTTTTGCGTAGTTTTTAGCTTATTTTGGATAGAATTATGCTTTTGGTAGCTTTTTGTGTTTTCAGGTAAATAAAGTAAAGCTCCGGGAGTCAAGGAAAGCAAAGAAATAGTGGAAATTGAAATTCTGAGACACTCACCCCGCGAGTGTACTCTCGCCTCGCGAGAGTCTGAAGACCAACAAGACAGAGACTATCACGGCATAGTCGTGATTAAGGTCACGGCAGTGACAAATTGAGGTTTGAAGACTCGCCCCGCGAGATATAGCTCGCCCCGCGAGATATAGCTCGCCCCGCGAGAGCATGAAGACTTGGAAGTAAGAGACCATCACGGCCTAGCCGTGATGAAGGTCACAGCCCAGAATTGAATACTCGCCCCGCGAAGGGTGTCTCGCCTCGCGAGTCCCTGAGGACCATGGAAGACAGAGGCAATCACGGCTTAGCCGTGATGGATATCACGGTTGTGACAGATTAGGGTTTGAAGACTCGCCCCGCGAATCCAAGATCGCCTCGCGAAAATACAAAATTTGAAGCGCGCCAATGCTTAATTTCGCGTCGCGAGAATAAGCTCGCCCCACGAGCTGGCGAGAAACAGAATCCTTATTTAAAGGCCACATCAGATCAGAATTGGGGAGGAAGTTGTTAGCCACTGTTTAGATCAGAATAGGAGTGCGAATCCTTGTCTCTGGAGCTGCGTCTCCCTTCTCTTTTCTTTTCTTCTTTTAGTTTATTATTATGGAGATTATTGCCGATTGTTTGTGCATCGTCACGGGCATGAGGAACTAATCCCCTCGTCCGAGGGATCGATGAAGCCACCCATGGCTGTGTAGTGTTCATATGATGTATGTGTTTCTCCCCTCTTTTTAATTGATGATTTCCGATTCTGATTTGAATGTTTATTCATATGTATTGCGTGATTAATCAGTTAAACGTGTTTTAGGCCAAACGGCGATTCGCGTTTTAGAACTTGAATCGGGATCGCAAATGTTTTCCAATTCTGAATTGATTGTGTTGATCATAGGTGTTGCATGATTAACTAGTTAACGTGTTTGAGGCCTAACGGCGATTCGCGTTTTAGAACTTGAATTGGAATCATTAATCGAATAATGAGCACGACCGTGGATTTATTTGATTAGTGCAACCATATAGGGAACAAGGTTTAATAGAATTCGAGATTAGGGATTATGAGACCGAACAAGTAATTAATCCAATCGTCGAATACATCCTATTGAGCACGACAGTGGATATAGGAGAATTTAGGGGTCCCGATTGACATTAAAATTGAACTTAGGGAGGAATACATCATCACTTGGGTACTATACATGATTGGGTAGGTGGATTTGAGACCTTGGATGCATTTAATTTCTAATTTTAATCATCGTAGCGTTATTTGATTTGATTCTGGAATTGCAATCTCAATCTCTTTCTCTCAACCACCCTCTATTGCTTAACCAACGTATCAGATTTCTTGACAATTTAGTAGAATTGGTAGCCCGATCCTTGTGTTCGACCTCGGTAATATCTTACCGTGTTTTTATTACTTGCGACGACCCGGTACACTTGCCGGAGTCACAACAATGATCCATAAGTAACTTAAACATGATTAAGCACTTAAATCAAGATTATGAACCAAGAACATGAATCAAAACTCATCTAGTTCCAAGAACTAGGGTTTCAGTTTTCTCAAGATCATAGGCTATAATTTTTTAAAATTTCTTCAACTCTTGGATTTAATCAATATACAAGACTTAGAGTTGGATTCAAGTGTTACAAAACCACTTTTGAATCACAAAACCATCAAGTGTTCATAACTAGGGTTTCGACCTGTATGAAACAAATAGGTTAGAGTTTGATTTTTGATCTTCTATTTACTTACATACAAGAACTATCAAGGTACTAGAAGATTGAATCATGAATCAAGACATGAAAGTGAAACAAAACCCATGAACATCATTTTGTCATAGATTCGGCCCAGTCTAGAAATTTCGGAAAGAAATTTCTCATGAACATATGCTTCTAGATGATGAAAATAGAGATGATTATAAGATCATAGCAATTGGTTTCATGTCAAAAGGATTTTTATAGAATTAGTTATGAATTTTTGAATCTAGTTTCATGAACTTTGAGAGAAATGAAGAACATGTTGATTTATGTCATAAATCTACAAAAGTTGTGAAGAGAAAGGCTTTAAATGACAAGATAAGGAGTTTTTACCTCTTGATGATCAAAGAAAAGAAAGATTTTGATGATGTTCTTCACAAATCTATTATGGTGTTCTTAAGAGTTCTTTAGGCAAGCTGATGAACTTTGAATAAGAAAAATCATGAAAATGAAATGGAAAATGGCTTAATTGAAGAAGACAAATTGGAGCCGTGGGTTTTTGGGTTGGTTTGGTCAAAATTCTTAATGGCATGACTTGTAATTTTCATGAAGAGCCAAGTGTAAAATGGTCATTTCCAGGCAAAAGATTCCTTTGTCATAAATGCGCCATTATGGCCATTAAGACGCGGATAAGCTCGTCATAAATGCTTGTCACGTCGGTCAAATCCATCACCTCAGCCCCGTTGCTGACTCCTTGGTTCGTCTGACACAGGTTTCTCCTAGAGATATCTCGACGTATTTGCCCGTAGCAAATATAATATTTTAATTTTTATACCAAAATTTTCAAAACTTCCAGTATCGTAGTAAATACGATAAAAACATTTTTCATCTCGTTCACGAATTAAAATTAGGTCTTCTGAGCAGTAAACTTTTATTTTCATTGAAAACGCAGACCGGGTTTCGTCTAAATTTTCAACCCAAAATTTCATCGTAACCCTAGGATATAAAACATGATGTGAAAATAACAGTATTTTACCCAAAATCATTTTCTAAGTCTCGGATAAAAATATATATTTATATATTAATTCCCGACACTAGAAAGCAGCTAAAAATCGAGGTGTTACACTAACCCACCGTAATTATGGTCTTTGGCTACCTGCGGTATCGCACAAGCTTATGTCATTTGGAACGCTATGGGACTAAAATCCCCGAATTAGCAGTAGGATGTTCGATTTTTTACACATAGGGTTGGACTGCCTGCCAAATGGGCGACTCCAGGAATCGAACCCGGGTTCTTTTCTTCGGGAAGAGACACGTTACCAACTCAACCAACACCATGTTGGTCCCTTTCCCGAATATTCAGCAAGGCATAATCAACATCTAGTTTAAGTTCTTATAAAAAAATCACAAAAATATTAACATTTAATGATATGGAATCTAATGATCTCATCATGAAGGAAAATATAACGGTTGGATATGAGTTTAATGGGTGATAAAGATGATTTGTTTCCTTTTAAACTTTAAATATTGAAAAAGGAAATAAATTATGAAAAAAGTTGACTAATTGGATTTATCGAAATCAATCATAAGGATTTAATAGATAATGAAAATAATTTGTTTCCCTTCAAAAATTGAAAATTAAAAAGGAAATAAATTAAGAGAAAATTTGAGTGATTTGATTAATGGAGGGGTTACTTTTGGACATGCAACATCCCAAATTTCCTTCTTTGGCTAAATAGTATTACCCAATGAATAGAAGGAGCCTATCTTTAAGGGAGAAGCGTTCTAAGGGTAGCTAATAATAAATGTTTTAGATTTGTTAAGGAAGAAATGTTTAGAATTAAGGTTGGGGTGCATTTAGTATTTGAAGAGGTGTAGATAATGACTTGAGTTTTAACTTTTATTAAATAAAAGATAAAACTAATAAGAAAAAAAAGAAAAAGAGAAGGGGATAAAAGAAGGGGGAGAAGTACAGAATAGCAGAAAAAGAAAGGAAAAGAGAAAGAGAGAGAAGGGAGAGGAAGAAGAAAGAAGATTGGAGAAGAGAGATCAAGGGATATAGCCATGAGAAGAAGATGGGGTTGGAGATCCTAGAGCAAGCTTACAGAACCAAGAGAAATAAATGGAAGAGAAGAAGAAGGAGAGAAAATTAGTGTTCAACCAAAAAGGGAGATTCACACAAACAACCCCAAATCCACTACTTGGTCAAGTGAGTTTCCTTAGTTAGTGCTTGGTAACCATAAATCCAAGCTTAGGAATTTTAAATTTGATTTTATTGTTTGATTTCAGAATTGCATGTTGATTATATGGTTTTAAATGAATGCAGAATTGTGATGTAGAATATTCAATTTACATGCATGTATTCTGTTTGTTAGAAGTCCTAAAAGAAGCTGCTGATCTGACAAACCCGTATAGACATATGTGTAATATTTTATTTGTAACTATTTCTATAATTCTCTGTTTGGTATGATTTTATTTTTTTAGAAAGTAGACTCGAAATACTACACTTTAGACACTGATTTTGAGGTTTTTCATTGAGTATTGATGGAGAAAAACCTGTTACAAGTTAGGGTATTGCAGTTGTCCTGTTTTGAGTGAAGAGGCTTTCCTATCAAAACTGTAATTTTTGGAAGGCTGTTTTCCAAGAGTAAAATTTTATTCATAAACTAGACTTGTTTATCTTTCCATAGAGGTGCCGTTTATCCAAATTGGACTTCGTTTGGTATTTTAATAAAATCATAGAAGTTAACTGAAAACTGCTGAAAAGAAGCTTATGTTGTTGATGCATTATCCCTTGTTGAATACTTGATTGAGAGATTATATATTGTTCATGTGAATGGTTTATAATTTTTCCTTTAGGTCATCAGTTTTTAAGCTATAAATTGATATGTGAGTTAAGTTATTTAATATTATGAAGAAATGAATGTGAAACGCCATTTGGCATCCAAAGGTAGTAACCATGCTAATTCTACTCTTGACTCAAATTAGAATGGTTATCAATGACATTTCAGATGTCAAGTACATAAGTCCTTCAATTTGGAAGGCAAGTATAGAGTGCTTCCCGTTTGGAAGGCAATCACAGAGTCCTTTCAGTTTGAAAGGCAAGCAAGTAAGTGCAAAGCAAGTGGGACGCCACTTGTGGTCATAGACGTATGTCCTGCCTTACAGTATAGAGCTAGTTCCTCTTAAGTACCTCGTTGCGCAGGGAACAACGATCTTTTTCACTGACAAAATTAAAATGGGATGTCCAAATAAGTGGTTCGCAAATATTTTGAATGACATGTTGATGCCAGGATTGAACCCAAAGCTAGTCGCTCTTAAGTACCTTGGTGCGTGGGGGACAGCAATGATGTTTATACCTGATGATATGTATAAGTTTACTAATATATGTATATGTGTGGGACTGAGTGGTCTGTTTGCAGGGAATTCACTGAGATTTCATATCTCACCCCTCACCCTTTTGTTTCAGGTTAATCCCTCATATGTTGGAGAAGTGTTAAGTATCCAGGGAAATACTTTGCAATTGTTCCAATGTAAGTTGTTTCTGTTATTGAAGACGTTGCTGGATCGGAGTCAAGTGTCATATTGTCATTGTTTAGTCTCTAAGTAAGATTTTGAAAATGTATGAGATGTTTAGCGAAAAGCTAATTTCAGTGTATGTTATGTTTTGTATCTAGTAGTATCTCAATGTACTTTGGGGTATTACATTATGGTATCAGAGCAATTCAATCCCATCGGACTGTGAGTATGTGTCTAGAACGACCCGGCTTAGGGGTTTGTATGTTAGGTTCTGTGGGCTGATATTGTTCCACTTTCTTCATGTGAATTAATGAGGTAGACCACCTCAGGTATTCACGTGAAGAATGACGAAGAGTATTATCCCACAAGGACAAGTCTTTTGTACAAGTCATCTTTTGAAAATGTTTTAATTGTACACCCTTCAAAAACCGGTTTTCAAACCCTTGAATTAGTTGAAGTTTGATGAACATAATTGTTATTTTATTAGTTGAGCGGAGCAGTATCTGCCAGTAAATGTTTTTGACTGATACAAGTTAAAAGTTTTTTTTATGAATGTCGATGTTATTGCGCTTCTAAATGAATTGTTGTATTTTCAAAATGTGAATATATCCATTTCAGAAGTTATTTTCAGAATGATCAAATTCTTTTGTGCTTTCTACACCGGTCTTCAGGAGTTCAAATTTGACAAGCCTGATAGTGTAACAACAAATAAGATAAGGAAAAGAAAATCAAATGTAAACCAATAAATCATGTGTTGTTGCTGTGTTATGTAGACTTATAGTGTAGATCATATTGAAACAGTTATATTATTTCCTTGTGGTTGATACGCAAGTGTAAGAAAGTAATAATACAATTACATTCCCTATAATCTGAGTGTTTAATTTTGTGTGGTTTAATTATTATGCCTAAGTGTGATAACAGATGATAATTCAGATTTACCCCAAAAGTTCCAAAACGAAGCTAGTCTAAGCCTAGAAAGAGGTATATCTAAAACCTTAAGTAGTCTTCGAACGAGACCTTTTCTCACGGTTTCATATCACCAAATTAGGCTTATATGTTGAATATAAAGTTCATTGAAATAGTATATCTCAAATTTACCCCAAAAGCGCAAAATACCCAAGTAATAGTTTTAAACCGAAATGTCGGTAAAAAGTATAGTTATAGATTTAATCTGACCTTGAAACTTGGTTTCTTTAATTTCTTACTCGTTGGTTGTGATTTAAGTATGGTCTTGGGTTTGAGTACTGGATAATTGTTTGGGTGAGTAGATTTATGGATATAATGTTGAAATTGAAGAAGTGAGGTGTTGTCCTCAAGACCTGTATAGACATAGGACCGGCATTTTGTTCATAGCTCTTTCCATAGAAATCTTTTTTAAATCATTCTTGTTTTTGGAAGCTAGACTCATTTTCCTTCAGTTTTGTGCACAAATCTCATGGAATTTGACTGGGTATCGATAATTTAAAAGGTGTCATAAGTTGGAAGACAATTTGTTGTCCTGTTTTGATCTCCGTGTCTTCTTTAAATCAAAACCTTATGTACAAATCCGATTTCTAAAATCTGGGCATAGTTTTAAAAAAACTAGACTTTCGGGACTTCCATTTAAACATATCATTTGCATGATTTGGTTGAGTTATGACGCACTGAATTAATTTCCAAAGTTACAGTTTTCTGATTGTCAAAACCATACTTTTAGCTTGACCTTGTATCTTCTTTCAGTTATATCCTTTTGTACAAATTATATTCTGGAAAACCATATATATGTATGAAAACTAAACTTGTTCTTTTTCAATTTGAACCCAAATTTCATTGGATTTCACTGAGTATTGATATTTTAAAAATGTGTTCTTTAGTTGAGGGACAATAATTGTCCTATTTACGAACATCAGTGTCTTCATTTGTTGAATTATACTAATTGAAGGACTATTTCATAAAATGAAAAATTTATTCATTAACTAGACAACCTACTACTTCCAAATATTGGTCATTTACTCAAATCTAACTTTGTTTGGTATTTTATTAAGAGAACCAAAGTGAATGTATGTCTGCTATAGATGTTATGTGTGCTTGTGTCTATTCCTAGGTTCTTTTGTTGCACCTTGGTAACCTGAGGTTGCCAGGATAAACGTTTGTTAAGTTATCTCTTATCATATGCTATTTTTTTCAGAATAGAAAGAGAACTGGTCGCTTTGTTCGATGCATTCTTCTGATTGTAACCATGAAGGTCCATTGAATATGATATGTAAATGTGAAAGAAGCATGCACTATCTTTTCAGTATAAAGCTAAGTAATTGTTGCTATCTGAGAAATTTAACCAAATGGATTTGCCTTGTATGCCTTAGACTTTTGAATTGTGTTTTGTTTAAGATGGTAGTAAAAATGGATAGACATGCACATTATTTTCTGTTTCTCTCGTTGAATCTAATAAGATTGATTGTTGTTATAAAGTTTCATCCTTTTGTGCGGTTCTGACTTGTTTGGTGGAATGTGGTAAAACCATGTACACTAAAAGTGAACAAATCCTTCCCTCTTATTTGGTTTTGTTTCATGTTTTAATTCTTTATTTTGCATGACCCTTTTATCAGCTAAATTGAATGTATAAGATGTTATTAATTCCAATCTATGTTTCAAAATGTTAAGTATAATTAATAAACTTCTTAAGCCTTTCATATATACATGCATGTAACTGCTCTGTCCTGCAACAATATTCCTACATTTAGGTATTGGTTGTTGTTTGTTTTTGGACTCTGATCAAATTCTTCTCGGCCTGTTTGAAGCCGCATGAACAAAGTCTATAATTTAGCTTTTGTTTTTCTTTACATAATCTAACCTATGGTGCATGTGATATACCTATTATGGCCTTGTACCCTAGGATTTTTCATATTATATATGAGCTACCACTAAGATCAAATATCTATCCATGTTTGTGTTTTCTAAACGCTTTCCTATTTTTACATTAAGTTCAATGCATGAGAATCTTTTAATATTCCTTAATGATATCTTAGGGTGTGATAATTGATGCAAGATTGGGAAGGTTTAATTTGTTTGGTTGTACATGTAAATCATTTAAGATGCATTGTTGTATGTTTTTGGTTTCAAGTCAGAGAATCATCAATGGCCCAAATTTATCATGTTCTTTAATAAGTTCAGGGAAATGGTTTAGTATATAGGTAAAATAGAATCAAATTTCAGATATACCTTGTTGAGGAGGATATTACATGCCATAGTTTCTAAATGGTAACGAGCTTGTTAATTACTTGATTTATATTGTTAATGGAAAAGAATGAATGCATGCAAATACATGACTTGTACCTGATTGAATCTTTTAATATTATTTAAGAGGACCGCATGATGCTTGTTTGTTCTTGAACTAGCTGACGAGTTCATAAGACTTTTATTTTGAGAATGTGAACCTCATAAGATGTTTGGGACATCTAATTAAATCATATTAATTAGCAGTTGTGTAGTATGTTGTAATGTGGTGTCGGTTGACTCACTATTTATTATAACATTCCTTTGAACTGTTTTGTTACCTGTTTTGAAAAGAGAAATTGTTCCAAATTTGTAAATGGATCCTTGCATGTTGCAACTACATAGTGGGTATGTTTTTTATTGCATGTTCACTAGTATCTTCATTTGTTGAGCTGTACAACTTGAAGGACTAATTTTAATTATATTCATAAACTAGATAAACTATGCTTTTCAAAGAATGGTTTACTCAAATCTGAATGTTGTGTTCAACACCGAATAATTCCAGTAAAGGCTTTCTTATAACCGAGTTTTAGAAAAAGCTTTTCAAGTTAAAGTTATATATTCACTGAAAAGGATATTTGACGAATTTAAAGCGATATTTTTTCTCTATATCTAGTATTATGGGATGCTAGGGGTAGACTTGTGCTTAGAACATGTCCATATCTTGATGTGCTACCATAGTATTGTGTATGTCATTTCCTGATCATGTTCAATATGGATGATTGATAAGAATCATTGGCATGCATCAATTATTAGATTGTGCACATGAATAGGTACCAATCAGTTATTCCTTGTGTGTCACATCCTTATGTACATAACCATATATGTGTTTGATACGTTTTTCTAAAGTAGTGAAATCTAGAAAGATTGGTATAATAAGTACTACTACTATATGAATATGATTGTATGCTATAGTTATATTATTATTGGTGTCATAAAGTTTATGTCCGCTTGCTATTGATTGGGATATCTGTCATGCATGATAATCGGACCCTAGAGAACCTCATAGCAGTGATAACCAAATAGTTAAGTATCCTGACTTGTCATCGAAACCTCTTAGACCTGTGTTGATCAGAGTTCGCAGTGGAAGTAGGATGGTGATCTTGCATTATAAGCAGGATGATTAAGCATTGAGGAATAGAACAATTTTGAGGGCAAAATTATTTAAAAGGAGGAGAGAATGTAACATCCCAAATTTCCTTCTTTGGCTAAATAGTATTGAGACACCCTAAACTCGGGTCATCACATGGTTACCCGTTTGCGGAAATAAAACTTAATTTGCTAGTTACTTTCGGAAAATAATGTTTTCTCAACGTTCATATTTTTAAAATATGGTGATAAATTTTTTTTCTTTTAACTTCACAACCACAACAACAACAACGTAATCAAATTACATTCAGATACTCAAAGTATATAAATCTTACAACTATACTGCCTCATATATTTTCATACCTAAATAAACATCAGTTTTATCTTCAAAACATAATATAATATAATAGAACCTAAGCTGGTCGTAACTAACAGACACTACAGCCAATAGGAGCAGCACAACACGCTTCCAACTAGACAGCCTTCCTCTTCTTGTAGGGATCATACCCCTCGTACGTCTCTGAGATGTGTTGTAAGGATGAGACACCAATATACGGATTTATCACCATAACTAAATGTGCAACACAAAAGAAGGCACATACACATATACATATTTATAACAACATACTCATTCATATTATATCACATCGTTTATCAATGGGTTTCACACCCCAAACATCAACGTTGAAAAACTATGCATGAACACTTCAAAACATCATCTAACATTCATACCTAATCTCATGAGATATCTCGAACATCGTAATGAGTTGATAAGACTCGTTAGTTACAGGCGCACAGCCACAGACACGCAGTCACAGACACGCAGTCAAAACCCATCTCACACTGTCCAACATCGAGGCACAGGTGATATCAACGTTGATGGGGCCTCATTGTCCACCCGGCACAATAAGAACATCTTTATGATCTACCATGACGCCACATGGTAATCACTCATATAAAACCTATCACACACTGTCCAACATCGTGGCACAGGTGTCCCAACGTAGATAGGGCCTCATTGTCCACTAGGCACAATAAGAACATCTTTATGATCTACCATGACGCCGCATGGTAATCACTCGTTTGATCATGGCACGTCTGCCAAATGCATGCAATAAAAACCTTTTGTTCTCAACACTTTTCTTTGTGCTATATCTTTATTTGTCAAAGCTCTCAAAAGCTTTCAACTTATCATCGTTTTCAACATCGAATGCTCTCAAAAGCATCATCGTTTTCAACATCGAATGCTCTCAAAAGCATCATCGTTTTCAACCTCGAATGCTCTCAAAAGCATCATCGTTTTCAACCTCTTTACAACTTTTATTAACAACACAGGACCTCAAAGTCCGAGTGCTCAATCACGAAGCCCTTAGACCGTTGCAATCAGTCTTAGGTTCGTGGTAATAGAAAACTTCTCAAAACGTTTTAACTTATTTACGTAGATACCCAGTCTACAACACAACGAACCTTAATACCCCGACGTCTCGGTTATTAAGTTCCATAACATCGTTTTACATCGTTTTTGTCTGTGAAAAACAAATCCAAAATAAGACAACGTCATAAGAACACTAGCACCCCGACATCTCGGTTACTAAGTTCTATATCGTCGTTTAGTAAAACTCATTTACAGAAAATCATTTCTACTTGAAAACTCTTTGACTGAAACTTCAGCTTTAAAAATTAAATAAATTCTGATTAAATCTCTTCTCAAAACAAGTACTGCTATTTTTAAACTTTCACCATAAATAATTTCAGAACTTGCCATGGTTTATCATTTTCCAAGAAAATATTTTTAAAGTCAAACTTTGACTTTTTATTTTATATTACTATTTTATTATTTTTATTTTTATTTTTATTTTTATTTTTATAAAGTATTTTTGAATATTAATTTCACAAAATAACTTTTTATAATATTTCGGAATTTCTTGCGTAAAAATTAGGAGTACTAAAAAAATTTCACGGTTACGCTCTCACCGTGACTCACAAATTTCTTTTACACTGATAAATTATTAAAATAATAATAGTTCTCAAAAACTCATTATTTTTCCAAAATAATATTTTCCACCATTATTATATTCCAACATTTCGCATAAAATGTTGAATATAATTTTCACAACTTATTAAATCTTTTATCTGATTAATCGGTTGTGCACTGACCACTGTCAGGCCTCTCAAACAACATTCAACATTCATCATTCAACAACATCATCATAATTATATCACCAGGCAGATCATGCATCATAGCAACATAATATACTACTGCAGATAATTAAATAAATTAAAAGCAGATAAATCACCGATACACAGATAAACAACACAACGTAAGCCACATAAACAAATAACCACAACCACATATAATTCATATAGATCACACTACACACAAACAGTTATAGAGAAAAATCCCTCAGGTAAGCTCCCCTTACCTGTTGAAGACTCGAACTAAGGGTTTCAAATAATCTCCCGATTTGATCCGGTTTCCTCCGTCGGCTTTAGGTCAAACCAACTCGATCGATTCCTTCATAACGAATTGCAACCAAAATAAATTAAATCAAACAAAAACATACTTGACTCATGGAGATTAAGGTTCGGTCTCAACAACTTTTCTAGGTTAGGAAAGTTAAAATTTTGGTAACTTAAGGATTTATGATCCATAAGTAACTTAAACATGATTAAGCACTTAACCCAAGATTATGAACAAAGAACATGAACTAAAACTCATCTAGTTCCAAGAACTAGGGTTTCGGCCAAGGGCTGAGTTTGGAGTTAGAAATCTCTAAAATTTCTAAACTCTTGGATTTAGTCAACATACAAAACCTAGAGTTAGATTCAAGTGTTACAAACAACTTTTGAATCATAAAACCAACAAGTGCTCATACCTAGGGTTTTGGTTTTGATGAGATCAATAGGTTAAAGTTTGATTTTTGATCTTCTATATACTTGAATACAAGAACTATCAAGTTATAATCATGAATCAAGGCATGAAATTGAAACAAAACCTAAGAACACAAAGTTAACCTAGGTTCGGCCCAGTCCAGATTTTAGGGAAAGAAATTTCTCATTATCTTGTGCTTCTAGATGAAGAAAACAGATATAATTATAAGATCATAGCAATTGGTTTCATGTCAAAAGGATATTTCTAGAATTAGTTATGAATTTTTGAATCTAGTTCCATGAACTTTGAACAAATGAAGAACATGTTGATCTAAGTCATGAATCTACAAAAGTGATGAAAAGAAATGATTTAAATGACAAGAGAATAAGTTATTACCTCTTGATGATCCAAGAAAACAAAGTTTGGATGATGTTCTTCAAGGTTTTCTTATGGTGTTCTTAAGAAACTTAAGGGAGAAGATGAACATAGTTAGAGTTTAGAACAGTTTTAGTATTTTGAGTAGATCTCTCAACATACTTGTCCGTTTTGGATTATCTTTATGTCGTTGGAAAGAATAGAGAAAGATGAACAACTTTCATGTTGAAAGTTTTTCGAAATTCAAAATAGAAACTGGTCAGAATTGCCAATCCAAATCTGACGAATTATGAACTCTTTGGAGCAAAAGAACATGAAAATGGAAAAATGGCTTAATGAAGAAGACAACCTATTTAAATGAAGAAAAAACCAAACTTAATGAAGAAGGCATTGGAGCCGTGGGTTTTTGGCAAGAGTTGGTCAACTTTTTCCAATGGCATTTGTTTGAAATTGTCATAAAAAGACAAGGGCAATTTGGTCATTTCATAGGAAAAATTAACTTTGTCATAAATGTGCCATTATGGCCATTATGACTCGGATAAGCTCGTCATAAATACTCGTCAAGTCGGTCAATCCAACATCTCTGCTACGTTGCCGACTTCTTGATTCATCTGGCGCAAGCTTTTCCTAGAGACATCTCGACGTATACGCCCGCAACCAATATAATATTTTAATTTTTTTACCAAAATATTCAAAACTTTCAATATCGTAATAAATATGATAAAAACATTTTTCATCTCATTCACGACTCAAAATTAGGTCTTCTGAGCAGTAAACTTTTACTGTCAGTGAAAACACAGAAAACAATGAGACCGGCTTCCGTCTGAATTGTCAACCAAAAACTTCCCCGTAACCTTATAAAAATAAGTATAACAAGGAAATGACCTTGGTTTATCCAAAATCATTTTCTATGTCTCGAATAAAAATATATATTTTTATATTTATTACCGATATTACGAAGCAGCGAAAATCGGGGTGTTACATTACTACCCCACTTAAAAAAAAAATTCGTCCTCGAAATTTCGTCACTCAAAACTTAAACAGAATTTTGTAATCCCATCTTAACCATAAAATTCTACATTGCCCTTCACATCATCTTTCCTCTTATTCTATATTCTATAACACAATTCATTCTTATGTCATTTCTATATATCCGTACTATCCTCAAAATTTCATCAGAGTCTATCACACTCGAAAAAAACAAAATCAAAACTTAATCACTTCTTTTATCAACATGGTTCTACCAGAAACATTATTCAAATCATCTAACTCTGAATATTATCACTAATACCAACAATATCTACACAGCACCACGTATCAATTCCCTACTCAAAATATTTAATCATATTCTTAATTTCTCTTCATCATAATTCACCACTCCAATTTGATATTACCTAACACATCTCATCCTCAAAATAATCTCATTGCATATCTTAATGCAATTAAACCAAAAGGGATTATATAAAATAGAATTATCTAACTCTTAGCTTTCGAACTTTTCTAACAACTTAATTTTACTCAAGAACTTCTCTTTTCCGCTCACGTTCATCCTAGGTAAAACTACCATAGACACCTTTCTATAATTCCTTACAATCACACGATTAAATCTCAGAGATGATCTTGTTATCATTATCCTAGCTCCTTTAGCAAACTCTACCTCGATCATAACAAAATCTGCCGAAATCATCTTACTTACTGATCTTACTTCGAAAATTCTCGAGATTACTAATCACATCTACACCTCAATAAAAATTCATTCACCTCTTGTCATGCTTAGGTATTACACTTACTCTCAGCCTAACCTTCTAAGGATCAATTCCTTTCTTCTTTATCCCTCTAACTTAGGATGATAAGCTGAACATTAACTTCAACTTGGATCTTAACACTAGATGTAACTTTAGCCCAACACTTGAAGTAAGCCTTGCTCGAGAATGATGTTGGAAAATTCTTTATCACGTTGGATCAGTCCTCGATACACGCCTCTGTTGGTTTTTCCATTACATCGTGGACCTAAGCATGTAAAAAGATGTCGACTCCGTCAACCTACTCACAATAATCTGAAAAGAGATTTTCAAGACAAGAATTTTCTTGATTTTGCTTTCACAAGAAAGCATAAAGAATAATTTGACCAATCAAAGATACAAGTGTCCAATATGTAAAAAGATTCTTCAATAGGTTCGTGAGTGTAAAAATGCATGGCCAATACATGTTTACAAACATGACTCTATTAAAGTTTCTTTCTTCACAAGAACTTTACTACACAATGATTTAAAAGAACAAAGAAAGACAAAATTTAGACTGGATCACTTCCACCAAAAGTAAAAGTGAATCGATTAAGTCTCATCAAGAAACTTCAATAATCAAGAATTCACATCAGTAGAATAACTCAAGAAATACACATAATACAATACAAAAGAAGTATGAAAAAATCCAAACACACAAAACCAAAGACAAGATAGATTTTAAATCAAGGTCAGAAAAATGAATTTGGCATGTACAAAATGTACCGCTATGATTGTCTAATACAACCATAGGAATTTGAAAAGTAATTTGTCCATAAGGAACAATTTTTCTGAATCCTGAGACCCTCATCTAAGGTTGAAGATTTAAATCTATTCGCCTTGGTTTCTCACAAGCACAATGGTCTTTTATGGCGCACTTAGTATGGTCATCCTGAATCGGCACGATTCCTAATGACTTGGTCAATCACTCAGACACACGAACAGTTGATCTTTCCTCATAAGCTGAGTTTATAGAACAAAATCTTTAATAAGTCCTAACTCCAATCTGGTGGTAACTTGTTCTCAAGTCGATCCTTGAATATATAACAACTCCTTGCGAGGGATCTGTAACACTTGATACAGAGGTCTCTCTTACTCCTCGTGACTCTTAGAGTAAACGTAAACATCATCGATGAAGATGATGACTAACTTATCGAGAAAGGGACCAAAATTCCATTTCTTGAAGTCTAACCCAACTAACTTCGTTGGCGATATGCTACACAAAGCGATTGAGATCTGGCTAAATCTAGAAACTAGATCAATCAGAAACTCAACATCCGTCCGTCCGTACAAACTTGGGACATTCTCAGAAAATTTTCCCCAAAAACTTTCAATGACAGGTACCTTATTCAAATGTTTGATACCGTCCTAAGGAATAAACGAATGTATCAACATGAACATAAGTACCCTTTACTAAACATGAGTTCTCCCAAGGTCTCAACCCAATCGGAACCCACCAAACATACTTACTTGTGTGTCAACACACATTGTTTCAATCAAGAAACAATTCAAAAAAGTTTCGACCAGAGATCACACAACAAAAACCTAACAGACCTATTCCCCAACATTCCCGAAAGACTCGACCAGCTCTGATACCACTAACGTGACACCCTAAACTCGGGTCATCACATGGTTACCCGTTTGCGGAAATAAAACTTAATTTGCTGGTTACTTTCGAAAAATAATGTTTTCTCAACATTCATATTTTCAAAATATGGTGATAAATTTTTTTTTCTTTTAACTTCACAACCACAACAACAACAACGTAATCAAATTACATTCAGATACACAAAGTATATAAATCCTACAACTATACTGCCTCATATATTTTCTTACCTAAATCAACATCAGTTTTATCTTCAAAACATAATATAATATAATAGGACCTAAGCTGGTCGTAACTAACAGACACTACAACCAATAGGAGTAGCACAACACGCTTCCAACTTGACAGCCTTCCTCTTCTTGTAGGGATCATACCCCTCGTACGTCTCTGAGATGTGTTGTATGGGTGAGACACCAATATACGGATTTATCACCATAACTAAATGCGCAACACAAAAGAAGGCACATACACATATACATATTTATAACAACATACTCATTCATATTATATCACATCGTTTATCAATGGGTTTCACACCCCAAACATCAACGTTGAAAAACTATGCATGAACACTTCAAAACATCATCTAACATTCATACCTAATCTCATGAGATATCTCCAACATCGTAATGAGTTGATCAGACTCGTTAGTTACAGGCGCACAGCCACAGACACGCAGTCACAGACACGCAGTCAAAACCCATCTCACACTGTCCAACATCGAGGCACAGGTGATATCAACGTTGATGGGGCCTCATTGTCCACCCGGCACAATAAGAACATCTTTATGATCTACCATGATGCCGCATGGTAATCACTCATATAAAACCTATCACACACTATCCAACATCGTGGCACAGGTGTCCCAATGTAGATAGGGCCTCATTGTCCACTAGGCACAATAAGAACATCTTTATGATCTACCATGACGCCGCATGGTAATCACTCGTTTGATCATGGCACGTCTGCCAAATACATGCAATAAAAACCTTTTGTTCTCAACACTTTTCTTTGTGCTATATCTTTATTTGTCAAAGCTCTCAAAAGCTTTCAACTTATCATCGTTTTCAACATCGAATGCTCTCAAAAGCATCATCGTTTTCAACATCGAATGCTCTCAAAAGCATCATCGTTTTCAACCTCGAATGCTCTCAAAAGCATCATCGTTTTCAACATCTTTACAACTTTTATTAACAACATAGGACCTCAAAGTCCGAGTGCTCAATCACGAAGCCCTTAGATCGTTGCAATCAGTCTTAGGTTCGTGGTAATAGAAAACTTCTCAAAACGTTTTAACTTATTTACGTAGATACCCAGTCTACAACACAACGAAGCTTAATACCCCGACGTCTTGGTTATTAAGTTCCATAACATCGTTTTACATCGTTTTTGTCTGTGAAAAACAAATCCAAAATAAGACAACGTCATAAGAACACTAGCACCCCGACATCTCGGTCACTAAGTTCTATATCGTCTTTTAGTAAAACTCATTTACAGAAAATCATTTCTACTTGAAAACTCTTTGACTGAAACTTCAGCTTTAAAAATTAAATAAATTCTGATTAAATCTCTTCTCAAAACAAGTACTGCTATTTTTAAACTTTCACCATAAATAATTTCAGAACTTGCCATCGTTTATCATTTTCCAAGAAAATATTTTTAAAGTCAAACTTTGACTTTTTATTTTATATTACTATTTTATTATTTTTATTTTTATATTTATTTTTATAAACTATTTTTGAATATTAATTTCACAAAATAACTTTTTATAATATTTCGGAATTTCTTGCGTAAAAATTAGGAGTACTAAAAAAATTTCACGGTTACGCTCTCACCGTGACTCACAAATTTCTTTTACACTGATAAATTATTAAAATAATAATAGTTCTCAAAAACTCATTATTTTTCCAAAATAATATTTCCACCATTATTATATTCCAACATTTCCCATAAAACGTTGAATATAATTTTCACAACTTATTAAATCTTTTATCTGATTATTCGGTTGTGCACTGACCACTGTCAGGCCTCTCAAACAACATTCAACATTCATCATTCAACAACATCATCATAATTATATCACCAGGCAGATCATGCATCATAGCAACATAATATACTACTGCAGATAATTAAATAAATTAAAAGCAGATAAATCACCGATACACAGATAAACAACACAACGTAAGCCACATAAACAAATAACCACAACCACATATAATTCATATAAATCACACTGCACACAAACAGTTATAGAGAAAAATCCCTCAGGTAAGCTCCCCTTACCTGTTGAAGACTCGAACTAAGGGTTTCAAATAATCTCCCGATTTGATTCGATTTCCTCCGTCGGCTTTAGGTCAAACCAACTCGATCGATTCCGTCATAACGAATTGCAACCAAAATAAATTAAATCAAACAAAAACATACTTGACTCATGGAGATTAAGGTTCGGCCTCAACAACTTTTCTAGGTTAGGAAAGTTAAAATTTTGTTAACTTAAGGATTTATGATCCATAAGTAACTTAAACATGATTAAGCACTTAACCCAAGATTATGAACCAAGAACATCAAATAAAACTCATCTAGTTCCAAGAACTAGGGTTTCGGCCAAGGGCTGAGTTTGGGGTTAGAAATCTCTAAAATTTCTAAACTCTTGGATTTAATCAACATACAAAACCTAGAGTTAGATTCAAGTGTTACAAACAACTTTTGAATCATAAAACCAACAAGTGCTCATACCTAGGGTTTCGGTTTTGATGAGATCAATAGGTTAAAGTCTAATTTTTGATCTTCTATATACTTGAATACAAGAACTATCAAGTTATAATCATGAATCAAGGCATGAAATTGAAACAAAACCTAAGAACACAAAGTTAACCTAGGTTCGGCCCAGTCCATATTTTAGGGAAAGAAATTTCTCTTGATCTTGTGCTTCTAGATGATGAAAATAGAGATGATTATAAGATCATAGCAATTGGTTTCATGTCAAAAGGATTTTTCTAGATTTAGTTATGAATTTTTGAATCTAGTTCCATGAACTTTGAACAAATGAAGAACATGTTGATCTAAGTCATGAATCTACAAAAGTGATGAAAAGAAATGATTTAAATGACAAGAGAATAAGTTATTACCTCTTGATGATCCAAGAAAACAAAGTTTGGATGATGTTCTTCAAGGTTTTCTTATGGTGTTCTTAAGAAACTTAAGGGAGAAGATGAACATAGTTAGAGTTTAGAACAGTTTTAGTATTTTGAGTAGATCTCTCAACATACTTGTCCGTTTTGGATTATCTTTATGTCGTTGGAAAGAGGAGAGAAAGATGAACAACTTTCATGTTGAAAGTGTTTCGAGATTCAAAACAGAAACTGGTCAGAATTGCCAATCAAAATATGACGAATTATGAACTCTTTGGAGCAAAAGAACATGAAAATGGAAAAATGACTTAATGAAGAAGACAACCTATTTAAATGAAGAAAAAACCAAACTTAAAGAAGAAGGCATTGGAGCCGTGGGTTTTGGGCAAGAGTTGGTCAACTTTTTCCAATGGCATTTGTTTGAAATTGTCATAAAAAGACAAGGGCAATTTGGTCATTTCATAGGAAAAATTAACTGTCATAAATGTGCCATTATGGCCATTATGACTCGGATAAGCTCGTCATAAATACTCGTCAAGTCGGTCAATCAAACATCTCTGCTACGTTGCCGACTTCTTGATTCATCTGGCGCAAGCTTTTCCTAGAGACATCTCGACGTATACGCTTGCAACAAATATAATATTTTAATTTTTTTACCAAAATATTCAAAACTTCCAATATCGTAATAAATATGATGAAAATATTTTTCATCTCGTTCACGACCAAAATTAGGTCTTCTGAGCAGTAAACTTTTACTGTCAGTGAAAACACAGAAAACAGCAGACCGGCTTCCGTCTGAATTTTCAACCAAAAACTTCCCCGTAACCTTATAAAAATAAGTATAACAAGGAAATGACATTGGTTTATCCAAAATCATTTTCTATGTCTCGAATAAAAATATATATTTATATATTTATTACCGATATTACGAAGCAGCGACTTGGAGTTAGATAGTGACTTGAGTTTTAACTTTTATTAAATAAAAGATAAAACTAATAAGGAAAAAAAAGAGAAGGGGATAAAAGAAGAGGGAGAATTTACAAATAGCAGAAAAAGAAAGGAAAAGAGAAAGAAAGAGAAGCGAGAGGAAGAAGAGAGAAGAATGGAGAAGAAAGATCAAGGGATATAGCCATGAGAAGAAGATGGGGGGTTGGAGATCCTAGAGCAAGCTTGGAGAAAAACCAGTTACAAGTTAGGGTATTGCAGTTGTCCTGTTTTTTGAGTACAGAGGCTTTCGTATCAAAACTGTAATTTTTGGAAGGCTGTTTTCCAAGAGTAAAATTTTATTCATAAACTAGACTTGCTTAGCTTTCCATGTACAGGACAACTGAAAAAATAGGAGGACCAAAACCGCTCAAAATAAAATGGGGGAACAAATTTCGTCAAATTAAAAATCATGGGGACGAAAAATGCATTTTAGCCTATGATTTTTATAAAATATATATAGATAAAAATATATTTTCTATTTTTTCATCATCCTAAATATAAATCCAGTTAGTGAAATTAATCATTAAATATATCCCTATATATTAAAATTATGATTTTTTTTTTAATTTAAGAGAGGGTAATTGGGAAATTTAACTAATACAATAGTCAAGGTCGAGTCAATTACACAAAAACGGATCCCAACATTAAAACAATATTGTAAATAGTTGAGATGTTCGAATTAAAATCCTCCAATAAAAATACGAACACCCCATTTTGATTGGATGCCTTGCAATTTTTACTTAAATTTAGAAAATTCCCAAAATAAGACCACAAAAATAATTTTTCCTTCATTTATTTTTATATTTTTATTTTAAATTTAAAAAAAATTAAATGAAAATTGAAAAATCAAAATCATAAAAATAAGTTAAATTTTAGGGATAGTGGAGTATATATTTAGCTTTTATTAAATTTCAGAAAAAAAATGGAAAAAAATTATTAAACAAAATCAAAAAAATATTGTCATAATAACTTTTGCCTTTAAAATTTATTAAAAATAGAAAAATAAAAAATAAAGATGGGAAAAAAGCGTATAAGGATGTTTTGGAAGGAAAATAATATTTGGATATGAGTTTATTGGGTGATAATGGTGATTTATTTTCTTTTTAAACTTTAAATATTCAAAAAGAAATAAATTATGAAAAAAGTTGGTTAAATGAATTTATTGAAATCAATCATAAGGATTTAATAGATAATGAAAATGATTTGTTTCCCTTCAAAAATTGAAAATTCAAAAAGGAAATAAATTAAGAGAAAAATTGGGTGATTTGATTAATTGGATCAGTTATAAGGATTTGATTACATTAATAATATTACATTATTAAAATAATCACATAGTCAGATTTATATATATATATTGATATTAGCAAGACAGACACAGACACACAAGTCTTCACTCTACCAGAATCAGTAGTCTCACTGTAGAGCCATCACATTTTCCACCATCACCACTTCTCCTAACCAACTCAATCATTGAGGTCGCGGTCCCCCACTATGACACAGGACAATCTATCTCAAATAGTCATCTAACAATATCTCATGCATGAACACCAGAAGCAGTAGGAGTTAACCTTATATCACACCACATTGTCAAACCTCTGTCCAAGGCCTTTCTCAAGCCACAGGAAGCGATTACCATCTGGTCTCTGTCTGAGTCGTTTAAGCAGACCTATAGAACCCAATTATCAACCTTATTAATCAACCTGAAAAATATGGTGAGAAAAAAATAATATATATATATATATATATATATATATATATATATATATATATATATTTGGATGTCAAATTACAGAAATTTTACTCTTTAATCTCAAATAATTCATTTTAGTTTGATCAAATAACTAGAGCATATATTCTTTATGGAAGAGAGAATAATTAAAATAATTTTAATATAAAGAAAAAGAATAGAATATATTTAATGAAGATAAATTCTGAATATCTTGACTTTTTGGTGAAGTTATAATCTTCATTTAACAAATATTATAAAAGCTGCCTCTATTAGTTACATATCATAGTAATATATTATTCTATTATTAATTTTATTACAATAAAAATTAATTTTTTAGGGCGCAAGCTTTGGCTGGAGTGTGACTCAAACTTGGTTATTGAAGCTTTCTTCAACCCCAAGTTGGTCCCCTGACAGCTTAGAAATAGATGGATGAATTGCTTAAGTTTAACTAAGGAAATGCACTTTGGTTGCTCCCATATTCTTAGAGAGGGAAATTCTTGCGCCGACAAATTAGCCAACTTTGGTATTTTTTCCCAAGGGTTAGTTTGGTGGGATTTAGCTCCCAGTTTTATATTGCATGATTTCTTCCATGATAGGAATGGTCTCCCTAGCTATAGGTTCAGATAACTTAGTTTCCTTCATGGGTTTTGGTCCAGTCCCCCCATGCTTTGTATTGGTTTCTTCATCTTGTAATATATTCATGGTGTGCTGCAAGTGATTGGAGGTTATTGGTGTGCCAAACTGGCAAGGATGCCTTGTTTCCACAGTGATGTCGTTGCATACCATTTTCTTTAAAAAAAAAATTAGTGAATATATTTTTAGGCCAATAAAGAAAATATATTTTCTTTCTTTATATATAAGATAAAATCTTGTTTTCTTGTGAGTTAACTTATACGTATTTTTTAATAATACATAACCCAAAAAATTAAATATTTTAACAATATATTACAATCTTTGTTTAAAACAAGTGATTAAATATAAGTAAATTATGGCAAAAAAACAAGTATATCTTTGACAATTATTTATAAAATAACTTTATTTTTCTGTTAAAAAAATTTATATAATATTTTATTTTATTTATCATGAAAATTATATTAATAAATAATATATTAAAACTAATTTGAATTAACATTAAAACATAAGTTAAAATTCATTTTATATGATAATATTATTTATTTTTATTGGTCCAAAAAATAATTAGGGAAAGTATTAATTTTCTACTTAATACGGGTCTTTTCAGCGTGCTTTGTCCTCACTCACACGCTTCCTGGGAAAACTTCCCAGGAGGTCACCCATCCCAGAATTTCTCCAAGTCAAGCACGCTTAACTGTGGAGTTCTTAAGTGATGGGCTACCGAAAAGAAGATGCATCTTGTTGATATAGGTAGTATCAATCAATTCTTATAAGCCATCTTCAACTGTATAGTCCAATACCTATACAGTCTCAGGATCCCTCTCATTCGGGTGTGTAATCGGTTCATTCATGTGCCCGTCCGCCTAGAAGCCTGCCAAGAGCCGCTCCTTGTCCGTGCCTTCTTGCACCGACGACCACTCCCCACCCTCGTCGGCACCCGGGGAGTGGTCGCCGGTGCAAGAAGGCACTGTGTGCCTTGGTCAAAAGATCCTTTTTCTCTTTCTCAGACATCGTGCAAGGCAACCTTCTCTCCCCTTCCAGAGCATCTTCCAGTCCCTGATGTACAAGCATGGCTCGCATCTTTAACCTCCATAGAGCAAAATCATTCTTTCCATTGAATTTGTCAATGTCGAATTTCGGCATCTTGCCCAGGACCTTGCAATGAAGCTCCTGATACCAGTTGTTCGATAAAATGCCCCTGTGTGAAAACCAGAAAACTAGAAAATAGCCTAAGGTAGTAGTAATTGCAGAAAATAGAAATCAATTCAAGAACATAAAGATTGATGATAAAGGAAAGAACACACCAAAGATTTGATGATGGAGTTCGACCAAATCAATGCCTACGTCTCCGGGACTAAGCACAAGCTTAATCCAGTCTATTCAAGAGTCAATCCAATTTACAAAATGGAAGAAGATCTTCCTTTCAGCTCTTCCTCTTTCTCACTGACCCCTTAGCCCCAATTACACCCAAGTTTTCCTAGTAAAACTAGCTTTCTCTCACCTGACACTTTGTAACTTTGTGTAGCTAAGACTTGATCACATACACCTTCTCTATGGCAGAGGGGAATGCTTTATATATAGCAATACATGGAAGGGAAGGGTTTAACAGAATAACAGAATATTACGCAGTAACAGAAATAACAGAATCTGTTACTGCATAATAACCAATACTGATATGCCACAGAATCAACATATTTTTATGTCGATATTTCCTTTTCCATATCTTTGACAATTTTCTCCTTAGTTCTTCCGTCAACCTGTCAGAATTATTTCTGTCAAGAATTTGAAATTCTTCCACTAGCAGATGCCCCCCAAATTTTACTTTTCGACGGCTTTATCCGAAAGAATAGAAAAATTAGAATTTCAAATTGCCAACGAATTTCCTTAATTCCGGATATTTTTCACTAACTAAATCTCATATTAAACTTATCCCTATTTAATAGGGATAATCATAACATTACAGATTTCTTGGAATTCGAACCGAAGACATTTACTTTTCTTTAAATAACAATCACATTACTGTTGTGACTTCCTTCTTCTCTCCGTTCCTCTTCCTTCGTAAAAACCCTTCTTCTTTAAAGGAAAAACCTTTCCTCTTCTTCACTTCGTCCAATCTCCATGGCAACGTCTTCCAAGATGTCAACTTTAGTACCTCAACCCACGGTTTCTCCTCTTATGGCAGTGGTTCAAGACCCAATTCTAGAAGAATCAGAGTTATGGCAGGAATCTAAGGTAATTTACCTTGTTCATGATTCTTCTGTTGCTTTGAATCCACCTGCTGCATTCTTGGGACCTCTGGTAGCCCAAAATGAAATCTCTAAGGATTTATGGAACTCTTTTCCTTCTACTGGCTCGAATGAGGCTATCTTATCCTCATTAACTCCAATCCCTATTCATGTTTTCAAAAAGAGCAATAGGATTTTTAGGATGCCTCCTGCCACTCGGTTCGATGCTTACACTAGTTGGCTTGACCGAGTTCAGGTTGAAAAATGCAACGTATGGGAAGAAGCTGGAATTCTTGAATTTATTCAGCTTTCTCACCATGTTAGGTTAGTTGATTTTTCTTTAATAGGGGCATCAGTTTTTTTCTGGAACAAAACTACAAATAATTTTCACTTCCCTTATGGGATGATGGATCCTACTTTATTCGACATGTCAGCCATTACGGGCCTTTGTCCAGATGGCCCTACTATGCATTTCGACATCGAAGTGGAAAATCAAATTGATGTCTATGTTCCGAAATGCTCTTTCTCTAAATATATAACAAACTATAGAGGTGGAGACCATGAACCCGTGACAGATACTGAACACGTAGCCTTTCTGTTTCTTTGGCTATGTGCTTATGTCTTTTGTAGTAAATCTGCTGCTTTGATTGCTTCATATGTTCCTCTTGCTAATCTTCTGTCAACTGGCAAGAGATTAGCATTCGGCCAATGCGTTTTGGCCAATCTTTATGACAGTATGGGTATGTTAGTTGATACTGTCAGATCTAAGCAAAAGAAAACCAACATTGGAGGTCCTCTTTGGGTTCTCCAGTTGTGGTTGAATGCTATCCTAGAGCGTCAGTTTTCATACAAAGCTCCTTCAAACTTGTCAATCCACACTTATGGCTCTTATCTCTGTTATGTGTCTGCTGAATCTTTGTCAAGAGATGAAACTGCCAACTTTAAGTTCTACTTTAAGATCTTCCACTCTCTCTCGTCCACCTCTCCCAGAATCAATTTTGCTCCTTTTATTGACCGGAAGTTTGGTCCGGAGTGGTTTACGAAACTAAGTAACACCAAATCTAAGTCCAACAAGTCAATTTGGACTAAGTTTCTTTGCCAAAAAGTCATTTTTGTTGATGGTCCTAATTTCAAAACCCATAGAATCTATCTGCATTTGCCCAATACTTCTGCTTGTCAGCTCAGTTTCTGTCAAGCTATTCACGCTCCTTACTCGTCAAACCCTGATGAGAACTTTATTGGTGCCAAAACTCCAACGTATGAGGATATTGTGGCTATTAGTGTTGAGGATAAAGCTCGTAGGTCCTTCTTACAGTCCGTCTAATTCTCTGTCTTCCATGGAGCCACTCAAAGCTTCATCAACTGGTGGGATAAGTATTATTCCAACCATCGCCTGAGTTTAAAGACCTGCTTAAGTTGTATTGAAGACACTGTTGGTAATGGTGATGATTCTCCCATGCAGGAACAGGATCCGACATCAAAAACTCGAGGTGAACTTCAGAAAGAAATTCAAGCCTTTGAAAATTTTTACAAAATCAAGTGGAATACCTTAAGACCATTTGACATGGTTCATCATGTCAATAGTGTTTTAGCTGAAGGCAAAAGGAAGCATGACAATAAGGAATCTGAAAGGCTTGCCAGGTATTGGGGCATTCCCAATATGACCAGGGAATATTTTGACAGTTTAAAGGCCCCTTTTCCTAAACCGGTGCCTATTCCTTATGCCCCTTTTGGTTTAGCTGATACACACCCAGGAAAGCCGGCGAAAGGAGGTAACTTTTTCTTTTTAGAAAGCGTGAGTGCTTACGTTGACCCTTTTGAAAAACCAAATCCAGTTACCTTCGCTTGTCGGTTTCTTCAACCTGATGACGACTTCGGATTCCATTCGCAAATTCTAACTTGTAATTCAGGTATTTACTTCATCGAATAACATTTTATTCTTTAACTTTTTTGGCTGACAATCAGCTTATTTATGTTGTTATTGACAACCATTCCTCTCGACCAGCCTCTCCCTGGCAAGTCTAAACTCGATGTACTGTCTGAAACAGCGCTTGAGGGTAATGAAGAGGATGAAGATGTCATTCCTGTGGCGGCCAAAACTGTTAAGAAAAGCTCATGGCCGACCAACACTTCTATTTCTGATCCCCAGACAAAAAAGACTAAGAAAAGAAAAGAGAAAGCGGCTCCTTCCGACCTCTCCTCCAAGAAATCAAAGTCTACCAAGAGCTTTTCAATCTCGGTAGAGTCTGATGCCACCAAAGCCTCTACTGGATCTAAGGTCCAAGACATCATGGTTAGCTCCTCCAATACTTTTCCCTCCAACCAATCCAAGGTAACAGTTTTAAGTTGATCTATCAAGTTACATTCTTTTGTTCACATGCCTTTCCATTTTTATCTTGATAGAAAGAAAAAATCGTCGAGACTATTCTGGTACAGGCTGACAGAATTTTAGGAAACACTATTGTCGATATTAGAGGTCTGGCAGGTGATCTTCAACATCTCGAATCCCGTCCAGAAATGCCCCCCAGCCCTCATCATCTCACTTCAATCATCCCGACTTCCACAGCTGACACACTAATCGAGACTGCCGTCATGATTGAAATTCTGGATGAAGATATTGACATGGAAGCCCTGCTGGCTGAAACAATTCCTACCATTCCTTCTCCACCTGCAATTAGACCTCCAATCATGAAGGCTCCTGACCCTAAACCAGCTCTTCACTTCAATACTTGGATTAATATGTTGTCGTAAGTAAGCCGAAATGATTCAACCCTTTCTGCCAATTCTTCGTCAGCTCAACATGACTCCAGTGATTCTCGAGTCATCAACCTTATGCATGATCTCCAAGCTCTTCTTGGCAATCCTTTTGATGCACTCTTATCTAATGCCGGCATCCAACAAGAATCGTCACGACTTATTAAAGAGATCATTCCTCTCCATACCGCTCTTCCCGTGTCGAGCCGTACACATTTCCTCTCCATCCATAAATTCAGGGAGAGGCTCTCTGAAAAGTTAGAAAGGATGACTTCTGTCATTCCTTCTTATGAAAAGGAAGAGAAGACTAAAGATGATCTCTTAGTTCGCTTCCGAGATCTGGAAACTTCCAAACAAAAGGAACTCGACATTATTTATACTGGAATTCACACTAAAGAGAGTCTCCTTGAGTACCGGAAGAAACTTTTGGCAGAGTTTGAATTGACAGATCAGAAATGTGCCAAGTTTGACAAGGCTTTAGAAAAGAGTAGAGACAAAGTCAAATCTATTGACAATGAATCAGTTCAACTTGGCCAGAAAGCTGAAAGTGTAGTTGGTAAACTTCGCGCATTACAGCCTGAATATGAGGCTGCTACTGCCGACAAGACTGACCTCTCCTTTGCATGGGATCAGTTATCCTTTGATTCCAACTTAGGCCAAAATTGATAGCTGTAGTTCTTTCTTTGTCAAACTCTAACTTGGTCACCTCTGACAATTATTAATAAAAAGTGTTTCCTTTCTTATTTACGCATTTATTTATTTTTTTGTTTGATTTGACTGGATGTTTCCAACCAACTTCGTAACTCATGCTTATCAAATCGTTATAAATGCCATAATAAACTTCGAGACTTTGGTAAGCCAACTCGCATTAAATGCCTCTCTAAACCAACTATAAATATTGAGATCTACAAATCAATGACTTCATAGTTGGGTATTTCACATATTATGTTTTCTCCTACAACAGGCTTTCACTTATTCTTCTTTCTTCCCCCATGGGAGTCTGACCTTATCACCTTAAGATTTCAGACCATAGTTTCTGTTTTAATGGTAATATCCTTAGTGAAGGTCAATAACCAACGTAAAATATGCAATGAAGGTCAACAACCAACGTAACATCTAAAGTTGACCTCGTTGCACATCTGGGGGAAGTCGATCTCAATACGGAACGAGTGCATCTTGCTCTAGTTCCATCATCTTCATCCTGGAAGGTAGTGGTTTTCCTTTGGTGTCATGTTTATTACACCATAGCAATAACAACCTTCTGGGTTAAATGATGGTGAGATCTGCTCCTGCTCATCTCCTTCTTTGCGCATCCTCCACACATGGAGTAGCTGAAACTTCATTAAATGGGGAATGAAGCCTCAACAAATTAGGTTATGCCATTGTCGAAGGGAGGAAGATAAAACGCTGCTGACACATAGCCTTATATTCTAGGATTATTTTAACTTAGATTGAAAACTTGACTTCTGATAGCATATTGTCATATTGCCAATCTTTATATGGCTTAGATCGACTATTTGTGCTTGTGACAACACCTCATTGTATTGCCAATTTAGTGAATATTCTTATTTCTTTCACTCGTTGTCGATTTTCACTTTCAACATTGTCGGTTTGTATTCTTTTAAATACTTGCCATTAATTGACTTAATTTTCGAGCCAGTATCAAGATTGATAGGTGCATAAGCATTTCCAGAGAATGCTTTATCAATTCTGAATGGTCCTTCCCATTTAGGTGACCAATTGCCATATTCTTGACAACTTTTATCCATGGGTAATATGACTTTCCACACCAGATCATCTATCTTAAATGATTTAAATTTAACTCGACTATCATAGAACTTTGCAATTCTTTCCTTTTGTCGAATCAAATTTTCCAATGCAATCAATCTTTCATCACTTAACTCATCCAATTCGTCCAACATTGTATTCCAATATTGGTCGGTAGGTAAGTCATTTTGCCTTTGAATGCGAGTGGACTGAAGATTGATTTCGACAGGTAACACATGATTGTGTCCATATGTTAGCCGATATGGTGAAGTTCCTGTCGACTGCTTGGGTGAATTTCTATATGTCCACAGTATTTGATCAAGAGTATTATGCCAACTCTTAGGTTGTCGGCCCACATGCTTTTCAATAAGACTAATAATAATCTTATTTATGGCCTCAACTTGGCCATTAGCTTGTGCATAATATGGTGTAGATGTGAGCATTTTTATATGCCTAGAACCAGCGTATTCCACAACTTTCTTGTCGACGAATACTGACCCTTGATCTGTTGTCAGAGTTTGGGGTATGCCAAACCAACAAATGATGTGATTTTCAATGAAATCAATTATGTCTTGTTGGGTGACTGTTTTAAGGCAGAATGCTTCTACCCATTTGGTAAAATAATCAACTCCAACTAAAATAAATTGATGTCCCTTTGACGAAGAGGGATGTATCTGGCCAATTAAATCCAAAGCCCATCCTCGGAATGGCCAAGGCTTGACAATAGAGTGTAATTCACTAGCCGGTACATTTTGTATATGGCCATGTTTTTGACATTGTTCACAAGACTTTGCAAACGAAATGCAATCTTTAATCATAGTTGGCCAATAATACAAACTTAGTCGAAGAACCCATTTCATTTTATCTCCTTCCTGATGGGCTCCACATATGCCCTCATGGACTTCTGATAGAGCTAAATAAGCATCTTGCTCACTCAGGCACTTGTGTAGAGTCCCGTCAACATACCTTCTATATAACAGTCCTCCTTGCATTGTGTAATTCAATGCTTTGTATTTCGTTTTCCTATCTACATTCTGACTTGGATTTTCCAAATATTTAATTATTGGCAACCTCCAGTCATTAGGTAGAATTACATCATTAACCAAAATATCTCTTTCTTCTAATGGATACAATAATTCTCTGATTTCCATTAGTCCTGACAAAGCCTTTTGAGATATCTTGTATCCTGAGGCTATTTGAGCCAACTCATTAGCCTCTTGATTCAAATTTCTGGGAATATATTTAACAATTACGTCATCGAATTTTTTCATTAACTTACTAGCTATGATACAGTATTTTGTCAAGTTGTAGTTGACACATTTGTATTCTTGAGTAAGTTGTTTGATAACCAATTGGGAATCCCCAAAGATATGCACATTTCGTGCTTTTACTTCTATCAGTATCTCTAATCCGACAATCAAAGCTTCATAGTCAGCTTCATTGTTGGAACATGGATACTTAAGTTCAAACATGAACTTAGTGGGAGTTCCTTGTGGAGTCACAATTAAAATTCCCACTCCACTACCTCCTTGATGCCTTGTCAGCTACTGCCTGTCCTTTGACAGCTTTAGATGGCACACATTGTAAAGAATACTCTGACAAAGAAATGGTCCATTTACCAATACGTCCATTAAGGACTGGTTTTGACAACATATACTTTATAACATCAGTTTTGGAAATAACAAATACATGACATGGCATCATATAATATTTAAGTTTTGTACAAGAAAAATACAATGCGAGACACAACTTCTCTATTGCACTATATCTTCTTTCAGCATCATCGAGGACTCTGCTTAGATAATATATGGCCCTTTCAACATTGTAATCATCATCCTGGGCCAATAAACATCCTATAGTGTCTTCGGATGCCGATATGTACAACTTCAGCGGTCGACGAGGCACTGCAGGCATCATGACCGGTGGATTGACTAGATATTGATTGATCTGGTCAAAAGCCTCTTGGTGACAAGGCTCCCATATGAAGCTTTTCTCTGATTTCAACTTGACCAGCGGTGCAAATATTCTTGTCCTTCCCGACAGATTTGATATAAACCTTCTTAGAAAGTTAACCTTTCCTAGGAAGGATTGTAGTTCCTTTTTATCTGTTGGTGCCGAGGCTTCCATGACAGCCTTGACTTTGTTTTTATAGAAGAAAAAAGTTGAGTCTTTTACGTTACTTGATGATTGGATTTTCGATACCACTACTTGTATTTATAGAAGAAAAATGTTGGGAGTCTTTTACGTTACTTGCACCAACTTGTACTTAGCTCGTGTGCACATTCACTTTTTTATAGTTGGTTCAAGCGCTATTATTATTGATGAGGTACGTATAACTTTACTTTTTTTAAAAAAAATCGTATAGAATTGCATTTAGTTTGAGGAGTTCTTTTTAAAAAAAATAAAGTTTGAGGAGTTCTCTTACAAGGATCGTTGATCAAGATTTTCAACTCATCAAATCTTAAAATAAAAATGCTAATAAAATAAAGGCAATAACAATAATAAGTTAATAATAATCTCTCTCTTGTTTTTTTATTCACTAGCCTTCACCCTATGCATCTGATATGTAGGAATATACAGTGTGATCTTTGTCACACCCGGCATGCTCTGCCATCTCCATTTTCTAGGGGTTTACACTTGAAAATCTCAATTCACCAATGTCTTATCTCATCCTCTTCTCTTCTAAAAAAAGCCTAACATTTATTAAAATTAAAAAAAATAAAAAGTATAAAAATAAAATCATAAAATATTTTGTCATTCATCTTGACCTTTTTTTTGGTTTCCATTCATCTTGACCTTTAAAATTTATGAAAAAAAATTTATGGATTGAAGAGGGAAAATACACAAAAGAAAGTTTTGAACAAAAAATAATGGTTGAATATGGATTTAATGGGTAATAAAGATGATTTGTTTACTTTTAAAGTTTGAATGTTCAAATAAATTATGAAAAATTTGACTAGTTAAATTTATTGAAATCAATCATTAGAATTGAATAGAAAACAAAAATAATTTGTTTCCCTTTAAAAATTTAAAATTCAAAAAGGAAATAAATTTTTGGAAATTTGAAAGATTTAAGTAACTGGATCAATTATGAGGATTTGATTACATATTACATAATCGCATTTTTATATATACATGTTTATTTTGCAGCAGACACGATGACTTCTGGAGACTTCTGATAATACATAATTCACAGTACAACAGTCATCATTTTTTCACCATCACCACCTCTCCAAACAGCATACTTCTGTTGTTTTTTTATTTATCAATTCAAAGTTAAAATCCAAATTGAATATATGTACACGATGTTAAGATATTTGGCAAGAAAATATATATTTATTAATTTGAAATCTGATTTGATTCCTTTAATTAGGCAAATCAGATTTGATTTGTTTTATTTGTTGTAATTATGATTTGATTCCTTTAATTAGGCAAATCAGATTTGATTTGTTTTATTTGTTGTAATTATGATTTGATTCCTTTAATTAGGCAGATCAGATTTGATTTGTTTTATTTGCTGTAATTAGACATGCTGTAATTAGGCTCTTGTGTAAATAGTTGTATTATGACAGGCACAAATTTAGGAGGAATTGTGGTGCCCATCTATGTATATAGCCTACGGGTCCTTAAGGAATAAAACATCTGAACCATTCCTCCTTTTCATGGTATCAAAGCGCATACAACCCTAGGAAAATATACCTGGCGGTTGTTATGGATGGAAAAGAAGGTCAGCTGATGGGAATATGATCACGCAGGTGCAGCTGAAAGGCGAAATCTATGATGAATGGGCTAGGGCTGTGAAGACGTCTTTGAGAGCAAGAAGAAAATGGGGTTTCATCGACGGAACCATAAAGAAACCCGATGAAGGATCTTCTGAGTTGGAGGATTGGTGGATTGTTCAAGCCATGTTGGTGTCATGGATCTTGAACACGGTCGAATCGACTCTACGAACGACCATGTCCTACTTGGAAACCGCCAAGGAAATGTGGGACGACATAAAGGGAAGATTCTCAGTTGTAAACGGTCCACGAATACAACAACTGAAATCAGAATTGGCACAATGCAAACAATGAGGTTTGTCCATGGTAGCATATTATGGAAAGCTGAAGGCTCCGTGGGATGACTTAGCAAACCACGAACCAGCATTGGCTTGCACTTGTAAAGGGTGCACATGTGGTATTGCAGCAAAGCTTGAAAAATGCAGAGAAGAGGAACGAGGTCACACTTTTCTGATGGGCTTGGATGATGGGCTCTATGGAACGGTGTGTTCCAACTTGCTAGCCACAGACCCTATGTTGTCTTTGAATAAGATGTACTCTATTCTAGTGCAAGAAGAATGAGTACGAAATATCACACGAGGCAGAGAAGAAAGACCAGAAGTCATGGCCTTACTGTTCAAGCAAGCGAAAAGTGAAAGTGGCGTGAGAACAAGAGCAAATCAAGCGGTGGACGTACAAAAAAGGTCATGTACGTTCTCATGTTGTCCAAAGCTTAGGATCCATCATTGGTGGGGATGCAGAAAGTTCGGCCATGACAAGTTTGAGCAAGGAGCAGTGGAAAACTCCGGTAGAAATGCTTAACTCTTCAAAGGTTACTACAAACGAAAGCATGACTAGTAAGACTAAACTCAATTCATGGATCCTCGATAGTGGGGCGTCTAACCACATGACAGGAACCTTGCAACATTTGTGTAATGTGAGGGAAGTTCCTGGGTGTCCTGTTGGACTTCGTAACGAACATATTGCCTCATCTACTAAGGAAGGAACAATAAGACTTACTGATAGTTTAAAACTTGAAAATATGCTTTATGTACCTCAGTTGAATTGCAACTTGATTTCTATATCACAACTGTCGCATGAATCAAATTGTAATGTCCAATTTACTGCTAATTTGTGTGCCATACAGGACCGAACTTCGAAGATGCTGATTGGAGCGGGTGAACGAAGAGATGGACTCTACTTCTTGAGGGAAGCTCCAAAAGTGAAGGCATGCAGAATTAAAGGAATGAATCAACTAGAAGTATGGCACAAGCGGTTGGGACATCCATCTTGGATAACTACTCAGTTGGTTTCTAACGGTAGTTGGAGTAGAGTCAATGATTTGCAGAACAAAGTTTGTGATACATGTCAAAGAGCTACGTAAACTAGAGAAACATTTCCTTTGAGTAATCATCAAGTGTCTATCCATTGGCATAACCGAGGTTGGATCTAGTCAGGATCTCATCGATTGGCCGCCCCCAACTGTGTGGGCCCCACCACTATCAAATATCGGTTACATAAAAGGAAAAATAAAAGGAAAAGCATTTCCTGCCAGTCAATCAGGTGTTGGATACAGAGCATAGATAACCCGCTCCAACCTTTGAATTCGAAATTCGAATTTGGAAATCAATAATGGGGATTAAAGTGGAGATTGGTACCGGTTTATATGCCCTGGCAACCCTTTTGAGACAGATATCCATTGGCATAACCGAGGTTGGATCTAGTCAGGATCTCATCGATTGGCCGCCCCCAACTGTGTGGGCCCCACCACTATCAATTGTCTGGAACAGAAAAGGAAAAACAAAAGGGGAAAGTATTTCCTACCTGTGAATCAGGTGTTGGATACATAGCTTAGATAACCCGCTCCACCCTTTAAATTCGAAATTCGAATTTGGAAATCAATAATGGGGATTAAAGTGGAGATTGGTCCCGGTTCATATGCACTAGAAGCCCTTTTGAGAAAGATATCCATTGGAATAACCGGGGTTGGATCTAGTCAGGATCTCATCGATTGGCCTCCCCCAACTGTGTGGGCCCCACCACTATCAATTTTCGGGTAGGGAAAAGGAAAAACAAAAGGGAAAGTATTTCCAGCAAGTCAATCAGGTGTTGGATACATAGCTTCGATAACACGCTCCACCCTTTAAATTCGAAATTCGAATTTGGAAATCAATAATCCGGATTAAAGTGGAGATTGGTCCCGGTTCATATGTCCTGGCAGCCCTTTTGAGGCAGTTATCCATTGGAATAACCGAGGTTGGATCTAGTCAGGATCTCATCGATTGGCCGCCCCAATCAAAGGGGCCCAACCACTATCAATTGTCGGGTATGGAAAAGGAAAAACAAAAGGGAAAGCATTTCCAGCCAATCAATCAGGTGTTTGATACATAGCTTAGATAACCCGCTGCACCCTTTATATTCAAAATTCGAATTTGGAAATAAATAATGGGGATTAAAATGGAGATTGGGCCCGGTTCACTACCCTGGCTGCCCTTTTGAGGCAGATATCCATTGGCATAACCGAGGTTGGATGTAGTCAGGACCTCATCGATTGGCCAACCCCAACTGTGTGGGCCCCACCACTATTAATTGTCGGGTACGGTAAAGGAAAAACAAAAGGGACAACATTTCTGCTAGTCAATCTGGTGTTGGATACATAGCTTAGACAACCCGCTCCACCCTTTAAATTTAAAATTCGAATTTGGAAATCAATAATGGGGATTAAAGTGGAGATTGGTCCGGGTTCATATGCCCTGGCAGCCCTTCTGAGGCAGATATCCATTGGCATAACCGAGGTTGGATCTAGTCAGGATCTCATCGATTGGCCGCCCCCAACTGTGTGGGGCCCACCACTATCAATTGTCAGGTACGGAAAAGGAAAAACAAAAGGGAAAGCATTTCCTGCCAGTCAATCAGGCGTTGGATACAGAGCTTAGATAACCCGCCCCACCCTTTAAATTTGAAATTCGAATTTGGAAATCAATAATGGGGATTAAAGTGGAGATTGGTCCCGGTTCAAATGCCCCGGCAGCCCCTCTGAGGCAGATATCCATTGGCATAACCGAGGTTGGATCTAGTCATGATCTCATCGATTGGCCGCCCCTAACTGTGTGGGCCCCACCACTATCAATTGTCGGGTACAGAAAAGGAAAAACAAAAGGGAAAGCATTTCCTGCCAGTGAATCAGTTGTTGGATACATAGCTTAGATAACCCGCTCCACCCTTTAAATTCTAAATTCGAATTTGTAAATCAATAATGGGGATTAAAGTGGAGATTGGTCCCAGTTCATATGGCCCGACATCCCTTCTGAGGCAGATATCCATTGGCATAACCGAGGTTGTATCTAGTCAGGATCTCATCGATTGGCCGCCCCCAACTGTGTGGGCCCCACCACTATCAAATATCGGTTACAGAAAAGGAACAATAAAAGGGAAAGCATTTCCTGCATGTCAATCAGGTGTTGGATACAGAGCTTAGATAACCCGCTCCAACCTTTGAATTCAAATTCGAATTTGGAAATCAATAATGGGGATTAAAGTGGAGATTGGTCCCGGTTCATATGCCCTGGCAACCCTTTTGAGGCAGATATCCATTGGCATAACCGAGGTTGGATCTAGTCAGGATCTCTTCGATTGGTCCCCCCCAACTGTGTGGGCCCCTCCATTATCAATTGTCGGGTACGGAAAAGGAAAAACAAAAGGGAAAACATTTCCTGCCAGTCAATCAGGTGTTGGATACAGAGCTTAGATAACCCGCTCCACCCTTTAAATTCGAAATTCGAATTTGGAAATCAATAATGGGGATTAAAGTGGAGATTGGTCCCGGTTCATATGCACTAGCAGCCCTTTTGAGAAAGATATACATTGGCATAACCGAGGTTGGATCTAGTCACGATCTCATCGATTGGCTGCCCCCAACTGTGTGGGCCCCACCACAATCAATTTTCGGGTACAGAAAAGGAAAAACAAAAGGGAAAGCATTTCCATTCAGTCAATCAGGTGCTGGATACATAGCGTCGATAACCCGCTCCACCCTTTAAATTCGAAATTGGAATTTGGAAATCAATAATGGGGATTAAAGTGGAGATTGGTCCCGGTTCATATGCCATGGCAGCCCTTTTGAGGCAGTTATCCATTCGAATAACCGAGGTTGGATCTAGTCAGGATCTCATCGATTGGTCGCCCCTAACTGTATGGGCCCAACCACTATCAATTATCGGGTATGGAAAAGGAAAAACAAAAGGGAAAGCATTTCCTGCCAATCAATCAGGTGTTGGATACATAGCTTAGAAAACCCGCTGCACCCTTTAAATTCGAAATTCGAATTTGGAAATAAATAATGGGGATTAAAATGGAGATTGGTCCCGGTTCATCTACCCTAGCAGCCCATTTGAGGCAGATATCCATTGGCATAACCGAGGTTGGATCTAGTCAGGATTTCATCGATTGGCCACCCCCAACTGTGTGGGCCCCACCACTATCAATTGTCGGGTACGGAAAAGGAAAAACAAAAGGGACAACATTTCTGCCAGTCAATCAGGTGTAGGATACATAGCTTAGACAACCCGCTCCACCCTTTAAATTTGAAATTCGAATTTGGAAATCAATAATGGGGATTAAAGTGGAGATTGGTCCCTGTTCATATGCCTCGGCAGCCCTTCTAAAGGAAATATCCATTGGCATAACCGAGTTTGGATCTTGTCGGGATCTCATTGATTTGCCGTCCCCAACAGTGTGGGCCCCACCACTATCAATTGTCAAGTACGGAAAAGGAAAAACAAAAGGGAAAGCATTTCCTTCCAGTCAATCAGGTGTTGGATACAGAGCTTAGATAACCCGCTCCACCCTTTAAATTTGAAATTCGAATTTGGAAATCAATAATGGGGATTAAAGTGGAGATTGGTCCCGGTTCAAATGCCCCGGCACCCCCTCTGAGGCAGATATCCATTGGCATAACCGAGGTTGGATCTAGTCAGGATCTCATTGATTGGCCACCCCCAACCGTGTGGGCCCCACCACTATCAATTGTCGGGTACAGAAAAGGAAAAACAAAAGGGAAAGCATTTCCTTCCAGTGAATCAGTTGTTGGATACATAGCTTAGATAACCCGCTCCACCCTTTAAATTCGAAATTCGAATTTGTAAATCAATAATGGGGATTAAAGCGGAGATTGGTCCCGGTTCATATGCCCCGACATCCCTTCTGAGGCAGATATCCATTGGAATAACCGAGGTTGGATCTAGTCAGGATCTCATCGATGGCCGCCCCCAACTGTGTGGGCCCCACCACTATCAATTGTCGGGTACGGAAAAGGGAAAACAAAAGGGAAAGCATTTCCAGCCAGTCAATCAGGTGCTGGATACATACCTTCGATAACCCGCTCCACCTTTTAAATTCGAAATTCGAATTTGGAAATCAATAATGGGGATTAAAGTAGAGATTGGTCCCGGTTCATATGCCCTGGCAGCCCTTTTGAGGCAGTTATCCATTCGAATAACCGAGGTTGGATCTAGTCAGGATCTCATCGATTGGTCGCCCCCAACTGTGTGGGCCCAACCACTATCAATTATCGAGTATGGAAAAGGAAAAACAAAAGGGAAAACATTTCCTGCAAATCAATCAGGTGTTGGATACATAGCTTAGAAAACCCGCTGCACCCTTTAAATTCGAAATTCGAATTTGGAAATAAATAATGGGGATTAAAATGGAGATTGGTCCCGGTTCATCTACCCTAGCAGTCCTTTTGAGGCAGATATCCATTGGCATAACCGAGGTTGGATCTAGTCAGGATTTCATCGATTGGCCACCCCCAACTGTGTGGGCCCCACCACTATCAATTGTCGGGTACGGAAAAGGAAAAACAAAATGGACAACATTTCTGCCAGTCAATCAGGTGTAGGATACATAGCTTAGACAACCCGCTCCACACTTTAAATTTGAAATTCGAATTTGGAAATCAATAATGGGGATTAAAGTGGAGATTGGTCCTGCTCATATGCCTCTAAGAGCCCTTCTAAAGCAAATATCCATTGGCATAACCGAGTTTGGATCTTGTCGGGATCTCATCGATTTGCCGTCCCCAACAGTGTGGGCCCCACCACTATCAATTGTCAAGTACGGAAAAGGAAAAACAAAAGGGAAAGCATTTCCTGCCAGTCAATCAGGTGTTGGATACAGAGCTTAGATAACCCGCTCCACCCTTTAAATTTGAAATTCGAATTTGGAAATCAATAATGGGGATTAAAGTGGAGATTGGTCCCGGTTCAAATGCCCCGGCACCCCCTCTGAGGCAGATATCCATTGGCATAACCGAGGTTGGATCTAGTCAGGATCTCATTGATTGGCCACCCCCAACCGTGTGGGCCCCACCACTATCAATTGTCGGGTACAGAAAAGGAAAAACAAAAGGGAAAGCATTTCCTTCCAATGAATCATTTGTTGGATACATAGCTTAGATAACCCGCTCCACCCTTTAAATTCGAAATTCGAATTTGTAAATCAATAATGGGGATTAAAGCGGAGATTGGTCCCGGTTCATATGCCCCGACATCCCTTCTGAGACAGATATCCATTGGAATAACCGAGGTTGGATCTAGTCAGGATCTCATCGATTGGCCGCCCCCAACTGTGTGGGCCCCACCACTATCAATTGTCGGGTACGGAAAAGGAAAAACAAAATGGACAACATTTCTGCCAGTCAATCAGGTGTAGGATACATAGCTTAGACAACCCGCTCCACCCTTTAAATTTGAAATTCGAATTTGGAAATCAATAATGGGGATTAAAGTGGAGATTGGTCCCGGTTCATATGCCTCGGCAGCCCTTCTAAAGCAAATATCCATTGGCATAACCGAGTTTGGATCTTGTCGGGATCTCATCGATTTGCCGTCCCCAACAGTGTGGGCCCCACCACTATCAATTGTCAAGTACGGAAAAGGAAAAACAAAAGGGAAAGCATTTCCTGCCAGTCAATCAGGTGTTGGATACAGAGCTTAGATAACCCGCTCCACCCTTTAAATTTGAAATTCGAATTTGGAAATCAATAATGGGGATTAAAGTGGAGATTGGTCCCGGTTCAAATGCCCCGGCAGCCCCTCTGAGGCAGATATCCATTGGCATAACCCAGGTTGGATCTAGTCAGGATCTCATCGATTGGCCACCCCCAACTGTGTGGGCCCCACCACTATCAATTGTCGGGTACAGAAAAGGAAAAACAAAAGGGAAAGCATTTCCTTCCAGTGAATCATTTGTTGGATACATAGCTTAGATAACCCGCTCCACCCTTTAAATTCGAAATTCGAATTTGTAAATCAATAATGGGGATTAAAGCGGAGATTGGTCCCGGTTCATATGCCCCGACATCCCTTCTGAGACAGATATCCATTGGAATAACCGAGGTTGGATCTAGTCAGGATCTCATCGATTGGCCGCCCCCAACTCTGTGGGCCCCACCACTATCAATTGTCGGGTACGGAAAAGGAAAAACAAAAGGGAAAGCATTTCCAGCCAGTCAATCAGGTGATGGATACATACCTTCGATAACCCGCTCCACCCTTTAAATTCGAAATTCGAATTTGGAAATCAATAATGGGGATTAAAGTAGAGATTGGTCCCGGTTCATATGCCCTGGCAGCCCTTTTGAGGCAGTTACCCATTGGAATAACTGAGGTTGGATCTAGTTAGGATCTCATCGATTGGTCGCCCCCAACTGTGTGGGCCCAACCACTATCAATTATCGGGTATGGAAAAGGAAAAACAAAAGGGAAAACATTTCCTGCCAATCAATCAGGTGTTGGATACATAGCTTAGAAAATACGCTGCACCCTTTAAATTCGAAATTCGAATTTGGAAATAAATAATGGGGATTAAAATGGAGATTGGTCCCGGTTAGTCTACCCTGGCAGTCCATTTGAGGCAGATATCCATTGGCATAACCGAGGTTGGATCTAGTCAGGATTTCATCGATTGGCCACCCCCAACTGTGTGGGCCCCACCACTATCAATTGTCGGGTACGGAAAAGGAAAAACAAAAGGGACAACATTTCTGCCAGTCAATCAGGTGTAGGATACATAGCTTAGACAACCCGCTCCACCCTTTAAATTTGAAATTCGAATTTGGAAATCAATAATGGGGATTAAAGTGGAGATTGGTCCCGGTTCATATGACTCGGCAGCCCTTCTGAGGCAAATATCCATTGGCATAACCGAGTTTGGATCTTGTCAGGATCTCATCGATTTGCCATCCCCAACAGTGTGGGCCCCACCACTATCAATTTTCAAGTACGGAAAAGGAAAAACAAAAGGGAAAGCATTTCCTGCCAGTCAATCAGGTGTTGGATACAGAGCTTAGATAACCCGCTCCACCCTTTAAATTTGAAATTCGAATTTGGAAATCAATAATGGGGATTAAAGTGGAGATTGGTCCCGCTCAAATGCCCCTAGAAATCCTCCGAGGCAGATATACATTGGCATAACCGGGGTTGGATCTAGTCAGGATCTCATCGTTTGGCCACCCCCAACTGTGTGGGCCCCACCACTATCAATTGTCGGGTACATAAAAGGAAAAACAAAAGGGAAAGCATTTCCTGCCAGTGAATCAGTTGTTGGATACATAGCTTAGATAACCCGCTAAACCCTTTAAATTCGAAATTCGAATTTGTAAATCAATAATGGGGATTAAAGCGGAGATTGGTCCCGGTTGATATGCCCCGACATCCCTTCTGAGGCAGATATCCATTGGAATAACCGAGGTTGGATCTAGTCAGGATCTCATCGATTGGCCGCCCCCAACTGTGTGGGCCCCACCACTATCAATTGTCGGGTACGGAAAAGGAAAAACAAAAGGGAAAGCATTTCCCCAAATCCAATCGTGTGCTGGATACATACCTTCGATAACCCGCTTCCACCCTTTAAATTCGAAATTCAATTTGGAAATCAATAATGGGGATTAAAGTGGAGATTGGTCCCGCTCATATGCCCTGGCAATTTTTGAGAGGCGCTTATCCATTGGAATAACAGAGGTTGGATCTAGTCAGGATCTCATCGATTGGTCGCCCCCAACTGTGTGGGCCCAACCACTATCAATTATTGGGTATGGAAAAGGAAAAACGAAACGGAAAGCATTTCTTGCCAATCAATCAGGTGTTGGATACATAGCTTAGATAACCCGCTGCACCCTTTAAATTCGAAATTCGAAATTGGAAATAAATAATGGGGATTAAAATGGAGATTGGTCCTGGTTCATCTACCCTGGCAACCCATTTGAGGCAGATATCCATTGGCATAACCGAGGTTGGATCTAGTCAGGATCTCATCGATTGGCCACCCCAAACTGTGTGGGCCCCACCACTATCAATTGTCGGGTACGGAAAAGGAAAAACATAAGGGAAAGCATTTCCTGCCAGTCAATCAGGCGTTGGATACAGAGCTTAGATAACCCGCTCCACCCTTTAAATTTGAAATTCGAATTTGGAAATCAATAACGGGCATTAAAGTGGAGATTGGTCCCGGTTCAAATGCCCCGGCAGCCCCTCTGAGGCAGATATCCATTGGCATAACCGAGGTTGGATCTAGTCAGGATCTCATCGATTGGCCGCCCCCAACTGTGTGGGCCGCACCACTATCAATTGTCGGGTACAGAAAAGGAAAAACAAAAGGGAAAGCATTTCCTGCCAGTGAATCAGTTGTTGGATACATAGCTTAGATAACCTGCTCCACCCTTTAAATTCGAAATTCGAAGTTGTAAATCAATAATGGGGATTAAAGCGGAGATTTATCCCGGTTCATATGCCCAGACATCCCTTCTGAGGCAGATATCCATTGGAATAACCGAGGTTGGATCTACTCATGATCTCATCGATTGGCCGCCCCCAACTGTGTAGGCCCCACCACTATCAAATATCGGTTACAGAAAAGGAACAATATAAGGGAAAGTATTTCCTGCCAGTCAATCAAGTGTTGGATACAGAGCTTAGATAACCCGCTCCAACCTTTGAATTCGAAATTCGAATTTTTGAAATCAATAATGGGGATTAAAGTGGAGATTGGTCCCGGTTCATATGCCCTGGCAGGCCTTTTGCGGCAGATATCCATTGGCATAACCGAGGTTGGATCTAGTCAGGATTTCATCGATTGGCCGCCCCCAACTGTGTGGGCCCCTCCACTATCAATTGTCGGTACGAAAAAGGAAAAAAAGGGAAAACATTTCCTGCCAGTCAATCAGGTGTTGGATACAGAGCTTAGATAACCCGCTCCACCCTTTAAATTCGAAATTCGAATTTGGAAATCAATAATGGGGATTAAAGTGGAGATTGGCCCCGATTCATATGCACTAGCAGCCCTTTTGAGAAAGATATCCATTGGCATAACCGAGGTTGGATCTAGTCAGGATCTCAGCGATTGGCCGCCCCCAACTGTGTGGGCCCCACCACTATCAATTTTCGGGTACGGAAAAGGAAAAACAAAAATGAAAGCATTTCCAGCCAGTCAATCAGGTGCTGGATACATAGCTTCGATAACCCGCTCCATCCTTTAAATTCGAAATTCGAATTTGGAAATCAATAATCGGGATTAAAGAGGATATTGGTCCCGGTTCATATGCCCCGACAGCCCCTCTGAAGCAGATATCCATTGGCATAACCGAGGTTGGATCTCGTCAAGATCTCATCGATTGGCCGCCCCCAACTGTGTGGGCCCCACCACTATCAATTGTCGGGTACAGAAAAGGAAAAACAAAAGGGAAAGCATTTCCTACCAGTGAATCAGGTGTTGGATACATAGCTTAGATAACCCGCTCCACCCTTGAAATTCGAAATTCGAATTTGGAAATAATTAATGGGGATTAAAGTGGAGATTGGTCCCGGTTCATTTGCCCTGGTAGACCTTTTGAGGCAGATATCCAATGGCACAACTGAGGTTGGATCTATTCAGGATCTCATCGATTGGCCGCCCCCAACTGTGTGGTCCCCACCACTATCAATTGTCGGGTACGGAAACGGAAAAACAAAAGGGACAACATTTCCTGCCAGTCAATCAGGTGTAGGACACATAGCTCAGACAACCCGCTCCACCCTTTAAATTTGAAATTCGAATTTGGAAATCAATAATGGGGATTAAAGTGGAGATTGGTCCCGGTTCATATGCCCCGACAGCCTTTTGAGGTAAATATCCATTGGCATAACCAAGTTTGGATCTTGTCAGGATCTCATCGATTGGTCGCCCCAACTGTGTGGTCCCCACCACTATCAATTGTCGGCGGATTAAAAGGAAAAACAAAAGGGAAAGCATTTCCTCGCCAATAATCGTGTGTGGATACAGAGGTTAGATAACCCGCTCCACCCTTTAAATTCAAAATTCGAATTTGGAAATCAATAATGGGGATTGGTCCTGCTCATATACCCCCGACAAATTTTTTAGGCAGATATCCATTGGCATAACCGAGGTTGGATCTGGTCAGGATCTCATCGATTGGCAACACCCCAACTGTGTGGGCCCCACCACTATCAATTGTCGGGTATGGAAAACGAAAAACAAAAGGGAAAGCATTTCCTGCCAGTCAATCAGGTGTTGGATACAGAGCTTAGATAACCGGCTCCACCCTTTAAATTCGAAATTCGAATTTGGAAATCAATAATGGGGATTAAAGTGGAGATTGGTCCCGGTTCATATGCCCCGGCAGCCCTTCTGAGGAAGATATCCATTGGCATAACCGAGGTTGGATCTAGTCAGGATCTCATCGATTGGCCGCCCCAACTGTGTGGGCCCCACCACTATCAAATATCGGGTATAGATAAGGAACAACAAAAGGGAAAGCATTTCCTGCCAGTCAATCAGGTTGTGGATACAGAGCTTAGATTACCCGCTCCACCCTTTGAATTTGAAATTCGAATTTGGGAATCAATAATGGGGATTAAAGTGGAGATTGGTCCCGGTTCAGATGCCCTAGCAGCCCTTCTGAGGCATATATCCATTGGCATAACCGAGGTTGGATCTAGTCAGGATCTCATCGATTGGCCACCCCCAACTGTGTGGGCAACTCCACTATCAATTGTTGGGTACGGAAAAGGAAAAACAAAAGGGAAAGCATTTCCGTCCAGTCAATCAGGTGTTGGATACAGAGCTTAGATAACCCGCTCCACCCTTTAAATTCGAAATTCGAATTTGGAAATCAATAATGGGGACCTTTAAATTCGAAATTTGAATTTGGAAATAAATAATGGGGATTAAAGTGGAGATTGGTCCCGGTTCATATGCCCTGGCAGCCCTTTTGAGGCAGATATCCATTGGCATAACCGAGGTTGGATATAGTTAGGATCTCATCAATTGGCATCCCCCAACTGTGTGGGCCCCTCCACTATCAATTGTCGGGTACGAAAAACGAAAAACAAAAGGGACAGCATTTCCAGCCAGACAATTAGGTGTAGGATACATAGCATAGATTACCCGCTCCACCCTTTAAATTCGAAATTTGAATTTGGAAATCAATAATGTGGATTAAAGTGGAGATTGGTCCCGGTTCATATGCCCTCGCAACCCTTTGGAGGCAAATATCCGTTGGCATAACCGAGGTTGGTTGTAGTCAGGATCGCAACGAGTGGCCGCCCCCAATCAGGGGGCCCTCGACTTTCAATTGTCGGGTACGGAAAAGGAAAAACAAAAGGGAAAGGATTTCCAGCCAGTCAATCAGGGGTTGGATACAGAGATTGGATAACCCGCTCCACCCTTGAAATTCGATATTAGAATTTGGAAATCAATAATGGGGATTAAAGTGGAGATTGGTCCCGGTTCATATGCACTGGCAGCCCTTTTGAGGCAGATATCCATTGGCATAACCGAGGTTGGATGTAGTCAGGATCTCATTGATTGGCCACCCCCAACTGTGTGGGCCCCACCACTATCAATTGTCGGGTACGGAAAAGGAAAACAAAAGGGAAAGCATTTCCACTACCAATCGTGTGTTGAATACATAGCTCGCATAACCCGCTCCACCCTTCAAATTTGAAATTGGAAATCAATAATGGGGTTTAAAGTGGAGATTGGTCCCGATTCATATGCCTCGGCAGCCCTTCTGAGGCAGATATCCATTGGCATAACCGAGTTTGGATCTAGTCAGGATCTCATCGATTAGCCGCCCCCAATTGTGTGGGCCCCACCACAATCAATTGTCGGGTACGGAAAAGGAAAAAAAAAAGGGAAATCGCTTTCCGCTACCAATCGTGTGTTGGAAACACAACTTAGATAACCCGCTCCACCCTTTAAATTTGAAATTCAAATTTGGAAATCAATAATGGTGATTAAAGTGGAGATTGGTCCCGGTTCATATACCCCGACAACCATTCTAAGGCAGATATCCATTAGCATAACCGAAGTTTGGATCTAGTCAGATCTCATCAATTGGCCGCCTCAACTCGTGGGGCCCCACCACTATCAATTGTCGGGAACTTAAAAGGAAAAACAAAAGGGAAAGCATTTCCCCGCTACCAATCAAAGTGTTGAAAATAGAGCTTAGATAACCCGCTTCCACCTTTTAAATTCAAATTCAATTTGGAAATCAATAATGGGGATTAAAGTGGAGATTCGTCCGGTTCATATTCTCTCGGCAAATCTTTGAGGCAGATACCCATTGGCATAACCGATGTTGGATCTAGTCGATCTCATCGATTGGCCGCCCCAATCGTATGGGCCCCTCCACTTTCAATTGTCGGGTACGAAAAGGAAAACAAAAGTGAAAGCATTTCCTACCAATCAATCAAAAAGCTGGATACATAGCTTCGATAACCCGCTTCCACCCTTTAAATTCAAAATTCAATTTGGAAATCAATAATGGGGATTAAAGTTGAGATTTGTCCCGCTCATATGCCCCTACAACCCTTCCGAGGTAGATATCCATTAGCATAACCGAAGTTTGGATCTAGTCAGATCTCATCGATTGGTCGCCCCAATCGTGTGGGCCCCACCACAATCAATTGTCGGGTACTGAAAAAGGAAAAACAAGGGATAGCGTTTCTGCCAAATAATCGTGTGTTGGAAACACAGCTTAGATAACCCGCTCCACCCTTTAAATTTGAAATTCAATTTGGAATTCAATAATGGGGATTAAAGTGGAGATTGGTCCCTGCTTCATATGCCCCTGCAGCCCCTCTCCGAGGCACATATCCATTGGCATAACCGAGATTGGATCTAGTCAGATCTCATCTGCATTTTAAAAGGAAAAACAAAAGGAAAGTATGTCCCGCCAACAATCGTATTGGATACGAGCTTAGATAACCCGCTTCCACCCTTTAAATTCAAATTCGAATTTGGAAATCAATAATGGGGATTAAAGTGGAGATTGGTCTCGCTTCATATGCCTTGACACTCTTTTAGGCAGATATCCATTGGCATAACCGAGGTTGGATCTAGTCAGATCTCATCGATTGGCAACCCCTAATCGCTTGGACCCCACCAATATCAATTGCCGGCACGGAAAATGAAAAACAAAAGGGGAAAGCATTTCCCGCGCCAATCAATCGTGTTGGATACATAGCTTGGACAACTCCGCTCCACCCTTCAAATTTGAAATTCAATTTGGAAATCAATAATGGGGATTAAAGTGGAGATTTGTCCTGCTCATATGCCCCAAAGCAACTTCTTCTCGGCATATATCCATTAGCATAACCGAGTTTGGATCTAGTCAGGATCTCATCGATTGGCCGCCCCCAACTGTGTGGGCCCCACCACAATCAATTGTCGGGTACGCAAATGGAAAAAAAAAAGGGAAAGCGTTTCCTGCCAGTCAATCAGGTGTTGGAAACACAGCTTAGATAACCCGCTCCACCCCTTAAATTCGAAATTCGAATTTGGAAATCAATAATGGGGATTAAAGTGGAGATTGGTCCCGGTTCATATGCCCCGGCAGCCCCTCTGAGGCAGATATCCATTGGCATAACCGAGGTTGGATCTAGTCAGGATCTCATCAATTGGCCGCCCGCAACTGTGTGGGCCCTACCACTATCAAATGTCAAGTACAGAAAAGGAAAAACAAAAGGGAAAGCATTTCCTGCCAGTGAATCAGGTGTTGGATACATAGCATAGATAACTCGCTGCACCCTTTAAATTCGAAATTCGAATTTGGAAATCAATAATGGGGATTAAAGTGGAGATTGGTCCCAGCTCATATGCCCCGATGCTCTTTAGGCAGATATCCATTGGCATAATCGAGGTTGGATCTAGTCGAGATCTCATCGACAGCACGATAAGCCTCTCGCTCATCTAGTTTTATGACTAGTATGACCGTGGTTTTGTGCCGATTATATCTCGTTTTCACCCAAATTAGGCCCGATTGTCCTCAAGCAAGGTTTTGAGTCCCTTAAGTAGTTTTAGGGTTATTTAGTCAATTTTTGAGTCAAATAAAGCACTTATGGCTATTTCATGTTTTCAAAGTTAACTTAGAGTCCAAGGAATGAAGGAAACAATGGAAATTGCAACTGGAAACACTCGCCACGCGAGCAGATACTCGCCCCGCGAGAGTGAGGACCAGCCAGGCCGTAAAAGTCATGTTCTCTCGCCTCGCCTCACGAGCTATAGCTCGCCTCGCGAGCCTCGAAGTCAGCAAGCATTACGGCCACCCCGTGACACCCATCACGGGCGTGAAGAGAAACCCCCAAGACAGAGACCATCACGGCCTGGCCGTGATGAAGGTCACGCCATGACAAGATAAGCACCAAGACAGAGATCATCACGGCCTGGCCGCGATAGGCATCACTAGCCGGGACAACCCAGGTTTTGAAGACTCGCCTGGCGAGAATCACGCCGCCTCGCGAGAATACAAATTCAAGAAGGCGCCATTTTAATATTCGCCTCGCGAAAGGCCACTCGCCCGCGAGAATGCACAGCTTCGAAAGTTATAAATAGTCATTAGGCGTAATGTATGATCTTTTTGCTAATCCTTGTTTTCGAATTTTCTCTCGCTTGTTTTACGTTTTTGATGGAGAACTAATCTCCCTAGGTTGATCTGCTGTAATCGGCTTCCACCAACACTTGAGGTCTTGTAGGCCGCACCACTATCAATTGTCGGGTATGGAAAATGAAAAACAAAAGGGAAATTCCTGCCAATCAATAATGTGTTGGATACATAGCTTAGATAACCTGCTCCACCCTTTAAATAATGGCAGCCCTTTTGAGGCAGATATCCATTGGAATAACCAAGGTTGGATCTAGTCAGGATCTCATCGATTGGCCGCCCCCAACTGTGTGGGCCCCTCCACTTTCAATTGTCGGGTACGGAAAAGGAAAAACAAAAGGGAAAGCATTTCCTGCCAGTCAATCCGGGGTTGGAAACAGAACCTAGATAACCCGCTCCACCCTTTAAATTTGAAATTCGAATTTGGAATTCAATAATGGGGATTAAAGTGGAGATTGGTCCCGATTCATATGCCCCGGCAGCCCCTCTGAGGCAGATATCCATTGGCATAACCGAGATTGGATCTAGTCAGGATATCATCGGTATTTTAAAAGGAAAAACAAAAGGGAAAGCATGTCCCGCCACCAATCGTGTGTTGGATACAGAGCTTAGATAACCCATTCCACCCTTTAAATTCAAATTCAATTTGGAAATCAATAATGGGGATTAAAGTGGAGTTTGGTCCCGCTCATATGCCCTGAAGCCCTTTTGGGGCAGATATCCATTGGCATAACCGAGGTTGGATCTAGTCGATCTCATCGATTGGGCCGACCCCAACCGTGGGGGCCTCTACACTATCAATTGCTCGGCACGGAAAAGGAAAAACAATTGGTAAAGCATTTCCTTCCAGTCAATCAGGTGTTGGATACAGAGCTTAGATAACCCACACCACCCTTTAAATTCAAATTTCGAATTTGGAAATCAAAAATGGGGATTAAAGTGGGGATTGGTCCTGGTTCATATGCCCCCGGCAGCCTTTGAGGCGGATATCCATTGGCATAACCGAGGTTGGATCTAGTCGATCTCATCGATCGGCCGCCCAAACGGGGTGGGGCGCCACCACTATCAATTGTCGGGTATGGAAATGGAAAAACAAATGGGAAAGCATTTCCCGCCAACCAATCGTGTTGGGTATAGAGCTTAGAAAACCCGCTCCACCCTTTAAATTTGAAATTCAATTTGGAAATCAAAATGGGATTGAAGGGAGATTGGTCCCGCTCATATGCCCCTACAGCCCTCCGAGGCAGATATCCATTGGCATAACCGAGGTTGGATCTAGTCGGGATCTCATCAATTGGCCGCCCCCAACCGTGTGGGCCCCACCACTATCAAATGTGAAGTACGTAAAAGGAAAAACAAAAGGGAAAGCATTTCCTGCCAAAGTGAATCGTGTTGGATACATAGCATAGATAACTCGCGCACCCCTTAAATTTGAAATTCAATTTGGAAATCAATAATGGGGATTAAAGTGGAGATTGGTCCCAGTCATATGCCCCGACTGACCCTTTTTAGGCGGATATCCATTGGCATAATCGAGGTTGGATGTAGTCGAGATCTCATTGATTGGCCGCCCCCAACCGTGTGGGGCCGCACCACTATCAATTGTCGGGTATGGAAAATGAAAAACAAAAGGGAAATTCCCCGCCAATCAATAATGTGTTGGATACATAGCTTAGATTACCCGCTCCACCCTTTAAATAATGGCAGCCCTTTTGAGGCGTATATCCATTGGAATAACCAAGGTTGGATCTTGTCAGATCTCATCGATTGGCCGCCTCAACTGTGTGGGCCCCTCCCTTTCAATTGTCGGGTACGAAAAGGAAAAACAAAAGGGAAAGCATTTCCCGCCACCAATCCGGGTTGGATACAGAGCTTAGATAACCCGCTCCACCCTTTAAATTGGATATTAGAATTTGGAAATCAATAATGGGGATTAAAGTGTAGATTGGACCCGCTCATATGCCTTGGCAGCCCTTTTCACTACAAATGCATTAGACTTTAGATAGTGTTTCCGTATGCCTTTTAATAGTGTTTGTAACCGCTATCTATGCTACCGCTATTAAAACTCGTTAGCAAAGATAGCATTTAGGAAGCGCTATTAATAGGTGACTTTAGATAGCGTTTGTACACGGACACGCTTATCTCAAGTTCGACTTTAGATAGCGTTTGTATTAACAAACGCTATCTAAAGTCACTTTAGATAGCGTTTGTTAATAACAAACGCTATCTATTCCCTTTTTTTTTTAATTTTTACATATTTCTTAAATAAATCCATTCCTGCATATTGAACTACACCAAAATTCATTTATGCAAAGAGGAGGGAAATCTGTGAGAAATAAGAACAAACATATATCAATGAACAAATCTACCAATGTTACTGAACCATCAATATCAGAAATGTGAAATGTTCAACAAATAACAAGAAACTAATAAAAGTCATTGTACCTGCCCTAATGAACAATGTTACTGAACCATCAATGTCACAAATGTTCAACAAATAACAAGAAACTAATAAAAGTCCTCCATCACAGTTGGGTAAGCATCCTTAAGGTCAATAACAGCAATGTCCTCTGGAAACTCGTGTATCCTTAAGCATCCTTAAGGTCAATAACTCCATCATTATAAGAGAACCGTTGCCCATCATATTTTACTTTTGGGTTTTTCCTCAGACTGTCAAAAACATCTTTGTTAGCCTTCATGTC
>CM061064.1:246812904-246884827 GCA_030762895.1 Sophora flavescens
CCACCTAACACCACGTTCATCGACAGCCGAGTTCGAGGAGCCGTGTACCCACAGCCTCGCCGCACCATCGAGTACCACACGGAATTGATAAATATCGAAAACGAATATTTTTCAAAACCAATAACATCACGAGGATCCTTTCGGATGCGCCTTCGGCCGATCTGGTGGTTGCCACCCGTTCCAAGGCCACATAAGCACGATCACCCGTCTCTTGGTGCTTCGTCTCCACCACGGAAGGCTTCACCAAACACCACGTCCATCCACAACCACGGTCGAGGAGCCGCGCACCCACAACCTCGCCACACCATCGAGTACCCCACGAAATTGATAACTATCGAAAGCCAACATTTTTAAAAACCAACAACATCACGAGGATCCCTTCCGATGCGCCTTCAACCGATCTGGTGTTTGCCACCCATTCCAAGGCGACTTCAGGACAATCACCCGTCTATTGGTGCTTTGGCTCCGCCCTAGAAGGCATCACCTAACACTATGTCCATCCAAAACCAAGGTCGAGGAGCCGCGCACCCACAGCCTCGCCACTCCATCGAGTACCCCACGAAATTGATAAATATCGAAAGCCAATATTTTAAAAAACCGTCAACATCACGGGGAATCTTTCCGATGCGCCTTCAGTCGATCCGGTGTTTTCCACGACATCAAAGGCCGCTTCAGGTCGATCACCCGTCTCATGGTGCTTTGGCTTCCATCAGAATGCATCACCTAACACCACGTCCATCCACAGAAAAGGTCGAGGAGACGCGCACCTACAGCCTCACCACACCATCGAGTACCCCACGAAATTGATAAATATCGAAATCCAACATTTTTAAAAACCAACAACATCACGAGAATCGTTTCCGATTAGCCTTCACCAGATTCGGTGTTTGCCACCCATTCCAAGCCACTTCAGGACGATCACCCATCTCTTGGTGCTTCGGCTCGACCTCGGAAGGCATCACCTAACACCAAGTCCATCCACAACCAATGTCGAGGAGCCGCGCACCCACAGCCTCTCCACTTCATCGAGTACCCCACGAAATTGATAAATATCGAAAGCCAATATTTTTAAAATCCAACAACATCGCAAGGATCCTTTCCGATGCTGCTTCAGTCGATTCGGTGTTTGCCCCCCTTCCAAGGCCACTTCAGGACGATCACCCGTCTCTTGGTGCTTCGGCTCCGCCCCGGAAGGCATCACCTAACACCAAGTCCATCCACAACCAAGGTCGAGGAGCCGCGCACCCACAGCCTCGCCACTCCATCGAGTACCCCACGAAATTGATAAATATCGAAAGCCAATATTTTTAAAAACCAACAACATCGCAAGGATCCTTTCCGATGCTGCTTCAGTCGATCCGGTGTTTGCCCCCCTTCCAAGGCTACTTCAGGACGATCACCCGTCTCTTGGTGCTTTGGCTCAGCCCTGGAATGCACCACCTAACACCACGTCCATCGACAGCCGAGGTCGAGGATCCGTGCACCCACCACCTCGCCGCACCATCGAGTACCACACGGAATTGATAAATATCGAAATCAAATATTTTTCAAAACCAATAACATCACGAGGATCCTTTCGGATGCGCCTTCGGCCGATAGGCCACATAAGCACGATCACCCGTCTCTTGGTGCTTCATCTCCACCCCGGAAGGCTTCACCTAACACCACGTCCTTCCACAACCACGGTCGAGGAGCCGCGCACCCACAACCTCATCACACCATCGAGTACCCCACGAAATTGATAACTATCGAAAGCCAACATTTTTAAAAACCAACAACATCACGAGGATCCCTTCGGATGCGCCTTCAACCGATCTGGTGTTTGCCACCCCTTCCAATGCCACCTCAGGATAATCAACCGTCTATTGGTGCTTTGGCTCCACCCTAGAAGGCATCACCTAACAATATGTCCATCCACAACCATGGTAGAGGAGCCGCGCACCCACAGCCTCATGGAGTACCCCGCGAAATTGATAAATATCGAAAGCAAATATTTTTAAAAACCAACAACATCGCAAGGATCCTTTCTGATGCTGCTTCAATCGATCCGGTGTTTGCCCCCCCTTCCAAGGCTACTTCAGGACGACACCCGTCTCTTGGTGCTTTGGCTCCGCCCTGGAATGCACCACCTAACACCACGTCCATCGACAGCCGAGGTCGAGGAGCCGTGCACCCACAGCCTCGCCGCACCATCGAGTACCACACGGAATTGATAAATATCGAAAGCGAATATTTTTCAAAACCAATAACATCACGAGGATCCTTTCGGATGCGCCTTCGGCCGATCTGGTGGTTGCCACCCCTTCCAAGGCCACATAAGCACGATCACCCGTCTCTTGGTGCTTCGTCTCCACCCCGGAAGGCTTCACCTAACACCACGTCCATCCACAACCACGGTCGAGGAGCCGCGCACCCACAGCCTCGCCACTCCATCGAGTACCCCACGAAATTGATAAATATCGAAAGCCAATATTTTAAAAAACCGTCAACATCACGAGGAATCTTTCCGATGCGCCTTCAGTCGATCCGGTGTTTTCTACGACATCAAAGGCCGCTTCAAGTCGATCACCCGTCTCATGGTGCTTTGGCTTCGCCCCGGAATGCATCACCTAACACCACGTCCATCCACAGAAAAGGTCGAGGAGACGCGCACCTACAGCCTCACCACACCATCGAGTACCCCACGAAATTGATAAATATCGAAATCCAACATTTTTAAAAACCAACAACATCACGAGAATCGTTTCCGATGAGCCTTCACCAGATTCGGTGTTTGCCACCCATTCCAAGCCACTTCAGGACGATCACCCATCTCTTGGTGCTTCGGCTCCACCTCGGAAGGCATCACCTAACACCAAGTCCATCCACAACCAAGGTCGAGGAGCCGCGCACCCACAGCCTCCCCACTCCATCGAGTACCCCACGAAATTGATAAATATCGAAAGCCAATATTTTTAAAATCCAACAACATCGCAAGGATCCTTTCCGTTGCTGCTTCAGTCGATTCGGTGTTTGCCCCCGTTCCAAGGCCACTTCAGGACGATCACCCGTCTCTTGGTGCTTCGGCTCCGCCCCGGAAGGCATCACCTAACACCAAGTCCATCCACAACCAAGGTCGAGGAGCCGCGCACCCACAGCCTCGCCACTCCATCGAGTACCCCACGAAATTGATAAATATCGAAAGCCAATATTTTTAAAAACCAACAACATCGCAAGGATCCTTTCCGATGCTACTTCAGTCGATCCAGTGTTTGCCCCCCTTCCAAGGCTACTTCAGGACGATCACCCGTCTCTTGGTGCTTTGGCTCAGCCCTGGAATGCACCACCTAACACCAAGTCCATAGACAGCTGAGGTCGAGGATCCGTGCACCCACAACCTCGCCGCACCATCGAGTACCACACGGAATTGATAAATATCGAAAGCGAATATTTTTCAAAACCAATAACATCACGAGGATCCTTTGGGACGCGCCTTCGGCTGATATGGTGGTTGCCACCCCTTCCAAGGCCACATAAGCACGATCACCCGTCTCTTGGTGCTTCGTCTCCACCCCGGAAGGCTTCACCTAACACCACGTCCATCCACAACCACGGTCGAGGAGCTGCGCACCGACAACCTCGCCACACCATCGAGTACCCCACGAAATTGATAACTATCGAAAGCCAACATTTTTAAAAACCAACAACATCACGAGGATCCCTTCGGATGCGCCTTCAACCGATCTGGTGTTTGCCACCCCTTCCAATGCCACCTCAGGATAATCAACCGTCTATTGGTGCTTTGGCTCCGCCCTAGAAGGCATCACCTAACAATATGTCCATCCACAACCATGGTAGAGGAGCCGCGCACCCACAGCCTCATGGAGTACCCCACGAAATTGATAAATATCGAAAGCAAATATTTTTAAAAACCAACAACATCGCAAGGATCCTTTCTGATGCTGCTTCAATCGATCCGGTGTTTACCCCCCCTTCCAAGGCTACTTCAGGACGAACACCCGTCTCTAGGTGCTTTGGCTCCGCCCTGGAATGCACCACCTAACACCACGTCCATCAACAGCCGAGGTCGAGGAGCCGTGCACCCACAGCCTCGCCGCACCATCGAGTACCACACGGAATTGATAAATATCGAAAGCGAATATTTTTCAAAACCAATAACATCACGAGGATCCTTTCGGATGCGCCTTCGGCCGATCTGGTGGTTGCCACCCCTTCCAAGGCCACATAAGCACGATCACCCGTCTCTTGGTGCTTCGTCTCCACCCCGGAAGGCTTCACCTAACACCACGTCCATCCACAACCACGGTCGAGGAGCCGCGCACCCACAACCTCGCCACACCATCGAGTACCCCACGAAATTGATAACTATCGAAAGCCAACATTTTTAAAAACCAACAACATCACGAGGATCCCTTCCGATGCGCCTTCAACCGATCTGGTGTTTGCCACCCCTTCCAAGGCCACTTCAGGACAATCACCCGTCTATTGGTGCTTTGGCTCCGCCCTAGAAGGCATCACCTAACACTATGTCCATCCACAACCAAGGTCGAGGAGCCGCGCACCCACAGCCTCGCCACTCCATCGAGTACCCCACGAAATTGATAAATATCGAAAGCCAATATTTTAAAAAACCATCAACATCACGAGGAATCTTTCCGATGCGCCTTCAGTCGATCCGGTGTTTGCCACCACATCAAAGGCCACTTCAGGACGATCACCTGTCTCATGACCCGGAATGCCTCACCTAACACCACGTCCATCCACAGAAAAGGTCGAGGAGACGCGCACCCACATCCTCACCACACCATCGAGTACCCCACGAAATTGATAAATATCGAAATCCAACATTTTTAAAAACCGACAACATCACGAGAATCCTTTCCGATGAGCCTTCAGCAGATTCGGTGTTTTCCACCCATTCCAAGCCACTTCGGGACGATCACCCATCTCTTGGAGCTTCGGCTCCACCTCGGAAGGCATCACCTAACACCACGCCCTTCCACAACCAAGGTCGAGTAGCCGCGCACCCCAACCACTCCACACCATCGAGTACCCCATGAAATTTATAAATATTGAAAGAAAACATTTTTAAAAACCAACAACATCTCAAGGATCCTTTCCGATGCTGCTTCAGTCGATTCGGTGTTTGACCCCCTTCAAAGGCCACTTCAGGACGATCACCCGTCTCATGGTGCTTTGGCTTCGCCCCGGAATGCATCACCTAACACCACGTCCATCCACAGAAAAGGTCGAGGAGACGCGTACCCACAGCCACACCACACCATCGAGTACCCCACGAAATTGATAAATATCAAAATCCAACAACATCACGAGAATCCTTTCTGATGAGCCTTCAGCAGATTCGGTGTTTGCCACCCATTCCAAGCCACTTCAGGACGATCACCCATCTCTTGGTACTTCGGCTCCACCTCGGAAGGCATCACCTAACACCACGACCTTCCAGAACCAAGGTCGAGGATCCGCGCACCCCAACCACTCCACACCATCGAGTACCCCACGAAATTTATAAATATTGAAAGCAAACATTTTTAAAAACCAACAACATCGCAAGGATCCTTTCCGATGTTACTTCAGTCGATTCGGTGTTTACCCCCCACTTCCAAGGCCACTTCAGGACGATCACCCGTCTCTTGGTGCTTCGGCTCCGCCCCGGAAGGCATCACCTAACACCAAGTCCATCCACAACCAAGGACGAGGAGCCGCGCACCCACACCCTCGCCACTCCATCGAGTACCCCACGAAATTGATAAATATCGAAAGCCAATATTTTTAAAAATCGACAACATCGCAAGGATCCTTTCCGATGCTGCTTCAGTCGATCCGGTGCTTGCCCCCCTTCCAAGGCTACTTCAGGACGATCACCTGTCTCTTGGTGCTTTGGCTCAACCTTGGAATGCAGCACCTAACACCATGTCCATCGACAGCCGAGGTCGAGGAGCCGTGCACCCACAGCCTCGCCGCACCATCGAGTACCACACGGAATTGATAAATATCGAAAGCGAATATTTTTCAAAACCAATAACATCACGAGGATCCTTTCGGATGCGCCTTCGGCCGATCTGGTGGTTGCCACCCCTTCCAAGGCCACATAAGCACGATCACCCGTCTCTTGGTGCTTCTTCTCCACCCCGGAAGGCTTCACCTAACATCACGTCCATCCACAACCACGGTCGAGGAGCCGCGCACCCACAACCTCGCCACACCATCGAGTACCCCACGAAATTGATAACTATCGAAAGCCAACATTTTTAAAAACCAACAACATCACGAGGATCCCTTCCAATGGGCCTTCAACCGATCTGGTGTTTGCCACCCCTTCCAAGGTCACTTCAGGACAATCACCCGTCTATTGGTGCTTTGGCTCCGCCCTAGAAGGCATCACCAAACACTATGTCCATCCACAACCAAGGTTGAGCAGCAGCACACCCACAGCCTCGCCACTCCATCGAGTACCCCACGAAATTGATAAATGTCGAAAGTCAATATTTTTAAAAACCAACAACATCACAAGGATCCTTTCCGATGCTGCTTCAGTCGATTCGGTGTTTGCCCCCCCTTCCAAGGCTACTTTAGGACGATCACCCGTCTCTTGGTGCTTTGGCTCCGCCCTGGAAAGCACCACCTAACACCACGTCCATCGACAGCCGAGGTCGAGGAGCCATGCCCCCACAGCCTCGCCGCACCATCGAGTACCACCCGGAATTGATAAATATCGAAAGCAAATATTTTTAAAAACCAACAACATCACGAGGATCCTTTCCGATGAGGCTTCAGCAGATTCGGTGTTTGCCACCCATTCCAAGCCACTTCAGGATGATCACCCATCTCTTGGTGCTTCGGCTCCACCTCGGAAGGCATCACCTAACACCACGCCCTTCCACAACCAAGGTCAAGGAGTCGCGAACCCCAACCACTCCACACAATCGAGTACCCCACGAAATTTATAAATATTGAAAGCAAACATTTTTAAAAACCAACAACATCGCAAGGATCCTTTCCGATGCTGCTTCAGTCGATTCGGTGTTTGCCCCCCTTCCAAGGCCACTTCAGGACGATCACCCGTCTCTTGGTGCTTCGGCTCCGCCCCGGAAGGCATCACCTAACACCAAGTCCATCCACAACTAGGGTCGAGGAGCCGCGCACCCACAGCCTCGCCACTCCATCGAGTACCCCACGAAATTGATAAATATCGAAAGCCAATATTTTTAAAAACCAACAACATCGCAAGGATCCTTTCTGATGCTGCTTCAGTCGATTCGGTGTTTGCCCCTGATAAGCCTCTGGCTTATCTAGTTTTATGACTAGATGAACTAGGGTTCATGTGCCTATTTATTCGAGTTCACTCTCGTTTTCGCCCAAATTTGCCTTGTTTTGTTCCTAAGTTGGACTTTGACTCATTTTTCGTATTTTGTGTAGTTTTTAGGTTATTTTGAATAGAATTACGCTTGTGGGTGCTTTTGTTGTTTCAGGTTAAATAAGTGAAGCTCCGGGAGTCAAGGAAAAGTCGAAAAGCAGTGGAAATTGCAAGTCTGGAGACACTCGCCTCGCGAGTGAATGCTCGCCCCGCGAGCCTTAAAGTCAACAAAGAACCAAAAGTCATCACTTTAGTCTCGCCACGCGAGAGGTGTCTCGCCTCGCGAGATCACGAGGACCTGCAAGACAGAGACCATCACGGCCCAGCCGCGATGAAGGTCACAGCCTAGAATTGAAGACTCGCCCCGCGAACATACTTTCGCCTAGCGAGAGTTCAAATTGAATGCGCGCCAATTTTAATTCTCGCCTCGCGAAAGGCTGCTCGCCTCGCGAGCGAGCGCAGATCGGGATTCCTATATAAAGGCTGTTTCAGATTGGGAGGAGGATCCAACTTTAGGAGGCTGTAGGGCTTTTGGAGGGCCGCGAATCGAGTAGTTTTCCACTGTTTAGAGTAGCGTTTAGGGTAGTTTCTTTTCTCTTTGGAGCTGCGTCTCCCTTTTTCTCATGGAGGTTATGTCCGATCGCTTGTCTATGAGCATGAGGAACTAATCCCCTCGTCCGAGGGAACGATGAAGCCACCCATGGCAGTGTAGATTCTATATGATGTATGTCTTTCTCCTTTAATTCAATTCTTGTTTTCTAATTCTGACTTGATTGTGTTGATCATATGTGTTGCGTGATTGACTTGTTAACGTTGATGAGGCTTAGTCAGCGATTCACGTTTAGAACTTGAATTAGGATCATCGATCGAATATTGCACGAGAGTGAGTAGGAGATCGGTGCGACCTTATAGGGAACAAGAATTAACAGAATTCGAGATTAGGATTATGAGACCTAGTAAGTAATTAATCCAATCGTCGAATACGTCCTAATGAGCACGAGAGTGGATTTAGGAGAATTTAGGGGTCCCGGTTGACATTGTAATTGAACTTAGGGAGGAATTCATCATCACTTGGGTGTACATATTGGGTAGGTGGATTTGTGACCTTGGACAATTTTAGTTTTCATATTTTAGGTTAATTATTTCATTAGATTTGTTAATTGAATTTTAGATATTAATCTCTCTCTCTCAACCACATTCTTTAACTTGAACGAACGTATCTTATTACAAGCGGATTAGTCGAATTGGTAGCCCAATCCCTGAGTTCGACCTTGGTAATTACTTACCGTGTATTTTTATTACTTACGACGACCCGGTACACTTGCCGGAGTCACAACAAGTTTTTGGCGCCGTTGCCGGGGATTGGCACAACCAATTTTTCTGATTTTAGGGAAGTTTGATTATTTGGTTAAGTTACTTTTATTTTTATTTTTAATTTCTATTATTATTCTCTATTTCTTGATCCCACTTGGTCTTGGCCCTGTTTTGTATGCGAGGTACCCTTTCAAGGCGGATTGCGAATCATGGAGACTGTTTATTTTCCAGCCTTGGACGGTGTTACAAAATATGACTTTAGGCCTAATATATCCCTGGGAGATCACTGGCGCTGGGGACGTAATTGCCCTCATGCACAAGCTTATAGTATAATCATGAAGCATGAGGAGGAATGGGAATGGAATGAGCAAACACCGTTGAGAGCTGCTCTAGAACAATATTCCCCGGGAGCTATCCACCTCGAGGCCAAGGCAAGAGCCACCTGTGATATGATCGAAACCGTGATGCAGAATTTCAAAGCGCAAGCCGAGGAGATTTGCAAGCAGTTAGTACAAGAGTCACATGAAGCCCAATTTGAAGAAAATCTGGTTTTGGGGATAGATCAAAATGAAGACGAAGTGGTAGTGGATTCCACACTGTTTGCCAAGCAACCGAAAATTTCTGCATTGGATAACTATGTTGGCTTACATGCATGTGTGGACATGGGTAAGTTAGACCCTCCCACTCGTCTGGCACACTTCCTCGTGAAGACACCATTTGGCCCGAGAGGAAGTGAGTTCATCAGTACGGAGGTCAATGGAGTTTTCACACACTGGCTGGGTGGAGTGGATGATAAGGTCATATTGATGCTACGATCTCCACTCCAATTACCATTTGATCCGGGTGGAGGATTTGATATGATGAGCGTCCCTTGGCCTCTGTACCACAGACTATGGGATCCAGGTGGATGCTTCTTAATAAGTCAAGCTCGGGACGTTAAACAAGCGCTTCTTGGGAGGCAACCCAAGCTAGGTATCCCTCTCTTCTCCTAACTTTTGTTTTGTTTTTGTTTGTCGCTCTTGAATAATTTGAGAAGATCAAGAGTTGTTGTATGAATGTCGAGTCGGCAAGCTTGTTGGATTTTAATTAGATTGAGCATAGATTGATTGCATGAATTGATTTGACCATTGATGATTTCCCCTAAGTTCTGAAATTAGAAAAGATTATCCCCACTTAAAAATTGAAAACTGGACTTTGAGAATTTTATTGTGATTACTTGATTTATGATAAGTTTGGGGTGAGGGGGTGCACACACTAGGAATCGTATCTCGGTCAAACAGTTTGCAAAATGTCCAGGTGAGGATTTGAGCCTCCAACTCTGTTTTTGAATGTGTGAATCACTGTAAGTTGCACTTTCCCGAATTTGCTTGAATCTCTATATGGTTTGCATGTTTATGTGTTGCATCAAATGATTTAGGCAATTTTCTTTGAATAACTACTTGGCCTGAAAAGAACCATCCCTAATGCATGTTCCCTAGTTAGCCAAATTGAGCCCAATTGACCTATTGTTTCTTGATGACCCTACATTACGAGCCAAAATCTGAAAAACCATGTTAACCCAATCTTAGGATTAGGAGAGCATGGAAATGAGCAAGAGAAAGTTGTGAGAAACTAAGTTTGGGGTGGCTACAAGGAGGTATGACATTTTGGGGTGAGAAAAAGAAAAATAAAGGTTGAAACCCAAGGCAATAAAAAAAAAATTGCCAAAGGTAAAGGGGCAGAACAAAAAGATTAGCAAGGAAAAGGCTGTAGTCACCCGATACAAAAGAAAAATGGAAAAGGAATTTAAGTGGAAATGTGTTTAATGCTCATGCTCTCTTAGTTCCTAGGGACTTAAGCCTAAATATCCTTCATTTTCCTACCTTGAGCCAGGCCCCATTACAACCTTTAAAAGACCTTCTGATGTTGCATACATGTTTACGTGGGGACCATTTTTGAGATGAAAATCAAATTCATGGGAAGTGCTCTTGATAAGTGAAATTGAGTGAAAAAGTTGAAAGCCTAGACGAATTTGAGCGAATGAGTGAAATTTTACATACCCTTGTGAGGAAGGCAGTTGTTTGAAATTGGTGATCTTCCTTTTGTGTGTGACCCTGATTCTCAACTTAGACTAATGATTGCATGAATGATGAAGTTCTCAATAGTTTAAAGTAAATGAATGTGGGGATTACATTGATGTAAGGGGGAGATCATTGGAGAAAAACTGTTTTGTAAAGTTGCATTAAATTTGTGCGAAATCGATTGATTCCTTTAGGCTTGCCAAGTCTTGAGTCGTTTTTGAGTTTTAAGCTTGCTTGGGGACAAGCAAGGTTTAAGTTTGGGGTATTTTGATAAGCCTCTGGCTTATCTAGTTTTATGACTAGATGAACTAGGGTTCATGTGCCTATTTATTCGAGTTCACTCTCGTTTTCACCCAAATTTGCCTTGTTTTGTTCCTAAGTTGGACTTTGACTCATTTTTCATATTTTGTGTAGTTTTTAGGTTATTTTGAATAGAATTACGCTTGTGGGTGCTTTTGTTGTTTCAGGGTTAAATAAGTGAAGCTCAGGAGTCAAGGAAAAGTCGTGGAAATTGCAAGTTGGAGACACTCGCCTCGAGTGAATGCTCGCCCGCGAGCCTAAAAGTCAACAAAGAACCAAAAGTCATCACTTTAGTCTCGCCACGCGAGAGGTGTCTCGCCTCGCGAGATCACGAGGACCAACGACCCCGCCGGAGTGATGAAGCACACATAGAATTGAAGACTCGCCCAACACTTCCTAGCGAGAGTTCAAATTGAATGCGCGGAATTTTAATTCTGACCTCGGAGCTGCTCCACCTCGCGAGCGAGCGCATGGATTCCTATATAAAGGTTGTTTGATTGGGAGGAGGTTCCAACTTTAGGAGGTTAGGGCTTTTGAGGGCCGGAATCGAGTAGTTTTCCCCTTGTTTAGAGTAGCGTTTAGTAGGTAGTTTCTTTTCTCTTTGGAGCTGCGTCTCCCTTTTTCTCATGGAGGTTATGTTCGATCGCTTGTCTATGAGCATGAGGAACTAATCCCCTCGTCTGATGGAACGATGAAGCCACCCATGGCAGTGTAGATTCTATATGATGTATGTCTTTCTCCTTTAATTCAATTCTTGTTTTCTAATTCTGACTTGATTGTGTTGATCATATGTGTTGCGTGATTGACTTGTTAACGTTGATGAGGCTTAGTCAGCGATTCACGTTTAGAACTTGAATTAGGATCATCGATCGAATATTGCACGAGAGTGAGTAGGAGATCGGTGCGACCTTATAGGGAACAAGAATTAACAGAATTCGAGATTAGGATTATGAGACCTAGTAAGTAATTAATCCAATCGTCGAATACGTCCTAATGAGCACGAGAGTGGATTTAGGAGAATTTAGGGGTCCCGGTTGACATTGTAATTGAACTTAGGGAGGAATTCATCATCACTTGGGTGTACATATTGGGTAGGTGGATTTGTGACCTTGGACAATTTTAGTTTTCATATTTTAGGTTAATTATTTCATTAGATTTGTTAATTGAATTTTAGATATTAATCTCTCTCTCTTAACCACCTTCTGTAACTTGACCGAACGTATCTGATTTCCCGCGGATTAGTCGAATTGGTAGCCCAATCCCTGAGTTCGACCTCGGTAATTACTTACCGTGTATTTTTATTACTTGCGACGACCCGGTGCTCGCCCCGCGAGCCTAAAAGTCAACAAAGAACCAAAAGTCATCACTTTAGTCTCGCCACGCGAGAGGTGTCTCGCCTCGCGAGATCACGAGGACCTGCAAGACAGAGACCATCACGGCCCAGCCGTGATGAAGGTCACAGCCTAGAATTGAAGACTCGCCCCGCGAACATACTTTCGCCTCGCGAGAGTTCAAATTGAATGCGCGCCAATTTTAATTCTCGCCTCGCGAAAGGCTGCTCGCCTCGCGAGCGAGCGCAGATCAGGATTCCTATATAAAGGCTGTTTCAGATTGGGAGGAGGATCCAACTTTAGGAGGCTGTAGGGCTTTTGGAGGGCCGCGAATCGAGTAGTTTTCCACTGTTTAGAGTAGCGTTTAGGGTAGTTTCTTTTCTCTTTGGAGCTGCGTCTCCCTTTTTCTCATGGAGGTTATGTCCGATCGCTTGTCTATGAGCATGAGGAACTAATCCCCTCGTCCGAGGGAACGATGAAGCCACCCATGGCAGTGTAGATTCTATATGATGTATGTCTTTCTCCTTTAATTCAATTCTTGTTTTCTAATTCTGACTTGATTGTGTTGATCATATGTGTTGCGTGATTGACTTGTTAACGTTGATGAGGCTTAGTCAGCGATTCACGTTTAGAACTTGAATTAGGATCATCGATCGAATATTGCACGAGAGTGAGTAGGAGATCGGTGCGACCATATAGGGAACAAGAATTAACAGAATTCGAGATTAGGATTATGAGACCTAGTAAGTAATTAATCCAATCGTCGAATACGTCCTAATGAGCACGAGAGTGGATTTAGGAGAATTTAGGGGTCCCGGTTGACATTGTAATTGAACTTAGGGAGCAATTCATCATCACTTGGGTGTACATATTGGGTAGGTGGATTTGTGACCTTGGACAATTTTGGTTTTCATATTTTAGGTTAATTATTTCATTAGATTTGTTAATTGAATTTTAGATATTAATCTCTCTCTCTCAACCACCTTCTGTAACTTGACCGAACGTATCTGATTTCCCGCAGATTAGTCGAATTGGTAGCCCAATCCCTGAGTTCAACCTCGGTAATTACTTACCGTGTATTTTTATTACTTGCGATGACCCGGTACACTTGCCGGAGTCACAACAGCCCCCCCCTTCCAAGGCCACTTCAGGACGATCACCCGTCTCTTGGTGCTTCGGCTCCGCCCCGGAAGGCATCACCTAACTCCAAGTCCATCCACAACCAAGGTCGAGGAGCCGCACACCCACAGCCTCACCATACCATCGAGTACCCTACGAAATTGATAACTATCGAAAGCCATCATTTTTAAAAACCAACAACATCTTAAGGATCCTTTCCAATGTGCCTTCAGAAGGTCCAGTGATTGCCACAACTTCCAAGGCCACTTCAGGAGGAACACCCGTCTCTTGGTGCTTCGGTTCCGCCCCGGAAGGCATCACCTAAGACCACATCCATCCACAACCAAGGTCGAGGAACCGCGCACCCACAGCCTCGCCACACAATCGAGTACCCCACGAAATTGATAAATATCGAAAGCCAATATTTTTAAAAACCAACAACATCGCAAGGATCCTTTCCGATGCTGCTTCAGTCGATCCGGTGTTTGCCCCCCTTCCAAGGCTACTTCAGGACGATCACCCGTCTCTTGGTGCTTTGGCTCCGCCCTGGAATGCACCACCTAACACCACGTCCATCGACAGCCGAGGTCGAGGAGCCGTGCACCCACAGCCTCGCCGCACCATCGAGTACCACACGGAATTGATAAATATCGAAAGCGAATATTTTTCAAAACCAATAACATCACGAGGATCCTTTCGGATGCGCCTTCGGCCGATCTGGTGGTTGCCACCCCTTCCAAGGCCACTTCAGGACAGTCACCCATCTCTAGGTACTTCGGCTCCGCCCTGGACGGCAGCAACTGACACCACCTCCATGCACAACCAAGGTCGAGGAGCCACGCACCCACAGCCTCACCACACCATCAAGTACCCCACGAAATTGATAAATATCGAAAGCCACCATTTTTAAAAACCAACAACATCACGAGGATCCTTTTCGATTCGCCCTCAGTCGATCCGGTGTTTGCCACCACATCAAAGACCACCTAAGGATGATCACCCAACTCTTGGTGCTTCAGCTCCGCCCTAGAAGGCATCACCTAACACCACGTCCATCCACAACCAAGGTCGAGGAGCCGTGCACCCACAGCCTCGTCACACCATCGAGTATCCCACAAAATTGATAACTATCGAAAGCCAACATTTTTCAAAACCAACAACATTGCAAGGATCCTTTCCGATGCGCCTTCAGTATATCCGGTGATTGCCACCACATCAAAGGCCACTTCAGGACGATCACCCGTCTCTTGGTGCTTCGGCTCCGCCCCGGAAGGCATCACCTGACACCAAATCCATAGGAAAGGTCGAGGAGACGCACACCCACAGCCTCACCACACCATCGAGTACCCCACGAAATTGATAAATATCGAAAGTCGACAATAGATTTGGTGTTTGCCACCCATTAATCGGCCACTTCAGGACGATCACACGTCTCTTGGTGCTTTGGCTCCGCCTCGGAAGGCATCACCTAATACCACGTCCTTCCAGAAACAAGGTCGAGCAGCCGCACACCCCAACCTCGCCACACCATCGTGTACCGCATGAAATTGATAAATATTGAAAGGCAACATTTTTAAAAACCAACAACATCGCAAGGAACCTTTTCGATGCTCCATTGATCGATATGGTGTTTGCCACCCCTTCGAAGGCCACTTTAGGACGATCCACTGTCTCTTGGTGCTTCGGCTTCGCCCCCGAAGGCATCACCTAAGACCACGTCCATCCATAACCTAGGTTGAGGAGCCGCGCACCCACAGTTTCGTCACACCATCGAGTACCCTACAATATTGATAAATATCGAAAGCCCACACTTTTAAAAACCAACAACATCACGAGGATCCTTTTTGATGAGCCTTCAGCCGATGTGGTGTTTGCCACCCTTTCCAAGGCCACCTAAGGACGATCACCCATCTCTTGGTGCTTCGTCTCCGCCCCGGAAGGCATCACCTAACACTACGTCCATCCACAACCAAGATCGAAGAGCCGCTCGCCCACAGCCTAACCATCGAGTACCCCACAATATTGGTAAATATCGAAAGCCAACACTTTTAAAAACCAACAACATCTCAAGGATCCTTTCTGATGCCCTACAGTCGATATGGTGTTTGCTCCCCATCCAAGGCCACATAAGGACGATCACCAGTCTCTTGGTGCTTGGGCTCCGCCTAGAAAGGCTTCACCTAACACCACGTCCATCCACAACCAAGGTCGAGGAGCTGCGCACCCACAAACTCGCCACACCATCGAGTACCCCACAATATTGATAAATATCGAAAGCCAACACTTTTAAAAATCAACAACATCACGAGGATCCTTTCCCATGCACATTCAGCAGATTTGGTGTTTGCCACCCATTCCAAGGCAACTTCAGGACGATCACCCGTCTCTTGGTGCTTCGGCTCCGCCTCGGAAGGCATCACCTAACACCATGTCCTTCCATAACCAAGGTCGAGGGGCGGTGCACCCTAACCTCGCCACACCATCGAGTACCCCACGAAATTGATAAATATTGAAAGCCAACATTTTTAAAAATCAACAACATCGGAAGGAACCTTTTCGATGCTCCTTCGATCATTTCGGTGTTTGCCACCCCTTCCAAGGCCACTTCAGGACGATCACCCGTCTCTTGGTGCTTCAGTTCCACCCCGGAAGGTTTCACCTAAGACCACGTCCATCCACAACCAGGGTTGAGGAGCCGTGCACCCACAGTTTTGCCACACCATCGAGTACCCCACAATATTGATAAATATCAAAAGCCAACACTTTTGAAATGAACAACATCACGAGGATCCTTTCCGATGCGCCTTCAGCCGATCTGGTGTTTGCCACCGCTTCCAAGACCACTTCAGGATGATCACCCGTCTCTTGGTGCTTCGTATGTTGGTGTAAGCCCTAGAGGCCAGTGTATTTCTTTAGACTTAGATTTGTATCTTGCTATTATATATATATGATATGAGGCATTCCAGTTTATTGTGTTACTTGTTTAAACATAATAAAGTCCTTAGAATAGAAATTTCAGTTTAATAGAATATCAAGTATATGACTTGATCGTGAGACACTATTGAACAATGAAATCCTATTCTTAAATATCCGTAGTCAAGTATTTTATTAATAAGGACAATAATAATACATTGAGACTATTATGTGTGCAGACTGATGGCCATATCTCACGGGTCATGGATATGAGATATCGAGTCGCCACATAGGTACACATTAGAGTAATGATGTACTGGATTGACCCACCATGAGAACACTACATGGAGCGTTATGTGAGTGTCATAAGTAGTTCTCATAGTGACAATGGTGTATGCAATCCTTCGACCTGAAATCACTACGATCCTTACATGAGGAGTCGTGTGCTTTAATATCGTCAAACGTCATCTGTAATAGGATGATTATAAAGACGGTCATTGGGCATACCACGAGCCGTGTAGAGGGATGTGAATGACCTAGATGGAATTTGTCTCTCCTACATAACAGGAGTAATATCTGTGGGTCCCCTGATAGAGTGAGACTGTAAAATGCATGGCCGTGCTGAAATGAGTCAATATGAGATATTGACCTCATTTGTTGTTAAGTCTACTCGGGTATCAGGGAATATGATATTGAACCATACAAGGGTGACACATTCTATGTCTTGTGTTCAATATAGATATATGGACAAAGGGATAATAATGCACATGAATATTTGTCACAGAAAGGTTTCGTCAAATCACTGACTTTCTCACTACTTAGGTAGCAGTGATGTATTGCTAGATACCGCTCACTGTTTGTAATATTAAATGGGATTTAATATTACTACTAACGTTTTGGGAACCTATAGGGTCACACACATAAGAGCGGATTAAAAGAAGCATTAAAAGGAGAGTTGGACTTTCCTATTGGGCCTAGCGCATAGTACATGGGCTTAGGTCAAATGCTGCTCACTAACTCACTTAAGGAGGCGCTACTATAAGTAGACCACTTAAGTTGTTGTGCCCACACGGTTGATAACCTAGCCGCACATAGAAAGTAAGTGTGAACAGCAAGTCTCGGTTTTGAAGCTAGCACTGTGAGACAGAGACGCTTCGGGTTCGTGACGTTGGATGTTCACGGAATCTGTTCGTGTGGATACCTTTAGAGACATCGTTCATGCGGTGTTCGTGATAGACGAATTCTGATCAACAGCCATCGCTTCAAAAGGTAAACCTTCTAATCATGAATCATGACCATTCGTAAGGATCCTTCGATGGGAATTTTTTCCGCTGCGTTTCTTTTGTTTTATACGCAAATTCCCAACATCGTATGCGCCCCGGAAGGCATCACCTAACAACACGTCCATCCACAACCAATATCGAGGAGCCGCGCACCCACAACCTCGCCACAGCATCGAGTACCCCATGAAATTGATAACTATCGAACACTGCCATTTTTAAAACCCAACAACATTGCAAGGAATATTTTCGATGCTCGTTCGGTCGATCGGGTGTTTGCCACCCCTTCCATGGCCACATCAGGACGATCACCCATCTCTTGGTGCTTCGGCTCCACCCTGGAAGGCATCACCTAAGACCACGTCCATCCATAACCAAGGTTGAGGAGCCGTGCACCCACAGTTTGGCAACACCATCGAGTACCCCACTATATTGATAAATATCGAAAGCCAACATTTTTTAAAACCCAACAACATCATGAGGATCCTTTCCCATGCACATTCAGTAGATTGGGTGTTAGCCACCCATTCCAAGGCCACTTCAGGACGATCACCCATCTCTTGGAGCTTCGGCTTCACCTCGGAAGGCATCACCTAACACCACGTCCATGCACAACCACGGTCGAGGAGCCGCGCACCCACAGCCTCGCTCCACCATCGAGTACCCCACGAAATTGATAACTATTGAACGCCAACATTTTAAAAAACCAACATCATCGCAAGGATCCTTTTGGATGCGCCTTTAGACGATTCGATGTTTGCCACCACTTCCAAGGCCATTTCAGGACGATCACCAGTCTCTTGATGCTTCTTCTCCGCCCCGAAAGGCATCACCTAACACCACGTCCTTCCACAAATAAGATTGAGGAGCCGCACACCCCAAGCTCGCCACACCATCGAGTACCCCACGAAACTGATAAATATTGAATGCCAACACTTTTAAAAACTAACAACAACACGAGGATCCTTTCTGATGTGCCTTCAACCGATCTGGTGTTTGCCACCCCATCCAAGGCCACCTAAGGATTATCACCCGTCTCTTGGTGCTTCGTCTCTGCCTCGGAAGCCGTCACCTAACACCACGTCCATCCACAACCAAGGTCGAGGAGCTGCATTCCCACAACCTCGTCACACCATCGAGTACCCAACAATATTGATAAATATCGAAAGCCAACACTTTTAAAAACCAACAACATCACGAGGATCCTTTCCGAAGCGCCTTCAGCCGATCTGGTGTTTGCCACCCCTTCAAAGGCCACATAAGGACGATCACCCGTCTCTTTGTGCTTCATCTCCGTCATGGAAGGCATCACCTAACACCACTTCCATCCACAACCAAGGTCGAGGAGCCGCGCATCCACAGCCTCGACACACCATCGATTACCTCATGAAATTGATAACTATCTAAAGCCAACATTTTTAAAAACCAACAACATCGCAAGGATCCTTTCCGATGCACCTTCAATCGATCCGGTGTTTGGCACCACATCAAAGGCCAGTTCAGGACGATCACCCATCTCTTGGTGCTTGGCTCGCCCAAAGGCATCACCTAACACCACGTCCATCCACAGAAAAGGTCGAGGATATGCACAGCCACAACCTCACCACACCATCAAGTACCCCACGAAATTGATAAATATCGAAAGGCAACATTTTTAAAACCCAACAACATCGTGAGGATCCTTTCCGATGCGCCTTCAGCAGATTTGGTGTTTGCCACCCATTCCATGGCCACTTTAGGACGATCACCCGTCTCTTGGTGCTTCGTCTCCGCCTCGGAAGGCATCACCTAACACCACGTCCTGCCACAACCAAGGTCGAGGAGACGCGCACCCCAACCTCGCCACACCATTGAGTACCCAACGAAATAGATAAATATCGAAAACCAACTTTTTTAAAACCCAACAACATCGCAAGGAACCTTTTCGATGCTCCGTCGATCGATCTAGTATTTGCCACCCCTTCCAATGCCACTTCGGGACGATCACCCGTCTCTTGGTGCTTCGGCTCCGCCCCATAAGGCATCACCTAAGACCACGTCCATCCACAACCAAGGTTGAGGAGCCGCGCACCCACAATTTCGCCACACAATCGAGTACCCCACAATATCGATAAATATCAAAAGCCAACACATTTAAATACCAACAACATCACGAGGATCCTTTCCGATGCGCCTTCAGTCGAACTAGTGTTTGCCACCCCTTCCAGGGCCACATAAGGACGATCACCCGTCTCTTGGTGCTTCATCTCCGCCCCGGAAGGCATCACCTAACCCCACGTCCATCCACAACCATGGTCGAGGAGCCGCACACTCACAGCCTCTCCACACCATCGAGTACCCCACGAAATTAATAAAAATGGAAAGCCAACATTTTTAAATCCTAACAACATCATGAGGATCCTTTCCCATTCGCATTCAGTAGATTTGGTGTTTCCCACCCATTCCAAGGCCACTTCAGGACGATCACCAGTCTCTTGGTGCTTCGGCTCCGCCTCGGAAGGCATCACCTAACCCCACGTCCTGCGACAACCAAGGTCGAGCAGCCGTGCACCCCAACCTCGCCACACCATTTAGTACCCAACGAAATTGATAAATATCGAAAACCAACTTTTTTAAAACCCAACAACATCGCAAGGAACCTTTTCGATGCTCCTTCGATCGATCTGGTATTTGCCACCCCTTCCAGGGCCACATAAGGACGATCACCCGTCTCTTGGTGCTTCGGCTACGCCCCAGAAGGCATCACCTAAGTCCACGTCCATCCACAACCATGGTCGAGGAGCCGTGCACCCACAACCTCGCCACATCATCGAGTACCCCACAATGTTGATAAATATCGAAAGCCAACACTTTTAAAAACCAACAACATCACAAGGATCGTTTCCGATGCGCCTTCAGCCGATCTAGTGTTTGCCACCCTTTCCAAGGCCACATAAGGACGATCACCCGTCTCTTTGTGCTTCGTCTCTACCACGGAAGGCATCACCTAACACCACGTCCAACCAAAACCAAGGTCGAGGAGCCACCTAACCACAGCCTAGCCACACCATCGAGTACCCCACGAAATTGATATCTATCGAAAGCCAACATTTTAAAAAACCAACAACATCGCAAGGATCCTTTCCGATGCGCCTTCAGTCGATACGGGGTCTGCCACCACATCAAAGGGCACTTCAGGACGATCACCCGTCTCTTGGTGCTTCGGCTCTGCCCCGGAAGGCATCTCCTAACACAACGTCCATCCACAGAAAATGTCTAGGAGACACGCGCCCACAGCCTCACCACACCATCGAGTACCCCACGAAATCGATAAAAATTGAAAGCCAACATTTTTAAAACCCAACAACATCATGAGGATCCTTTCCCATGCGCATTCAGTAGATTTGGTGTTTCCCACCCATTCCAAGGCCACATCAGGACGATCACCCGTCTCTTGCTGCTTCGGCTCCGCCTAGGAAGGCATCACCTAACCCCACGTCCTTCCACAACCAAGGTCGAGGAGTCGCACACCCCAACCTCGCCACACCATCGAGTACCCCACGAAATTGTTAAATATCGAAAGCCAACATTTTTAAAAACCAACAACATCGCAAGAAACCTTTTCGATGCTCCTTCGGTCGATCTGGTGCTTGCCACCCCTTCCATGGCCACTTCAGGACGATCACCCGTGTCTTTGTGCTTCGGCTACGCCCCGAAAGGCATCACCTAAGACCACGTCCATCCATAACCAAGGTTGAGGAGCCACGCACCCACAGTTTTGCCACACCATCGAGTACCCCGCAATATTGATAAATGTCGAAAGCCAACATTTTTAAAAACCAACAACATCACGAGGATCCTTTTCGATGTGCCTTCAGCCGATCTGGTGTTTGCCACCGCTTCCAAGGCCACTTTAGGGCGATCACCCATCTCTTCGTGCTTCGTCTCCATCCTGGAAGGCATTACCTAACACCACGTCCATCCACAACCAGGGTTGAGGAGCCACGTACCCACAGCATCGCCACACCATCGAGTACCCCACGAAATTGATAACTATCGAACGACAACATTTTTAAAAACCAACAACATCTCAAGGATCCTTTTCGATGCGTCTTTAGATGATTTGGTGTTTGCCACCACATCCAAGGCCATTTCAGGACGATCACCCGTCTCTTGATGCTTCGGCTCCGCCCCGGAAGGCATCACCTAACACCACGTCCTTCCACAAACCTGGTCGAGGAGCCGCACACCGCAACCTCGCCACACCTTCGAGTACCCCACGAAATTGATAAATATCAAAATCCAAGATTTTTAAAAACCATCAACATCGCAAGGAACCTTTCTGATGCGCCTTCGGCCGATCTAGTGTTTGCCACCCCCTCCAAGGCCACTTCCGGACGATCACCAGTCTCTTGATGCTTCCGCTCCGCCCAGGAAGGCATCACCTATCACCTCGTCCATCCACCACCAAGGTCGAGGAGCCGCGTACCCATAGCCTAGCCACCCCATCGAGCACACCACGAAATTGATAAATATCGAAAGCCAACACTTTTAAAAACCAACAACATCGTGAGGATCTTTTCCAATGGCTCTTCTGCCGATCTGGTGTTTGCCACCCCTTCCAAGGCCACTTTAGGACGATCACCGGTATCTTGGTGTTTCTGCTCCGCCCAAGAAGGCATCACCTATCACCACGTCTATCCACCACCAAGGTCGAGGAGCCGCGTACCCACAGCCTAGCCACGCCATCGGATACACCACGAAATTGATAAATGTCGAAAGCCAACATTTTTAAAAACCAACAACATCGCGAGGATCCTTTCCGATGCTCCTTCCGTCGATCTGGTGTTTGCCACCCCTTCCAAGGCCACATCAGGATGATCACCCGTCTCTTGGTGCTTCGGATCCTCCCCAGAAGGTATCACCTAACACCTCATCCATCCACATCCAAGGTCGAGGAGCTGTGCACCCATTGCCTCACCACACCATCGAGTACCTCAAAAATTGATAAATATCGAAAGCCAATATTTTTAAAAACAAACAACATCACGAGGATCCTTTCCGATGCGCCTTCAGTCGATCTGGTGTTTGCCACACCTTCCAAACCCACTTCAGGATGATCAACTGTCTCTTGGTGCTTCGTCTCCGTCCCGAAAGGTATCACCAAACACTAGCTCCATCCACAACCAAGGTCGAGGAGCTGTGCACCCACAGCCTCGCCACATGATCAACCTCTGGTTGACTAGTTTTATAACTAGTAAGACCATGGCTTTTGCACTAATTATTCGAGTTTCAATCTCGTTTTAGCCCAGATTTGGATTTGATCATCCTCAAGCAACATTTTGAGTTTCTTAAGTAGTTTAGGACATTTTAGTTAGTTTTTGAGTCAAATAAAGCATTCACTGCTATTTCACGTTTTCAGGTTAAAAGGTAAGCACTTAGAGCGAAGGGAATGAAGAAAACAATGGAAAAATGCAATTCTGGAAGATTCGCCTCGCGAGAAGCTACTCGAGTCGCGAGCTTGAAGACCAGCCATAGCAGCAACAGTCACCCTTTCGGTCTCGCCCCGCGAATCACTGTCTCGCCTAGCCAGAACTCAATTTTGAACTCGCGCCACTTCTAATATTCGCCTCGTGAGAGGCTACTCGCCTCGCGAGCGGGCGCATATCCTGAAGGTTATAAATTGCTGTTTTAGGGCAGAAACCAGGGATCCTTCAACTTCTTCTTTTCTTTCCATTGACGGCTGCGAATTAGTCTCTAGGGTTTTTATGATGTATTTGATGGAGAACTAATTCCCTTGGATTAATCTGCTGTAATCGGTTTCCATTGCCACTTGAGGTTCTGTAATTCCCAATCTTATTGCTTTTATCTTTCAATACTATGTTGTATGTTCTGTTTGCTTAATTCAGGATTGTATAGAATATGTATTGATTTGTTTCGATGATTTTATGTTCCTATACTTAATCGCGTTTGCTTAATTCGCGTGTGTTTTGTGTTTTCTTAATTCACGAGGGCTTCACCCGATTTGCTTAATTCGGGAATTAGGAACATACATCTCGTGGTGCCAATTTCGCTTGTTAATTGTTGCTACAATCGAGAAGGGATTAGAATCCGCTTAGGGCTTGGAATTTATATGAACCGATGATAGTTGGGAAACCGAGAACAGTAGATTAATTGTCTTTAGTTATTTGTCAATCACTTATTTGCACTGCTTTCTTAATTGAATCATTCAACAAACCCCCCCAAAACTGATTTTTGAGGTTAATAACAATACAAGAGTCCTTGAGAGACGATACTCGAGTTGTTGTACCCAGACTACACTTTTTCAAACCAGTCGCTTTTTGACCCGTGCGCGACAACGTGTCAAAATTGGAGCCGTTGCCGGGGACTCTTGTTGTTATCAACAGAAAATAAATAATAAAAAAAAAGAAAGAGATGCATTGCTGAATTAGTTCTGGCTACTGGGTCTGGTTGTTTTGAGCCTATATGTTTACATCATATTGATGATTATTGCACATTGTGATTGTTGTCAATCTGAGTACTTCCCATGGATAATTACATGCATGGTTATATGCCAAATGCTGATTATGAGTCACCATGCATATATTATCCTAACTTTGCTGGAGGTTATGAGTTTAGTAGTGATTTTGGCATGTTTGGAGTGAATGATTATTCTAGCCAACATAGTGGAGGACAGGGCATCTTGGATGAGATAGCTTCTTTGGTGCATCAAATGACAATACGCCAGCACCAATATCAGCCTGACCCTACACTACTCCAACTCAGTCTAGAGGAATTGGTGCAACAGATGGCAGCACGCAATCTTGAATCTCAACGGAGGACAGAAGCTGGTTTTCAGAAGTTGGCCACTCAAACTGGTCACATTGCCTCCACCTCGGCTACACTGCAAACTCAACATCTCCTTGAATAAAATACAGATTCACAAATAGTTGTTCTTGACAATACTTCTTTTGAACATGATTTTGATAATAATGTCAAGAACACTATTATTGATGAACTTTGTGTTGATTTTCCAGACATTCAAGCCTTTTCTGATTCTGTGTATTGTACTATATGTGCTGATTATACTAACACTAACCTTTGTGTGGTGTGTGATGAGATTTCTGCATGGATAATAGGTGATGGATTTGTTAGTACAGTTACTGAAAATCGTGCAGAAGTTAAAGCAGCACCAGAGATCCTCTCTACCTATTTGCCACCTCCCATTGTGGAACAACCAACGATGGAGTTCAGACCTCTGCCTGAGAGACTGGATTTTGCATCCTTGAATATGAAGGCACTATGGCCGGTCCAAGACGTTGAACCCCATTTTTATTGGGAAGACTTTGTTGACAAGGAGGTCATCTTTGACCCAATAGGGAGTGAGAAGTCCGCCGCACTTGGCGAGGTCACCATGATTGTCAAATGCTCACTTCCATATCAAGGCTGCAAGTTATGGGACCATGGAATAAGCTTCCGTCCTTTGTCTATCACTTGGGCCTTATGCTACAAGCAATGAGATCCAGGCGGGAGCCCCTCAATGAGTTTTCTTAACCCTTCTCCTTAGTTTATTTTCATTTTCTTGTTAGTTTGTGTTTTTATTTTCCTTCATTTGTTTTTGAATTTAGCTCTTGAATAATTTGAGAAGATCAAGAGTATGTGTGTGAGTCTTGTGTTGGTGAGCTTGAATGGATTTTACTAATTTTTTCATAGATTGATTGCATGATATGTGTTGGCCGTTGATGATTTTCCCCCTAGGTTTTGAAATTGAAAACTGATCCCCATGTGAAAAATTGGAAACTAAACTTTGAGATATTCTATTATGATTGCATGATTTATGATAAGTTTGGGGTGTAGGGATGCACACACTAGGGATTGAATCTCGGTCAAACAATTTACGAAAAATGTCCAGGTGAGGATTTGAGCCTCCAACATGTTTTTAATTGTGTGAAGCACTTTTGAGTTGCATTTTCCCGAATTTGCTTGAATCTCTTCATGGTTTGCATGTTTATGTGCTTGCATCAAATGATTTAGGCAATTTTCTTTGAATTAACTACTTGGCCTAAAAGAACCATCCCTAATGCATGTTCCCTAGTTAGCCACATTGAGCCTAATAAGCCTATTGTTTCTTGATGACCCTACGTTATAAGCCAAAAATCTGGAAAAAACATGTTAACCCGATCTTAGGATTAGGAGAGCATAGAAGCTTAGCAAGAGAAGGTGATAAGCCTCTGGCTCATCTAGTTTTATGGCTAGTATGACCAGGGTTTTGTGCTAATTATATCTCATTTTCACCCAAATTAGACTTGATTGTCTTTAAGCAAAGTTTTTAGTGTCTAAAGTAGTTTTAGGTTAATTTAGCCAGTTTTGAGTCAAATAAAGCACTTATGGCTATTTTATTGTTTTCAGGTTAACTTAGAATTTAAGGGAATAAAGAAGCAGGGGAAATTGCAATCCTAGAGGTGTTCGCCTTGCGAGAGTCTTCTCGCCACGCGAACCTGAAAGCCAGATGAACAGCAAAATGTCATCCTCTCTAGTTCGCCCCGCGAACAACACCTTGCCTCGCGACCCTGATGGCTGACTGTTCTAGAAAAATGCAAGATTTTTGTGTCGCCTCGCGAATCCATCTCTTCGCCACACGAGCCTGGAAGTCATAAAGCATCATGGTTAGACTCTTCAATTCCTCGCCACGCGAGCAGTATTTCGCCCCGCGAGAAGACCAAACATTGTAGACTCTTCATAATATTTGCCTCGCGAGTAGGCGCAGTTCCTGAATTCTATAAAAGGCTGTTCTGGGCAGATTAGAAGGGAACTTTCATTTCTCCATTGTTTTTACATATTTTTTGGGTGTATTTCGTTTTTATGGAGAGCTAGTCTCCTTAGATTAGTCTACTGTAATCGATTTCCACTACACTTGAGGTTCTGTAATTCCTATTTTGTTTGCTTTTCCCTTTTCAATACTATGCTATATATTTCTGTTTGTTTAATTCAGGAGTGTATAGTGTTGTGTTGATTTATTTCGGTGATGTTATGTTCCTATATTGAATCGCATTTGTTTAATTCGCGTGTGTTCTTTCATTTTCGTTTAGTTCTTGAGGGCTTAACCCCGTTTGTTTAATTCGGGTATAGGAACATATATCTGTAGTAGTGATTTCGTTTGTTAATTGTTGCTACAACCGAAAGGGGATTAGAATCTGCTTAGGGCTTGGAATTTACATGAACCGATGATAGATGGGAAATCGAGAACAGTAGGTTAATCGCTTTAGTTTATTTGTTAATCTCTTAAACTGCTCTGTTTTGATTGCTCTGTTTATTGCTTTGTTTTCCTTAATTGAATTTCAAACCAACCCCCCCCCCCCCCCCAATAACTGATTTTTGTGATAAATAACAAGTCAAGAGTCCTTGTGAGACGATATCCGAGTTGTCGCTTCCTAAACTACATTTTTACAAACCGCTCGCTTTTTGGCGCGTGCGCGATAATGCGACCAAAAATTGGCGTCGTTGCCGGGGTCTCTTGTTTGTTATTTTCGCAGTTTTTTTTCTTTTTTCTTTTTTACTTTCGTTTTTGTTTTGAATTGGTCTGGCTAGTAGGTCTACTTGCTCTGAATTGTGTGATTTTGATCCTGAAATTGAAAGAACACTGCACACACGCCGTAGAGCAATTCGGGCTAGTACTAGTAGTGATTCTAATTCTAAAACTGTTTTTGATAACATGGGTGGCCAGAGGACATTAAGACAGCTTGCTGCCCGTGATGTTAATTATAATGGCTTGTGTATTGCATATTCTGGTGCTGATACTCCCTTTGAATTAAAATCTGGTCTAATCCATTTGTTGCCAAGGTTTAGTGGTCTTGCAGGTGAGGATCCACACAAGCATTTGAAGGAATTCCAGGTTTTCTGCTCCACACCCTTGAGATCCGAGGGAATAACTGAGGATAACATCAAGCTAAGAGCTTTCCCGTTCTCACTACAGGGCGCTGCAAAGGATTGGCTGTTATATCTCGAGCCAAACTCTGTTACCACCTGGAACGATTTGAAGAAGCTCTTAGAGAAATATTTTCCTGCCTCCAGAGCTGCATCAATCAGGAAGGAAATATGTGGTATCAGACAAGGAAATGAGTCATTGGCTGAATATTGGGAGAGATTCAAGCAGTTGGTATCTAGTTGCCCTCAGCATCAGATTTCTGAGCAACTTCTTATCCAGTATTTTTATGAGGGGTTACTTCCGATGGATAGAAATATTTTGGATGCTGCTAGTGGGGGAGCACTTGTTGATAAGACTCAATTCTTTGCCAAGCAATTAATTGAAAATATGTCACTGAACTCCCAGCAATTTACTACCAGGAGAAATTCTGTTGAGACAAGAGGTGTGAATGAGGTCCATAGCTCTTCTTCTAACCAGGCCCGTGATGATAGAATTGATAGGCTCACTTCTTTGTTGGAGAAAATGGCAATGGATAGGGTTCAGCCGGCAATGTTGTGTGGCATGTGCAACTCTCCTGAGCACCCGTTTGATGCATGCCCCATTCTGAAGGAAGGGTCAGTTACTGATTTGTCTCAAGCTTATGCAGTCCATCCTTACAATCAAGGCAATAGTCAGAATCGGTACAACACTCCTGACCTCTCCAAAAATAGGCACCATCCCAACTGGAGGAATCATCCTAACCTTCGGTATGGGAACTCATCCTAACAACAACCGATGGCAGCACCACAGAATCCTCCTCAAGTGACCACTTCTGCAACTTCTGGACCTTCACTAGAGGACATGTTCAAGCAAATGACTGAACAAAATCTCCAGTTGCAGCAGCAAATTGGACAGATTCGCACACGATTTCAGCAAGAATGAACGGATGCTAGCATTCACAATTTGCGGAACACGTTTGGTCAATCTCAGAGCGAACGGATGCTAGCATTCAAAATTTATAGACACAGGGAGGACAACTTGCCACATCCATAAATAACATACAGCAAGCTCAAAGATCAAGTCAACTGCCTGCACAAACAGTGATAAATCCCAATGTCTCCAATCCTAATGTGAGCGCCATTTCTCTGAGATCTGGAAAAGTTGTTGAGGCAGCCTCTGGAAAAGATGAAGAAACTGTTGAGGTAACTCCTGAGCCTTCTGTTATTGTTGAAGCTGAGAAAGTATACATACCACCGATCCCCTTCCCACACAGAGTGCAGAAAAATAAGAAGATTGGTGGGGAATATTCCCCTTCTAGATGTGATCAAGCAGGTTCCTAAGTATGCTAAATTTCTGAAGGATTTATGCACCAACAAGAGAAGGTTGAAGAGTAATAAGAGAGTTAATTTGGGAAGAAATGTTTCAGCTCTTATCCAGTCTAAGCCTGCACCAGAAAGAGTTACTGTTTCAGCACCTACTCAGGCACTACCACAGAAGTGCAAGGATCCAAGCACTTTTACTATTCCATGCACTATTGGGGACAACAGATTCAAAAATTGCATGTTGGATTTGGGAGCATCCATAAATGTCATGCCCACCTCTATTTTCAATAACCTTGATCTTGGTCTCTTGCAGTATACAAGTCTCACTATCCAGTTGGCCAACAGGACCAGTGCCCGCCCCATGGGAATGGTAGAAGATGTGCTGGTACAAGTTGATGAGTTGATTTCCCCTGCTGACTTCTACATCCTAGACATGGCAGGAGAGACAAATTCAAGTAGATCACCAATAATCTTGGGCAGATCGTTCATGAAGACAGCTAAGACTAAGATTGATGTTGATGATGGGACCATGTCTATGGAATTTGGAGACATTGTGTCAAAGTTTAACATCTTTGATGCTATGAAACATCCATTGGAAGAGCACTCTGTTTTCCAAATAGAGTTGCTCTTTGAGATTATTGATGACAACCATGAGGACTTGATTTCTGATTTTCTATTTGTTTCTGGCTATGATGATACTTATTCATGTACTTATTGTACTAACACTAACCATTGTATGGTGTGTGCTGAGATTGCTGCATGTACAGCAGGTGATGGATTTGTCAGCGTAGTGAATGAAGAACGTGCAGGAGAGGAAGCAGCACCGGAGACCCCAGCTACCTATCTGCCACTTCCCCCTGTGGAACCACCAGAGGGACTGGATTTTTCACCATGGCCAGTTCAAGGGGTTGAACCCCAATTTTATTGGGAGGACTTTGTTGAGAAAGAGGTCATCTTTGACCCAAGAGGAAGTGATGAGTCCGCCGCATTGGGCAAGGACACCATCATTGTCAAGTGCTCACTCCTATATCAAGGCTGCAAGTTATGGGACCATGGAATGAACTCTCTCTCTTTGGCCTTATGCTACAAGCAATGGGATCTAGGCAGAAGCTCCTACCTACACTGCCACCTGATCAGGGAACACCCTTCCTTTCCCTCACTCTGATTTTATAGTTATGTTGTTTCATTGGGGACAATGTATGTTTTAAGTGTGGGGGAGGGGACAGATTGATTGATTTTGTCTTTTGTCTTGTTTTTCTTTTAGCTCTTGAATAAATTGTGTGGGTCTTTGGTTGGTGAGCTTGATTGGTTTTGATTGATTTGGCACAGATTGCTTGCATGATTTATGTGACGATTCCCCCTAGGTTGAAAAAATTTTTGTTTTTGAAAAGTGATCCCCATGTGATTGAAAACTGAACTTTGAGATATTTTGTTGTGATGGCATGATTTATGATAAGTTTGGGGTGATGGGAAGCACACACTAGGGATAGAATCTCTGTCAAACAATTTGCAAAAATGTCCAGGTGAGGATTTGAGCCTCCAACATGTTTTAAACTGTGTGAAATCACTTTTAAGTTGCTCTTTCCCGAATTTACTTGAATCTCTTCTTGGTTTGCATGTTTATGTGTTTACTTCAGATGATTTAGGCATTTTCTTTGTAAATAACTACTTAGCCTAAAATAACCATCCCTAATGCATGTTCCTTAGTTAGCCCCATTGAGCCTGATTAGCCTATTGTTTCTGTTTGACCTTATGTTATAAGCTAAAATCTGAAAAACCATGTGAACCCAATCTTAGGATTAGGAGAGCATGGAATCTTGACAAGAGAATGTTTGCAAGAAACTAAGTTTGGGGTGGCTACAAGGTGTAATGTGTTGTTTGGGATTGAAAAAAAATATAATAAAAAGGTTGGAGCCAAAGGCAAAAAGAAAAGAAAAGCAGGAAAAAAAATGAAAAAAAGAAAAAATAAAATAAAAATAAAATAAAAAAAATAAAAAGTGCACAAAAATTTCAAAAAGGATATTGAAAGAAAAGAGGTTGTAGTCACCCAAGGCAAAAAGAAGAATGAGAAAAGGAACTTGAGTGGAATTTCAATGTTTTGAAGTGTTTCATGCTCTCTTAGTTCCTAGGGACTTCAGCCTAGTACCCTTGTATATCCTACCCTTAGCCAGGCCCCATTACAACCATAAAAGACCTTTTGATGTTGCATGCATGTTTTCTGTGGGAAACATTTGGAGATGAAAATCAAAATTATGGGAAGTGTTTCTGAAAGGTGAATTGAGTGAATTGTTGATTGCCTGACAAAAACTGAGCGATTGAGTGAAACACTAAACTCCCTTGTGAGGAAGGCAGTTGTTTGAATTTGGTGATCTCCCTCTTGTGTGTAACTTGGATCCCCTGCTTAGATTAATGATTGTTTGAATGATGAAATTATCAAATGTTCATAATAAAGGATTGTGGGGATTGCTTTGTTTGATAGGGGGAACATTGAAGCAAACTATTTTGATGAAATTGCTTGAATTTTTGCAAAGTTGATTGAATCCCTTAAGCTTTCCATGTCTTGAGTCTTTTTGATTTTTGATTTGTAGTTTGCTTGGGGACAAACAAGGTTTAAGTTTGGGGTATTTTGATAAGCCTCTGGCTCATCTAGTTTTATGGCTAGTATGACCAGGGTTTTGTGCTAATTATATCTCATTTTCACCCAAATTAGACTTGATTGTCTTTAAGCAAGGTTTTGAGTCTCTAAAGTAGTTTTAGGTTAATTTAGCCAGTTTTGAGTCAAATAAAGCACTTATGGCTATTTTACTGTTCTCAGGTTAACTTAGAAGTTAAGGGAATAAAGAAGCAGGGGAAATTGCAATCCTGGAGGTGTTCGCCTCGTGAGAGTCTTCTCGCCACGCGAACCTGAAAGCCAGCTGAACAGCAAAATGTCATCCTCTCTGGTTCGCCCCGCGAACAACACCTCGCCTCGCGACCCTGATGGCTGACTGTTCCAGAAAAATGCAAGATTTCTGTGTCGCCTCGCGAATCCATCTCTTCGCCACGCGAGCCTGGAAGTCAGAAAGCTTCACGGTTAGACTCTTCAATTCCTCGCCCCGCGAGCAGTATTTCGCCCTGCGAGAAGACCAAACGTTGCAGACTCTTCATAATATTCGCCTCGCGAGTGAGGGTTCGCCTCGCGAGTAGGCGCAGTTCCTGAATGCTATAAAAGACTGTTCTGGGCAAATTAGAAGGGAACTTTCATTTCTCCATTGTTTTTACATATTTTCTGGGTGTATTTCGTTTTTATGGAGAGCTAGTCTCCTTAGATTAGTCTACTGTAATCGATTTCCACTACACTTGAGGTTCTGTAATTCCTATTTTGTATGCTTTTCCCTTTTCAATACTATGCTATATATTTCTGTTTGTTTAATTCAGGAGTGTATGGTGTTGTGTTCATTTATTTCGGTGATGTTATGTTCCTATATTGAATCGCGTTTGTTTAATTCGCGTGTGTTCGTTCATGTTCGTTTAGTTCATGATGGCTTAATGATAAGCCTCTAGCTTATCTAGTTTTATGACTAGATGAACTAGGGTTTATGTGCCTATTTATTCGAGTTCACTCTTGTTTTCACCCAAATTTGCCTTGTTTTGTTCCTAAGTTGGACTTTGACTCGTTTTGCGTCTTTTGTGTAGTTTTTAGCTTCTTTTGGATAGAATTGCGCTTGTGGTTGCTTGTATTGTTTTCAGGTCCATAAGTGAAGCTCTGAGAATTAAAGAAAGTTAAGAAATAGTGGAGATTGCCATTCTGGAGATTCTCGCCCCGCGAGAGTTTGAAGACCCGGAAAGACAGAGACCATCACGGCCTAGCCGTGATGTATATCACGGCCATGACCTAAAATCCACACAAGTCAGAGACCATCACGGCCTAGCCGTGATTCACATCACGGGCCGTGAAAAGAAGGTTGGCGTCGCGAGACCTCCTTCGCGTCGCGAGTGTTTGAACTCCAGAAAAGTGCCAAAGTCAGAGACCATCACGGCCTAGCCGTGATTCACATCACGGGCCGGGACAAGAAGACTCGCGTCACGAGACATCCTTCGCATCGCGAAGGTTTAAATTCCAGAAGTGCGCCAGAAACAGAAGCCGTCACGGCCTAGCCGTGATGGCCATCACGGCCGTGATGCGTGGCCTCCTTATAAATAGAGCAGATCAGAACAGAAAAGGGGGACTTTTTGGATCAGAACTAATTGTAGATCTTTTGTAATCCTTATTCTGGGGCTGCGTCTCCTCTTCTCTTCTCTTAATTCTTAGTCTTAGGATGATTTCCGATTGTACGTGTGTCGTTATTACGGACATGAGGAACTAATCCCCTTGTCTAAGGGATCGATGAAGCCACCTATGGCGGCATAGTATTCATGTGATGTAACTCTCTCTCTCTTAATTCAATTATTGTTTTCCTATTCTGATTTCATTGTGTTGGTTATATGCTTGCGTGATCAACTAGTTAAACGTGTATGAGGCTGAGAGGCGATTCGCGTTTTAGAACTTGAATTGGGAACATCGATCGAGTGTTGCACGAGAGTGAATAGGAGATTGATGCAACTCTTAGGGAACAAGAATTAATAGAATTCGAGATTAGGGTTAAGAGGCCTAGTAAGTAATTAACTCAAATCATCGGATATGTCCTATTGAGCACGACAGTGGATATAGGAGAATTTAGGGGTCCCGTTGACATTAGAATTGAACCTAGGGAGGAGATCATTATCACTTGGGTACTTTTCATGATTGGGTAGGTGGATTCGAAACCTTAGATGCTTTTAATTCCAGATTTCATCACCATATCTTTAATTGATTCGATTTGTTAATTTGAATTGTGATCCTAGTTTCTCTCCAACCACTTTCTCTACTTAACCAACTTATCGGATTTCTCGCGAAATTAGTCGAATTGGTAGCCCAATCCTTGTGTTCGACCTCGGTAGACTCTTACCGTGTTTTATTACTTGCGACGACCCGGTACACTTGCCGGTGAGTCAACAAGTTTTTGGCGCCGTTGCCGGGGATTGGCACAACCAATTTTTCTGATTTTAGGGAAGTTTGATTGTTTGGTTAAGTTATTTTTCTTTTATTTTTAATTTTATTTTTATTTACCATTATCTCTCTATTTCTTTGATTCCACTTGGTCTTGCCTTGTTTTGTATGCGAGATACACGAAGGAATGCTTCCGGGTTGCGAATATTGTGATGGGAACCATGACACTTGGAGTTGTCCGTTCTACTTCCCTCAAGTATATGTGGAACCATGGCATAATGACTGCGTGCCCCAGAACAACTATCAGAGTCAGAATCGGTATTGGGGTGATATGAGTAGAGACCATCCGGATTTCGCTTGGAGTAATGCTGACGATGGTCTAGCCTGGCAACCACAACCTCAACAAAATTGGCAACCACAACCTTGGGAGTTGGCTCTTGAGAGGTTGAGTGCGACACTTGAGAAAGTGTCAATCAATACAAATACAGTCATTGACAAGATGGCCACATCATTTGAGAAGACGAATGCGGCATTAGAGATGAAGATTGCCCAACTCGCAAGGCAAATAAATGAGCATCCCCCAGAGACTTTCCCAGTTGATACCGAGAACGACCCTAAGAACCAATGCAATGCCACAACAACTAGAAGCAGTGGGGTGTTGGGATATGACTGGGATGTAACTAGTTCTCAGGGAGTTGAGGAAGAACTGCCACATGTTGAGGAAGAACAACCGGAGGAAGAGAAATTGACAAGCAACAAGGCCCCGGAACAACCACATGTTGAGAAAGAGCAACCTAAGGAAGAGGAGTTGGCAAAGGACAAGGCACCGGAGCAAGGGGGTAGAGATCAAGATGAAGATAAAGTGGCAGAGGATTTCACCATGCTTGCCAAGCAACCTGATTTTGATGCATTGGATAACTATGTTGGCTTGCATGCATGTGTGGACATTGGTAAGATGGTCCCTCCCACTTGTCTGACACACTTCCTCGTGAAGACACCATTTGACCCGAGAGGAAGTGGGTTCATAATTACAGTGGTCCATGGGGTTTTCACACTCGGGCTAGGTGGAATCATGGATAGAGTCGTATTGCTCCTGCGAGGGCCACTTCATAAACCATGGGATCCGGGTGGAGGATTTGATATGATGAGCGTCTCTTGGCCCTTGTACCACAGACTATGGGATCCAGGTGGATGCTTCTTAATAAGTCAAGCTCGGGACGTTAAACAAGCGCTTCTTGGGAGGCAACCCAAGCTAGGTACCCTCTCCTTTCCTCACTCTTGTTTTTGTTTTTGTTTTTGTGTTTGTTTTGTTTTTGTTTGTCACTCTTGAATAATTTGAGAAGATCAAGAGTTGTTGTATGAATGTCGTGTCGGCAAGCTTGTTGGATTTTGATTAAATTGAGCATAGATTGATTGCATGAATTATTTGACCATTGATGATTTCCCCCCTAGGTTCTAATAACAGAAAAGTTTATACCCACTTAAAAATTGAAAACTGAACTTTGAGAACTTTGTTGTGATTACTTGAATTATGATAAGTTTGGGGTGAGGGGGTGCACACACTAGGAATCGTATCTCGGTCAAACAATTTGCAAAATGTCCAGGTGAGGATTTGAGCCTCCAACTCTGTTTTTGAATGTGTGAAGCACTGTTAAGTTGCACTTTCCTGAATTTGCTTGAATCTCTTTATGGTTTGCATGTTTATGTGTTGCATCAAATGATTTAGGCAATTTTCTTTGAATAACTACTTGGCCTGAAAAGAACCATCCCTAATGCATGTTCCCTAGTTAGCCAAATTGAGCCCAATTGACCTATTGTTTCTTGATGACCCTACATTACGAGCCAAAATCTGAAAAACCATGTTAACCCAATCTTAGGATTAGGAGAGCATGGAAGCTTAATGAGAAAAGAGTTGTGAGAAACTAAGTTTGGGGTGGCTACGATGTGATATGTCATATTGGGATGAGAAAAAGAAAATAAAGGTTGACCCAAGGCAAAAAGAAAAAAAAAATTGCCAAAAAGAAAAGGGGCAAAACAAAAAGATTAGCAAGGAAAAGGTTGTAGTCACCCGAGCCCAAATGAAAAATGGAAAAAAGGAATTTGAGTGGAAAATGTGTTTAATGCTCATGCTCTCTTAGTTCCTAGGGACTTAAGCCTAATATCCTTGAGTATCCTACCTTCAGCCAGGCCCCGTTACAACCTTTAAAAGACCTTCTGATGTTGCATGCATGTTTTCGTGGGGACCATTTTTGAGATGAAAATCAAATTCATGGGAAGTGTTCTTGATACGTGAAATTGAGGGATAAGTTGATAGCCTAGACAAACTTGAGCGAATGAGAGAAATTTTACATACCCTTGTGAGGAAGGCAATTGTTTGAAATAGGTGATCTTCCTTTGTGTGTATCTTTGAGCCTCAACTTAGAGTAATGATGGCATGAATGATAAATTCTCGATTGTTTAAAGTAGATGAATGTGGGGATTACATTGATGAAAAAAGGGGGGAATCAAAGAAGAAAAACTGTCTTGTAAAGTCGCATGAAATTTGTGCGAAATCGATTGAATCCCTTAAGCTTGCCAAGTCTTGAGTCGTTTTTGAGTTTTAAGCTTGCTTGGGGACAAGCAAGGTTTAAGTTTGGGGTATTTTGATAAGCTTCTGGATTATCTAGTTTTATGACTAGATGAACTAGGGTTTATGTGCCTATTTATTCGAGTTCACTCTCGTTTTCGCCCAAATTTGCCTTGTTTTGTTCCTAAGTTGGACTTTGACTCGTTTTGCGTCTTTTGTGTAGTTTTTAGCTTCTTTTGGATAGAATTACGCTTGTGGTTGCTTGTATTGTTTTCAGGTCCATAAGTGAAGCTCTGAGAATTAAAGAAAGTTAAGAAATAGTGGAGGTTGCCATTCTGGAGATTCTCGCCCCGGGAGAGGAATCTCGCCCCGCGAGAGTTTGAAGACCCGGGAAGACAGAGACCATCACGGCCTAGCCGTGATGTATATCACGGCCGTGACCTAAAATCCACACAAGTCAGAGACCATCACGGCCTAGCCGTGATTCACATCACGGGCCGTGAAAAGAAGGTTCGCGTCGCGAGACCTCCTTCGCGTCTCGAGTGTTTGAACTCCAGAAAAGTGCCAAAGTCAGAGACCATCACGGCCTAGCCGTGATTCACATCACGGGCCGTGACAAGAAGATTCGCGTCACGAGACATCCTTCGCGTCGCGAAGGTTTAAATTCCAGAAGTGCGCCAGAAACTTAAGCCGTCACGGCCTAGCCGTGATGGCCATCACGGCCGTGACGCGTGGCCTCCTTATAAATAGAGCAGATCAGAACAGAAAAGGGGGACTTTTTGGATCAGAACTGATTGTAGATCTTTTGTAATCCTTATTCTGGGGCTGCGTCTCCTCTTCTCTTCTCTTAATTCTTAGTAATAGGATGATTTCCGATTGTACGTGTGTCGTTATTACGGACATGAGGAACTAATCCCCTTGTCTAAGGGATGGATGAAGCCACCTATGGCGGCATAGTATTCATGTGATGTAACTCTCTCTCTCTTAATTCAATTTTTGTTTTCCAATTCTGATTTCATTGTGTTGGTTATATGCTTGCGTGATCAACTAGTTAAACGTGTATGAGGCCGAGAGAAGATTCGCGTTTTAGAACTTGAATTGGGAACATCGATCGAGTGTTGCACGAGAGTGATTAGGAGATCGATGCAACTCTTAGGGAACAAGAATTAATAGAATTCGAGATTAGGGTTAAGAGACCTAGTAAGTAATTAACTCAAATCATCGGATATGTCCTATTGAGCACGACAGTGGATATAGGAGAATTTAGGGGTCCCGTTGACATTAAAATTGAACCTAGGGAGGAGATCATTATCACTTGGGTACTTTGCATGATTGGGTAGGTGCATTCGAAACCTTAGATGCTTTTAATTCCAGATTTCATCACCATATCTTTAATTGATTCGATTTGTTAATTTGAATTGTGATCCTAGTTTCTCTCCAACCACTTTCTCTACTTAAACAACTTATCGGATTTCTCGCGAAATTAGTCGAATTGGTAGCCCAATCCTTGTGTTCGACCTCGGTAGACTCTTACCGTGTTTTATTACTTGCGACGACCCGGTACACTTGCCGGTGAGTCAACACTTAACCCCGTTTGTTTAATTCGGGAATAGGAACATATATCTATAGTAGTGATTTCGTTTGTTAATTGTTGCTACAACCGAAAGGGGATTAGAATCTGCTTAGGGATTGGAATTTACATCAACCGATGATAGTTGGGAAATCGAGAACATTAGGTTAATCGCTTTAGTTTACTTGTTAATCTCTTAAACTGCTCTGTTTTCATTGCTCTGTTTATTGCATTGTTTTCCTTAATTGAATTTCAAACCAAACTTCCCCCAAAAACTGATTTTTGTGATAAATAACAAGTCAAGAGTCCTTGTGAGACGATATCCGAGTTGTCGCTTCCTAAACTACATTTTTACAAGCCGCTCGTTTTTTGGCGCGTGCACGACAACGCGACCAGAAGGGTTTCAAGAAAGTAAGTTTGGGGTGGCTACAAGGTGTGGTATGTCATTTTGGATTTAGAAAAAGAAAAAAATAAAGGTTGGAGCCAAAGGCAAAAAGAAAAAAAGGGGAAAAGAAAAGAACAAAATGTCAAAAAAGGGTACTAGAAGAAAAAGGCTGTAGTCACCCAAAGCAAAAAGAAAAAAAATTGGAAAAAGGAATTTTAGTGGAAATTCAATGTGTCAAAATGCTCATGCTCTCTTAGTTCCTAGGGACTTAAGCCTAGTACCTTCGAATATCCTACCTTTAGCCAAGCCCCATTACAACCTTTAAAAGACCTTTTGATGTTGCATTCATGTTCTCATGGGAACTTTGTTTTGAGATGAAAATCAAATTCATGGGAAGTGCTCTTGAAATGTGAAACCGAGTGAAAAGTTGATTGCCTAGACAAATTGAGTGAAATACTACACGCCCTTGTGAGGAAGGCAGTTGTTTGAAATTGGTGATCTCCCTTTTGTGTGTAACTTGGATCCTCAACTTAGATTACTAATTGCATGAATGACGGAATTCTCAATTGTTTAAAGTAGATGAATGTGGGGATTACATTGTTGAAAAGGGGGGAAACATTGAAGAAAAATTGTTTTGTTGAAATTGCATGAAGTTTGTGCGAAATTGGTTGAATCCTTTAAGCTTGCCAAGTTTGAGTCTTTTTTGAGTTTTAGTTTGCTTGGGGACAAGCAAGGTTTAAGTTTGGGGTATTTTGATCAGCCTCTGGTTGACTAGTTTTATAACTAGTAAGACCATGGCTTTTGCACTAATTATTCGAGTTTCAATCTCGTTTTAGCCCAGATTTGGATTTGATCGTCCTCAAGCAACAATTTGAGTTTCTTAAGTAGTTTAGAACATTTTAGTTAGTTTTTGAGTCAAATAAAGCATTCACTGTTATTTCATGTTTTCAGGTTAAAAGGGAAGCACTTAGAGCCAAGGGAATGAAGAAAACAATGGAAAAATGCAATTCTGGAAGATTCGCCTCGCGAGAAGCTACTCGCCTCGCGAGCCTGAAGACCAGCCAGAGCAGCAGCTGTAACACCCTACTTTTTTTTTCTGATTTTTATTTTTTTCAGTAAAAAATATTTTCGCTGTATTAACCTGTATAAATGTATTTATTTATATTTTTATCCGAGTTCATGGAGATTGATTTTTATGAAATAAAAATCATATTCATACTCTATCTTAGGGTAGAAGCTTTGGATAAAAATTAGGGTTGAAAATTCAGACGGAAATCGGTCTGCGTTTTCACTGACAGTATAATTTTTACCGAGCAGAAAACCTAATTTTGACCAGTGAACGAAATGGTTTATATTTAAATCATATTTCCAACGAATTTGGTTAGTTTGAAAATTTTCGGTCGAAAACGAAATATTACGCTTTTATACGAGCGTAAAACCTTAATCGGGAAACCGACGGAGTCGAGAAGGAAAGTGCAGAGATCCGTCAAGAGATCAGGACAACGAGTAATACATTATGACTCATGGAGGATGAGTCACCAAGCATTTATGAGCATTAAATGCAAGTAATCATGACATTTAGGTAAAAAGACCAAAATACCCCCAAGCTTTCGCAGGTATTAACAAGACGCATCTACGCACTCTTAACCACTCATTTTACGTGGTTTAAAACCTCCCGCATCTCTCCAATTTCGTACATCCACCTCCAATAAATCACACCTATTTCATTTTGCTTTCGTTTCATTATTTTCCTCTCAAAAACCGAAATCGGGTAAACGACGGAGCTGCGTACGGAATTTCCGGGAACCGCTAACGGATAAGATCGGTGACTCATTAGTGAGTCACTTTTTGTGACTCAAAATCAGCCTCACCACCATAAAATGTGAGTCACATAATTATTAACCATAGTTAAGCAAAGTAACCCTAGTTAAGTTAATTATTAACTATGGTCAAGCTTATATTAATTAATTAATCACAAAACCCTTTAATCTAAAAGTTAAAAACCAAACAAGGCCTAAGGTTTCCCCTATAAAAGACCTTCAAAACCGTGGCCTCCCTCCCCTTTCACTCATCTTATTCATTCTCTTCATCTTCCCCACCAACTAAGTTACAAAACTCTAAGAACACCGAATCCCCACCAAACATATGACCCTCTTACTTTATGAAAATCGGAAAACACTCAACATAAAAGTTGTTCCTCTTTCTCTCTTATTTCCAACAAGCTACAGATCATCAAAAACTGATAAGTGGATTGGGAGATAGGATCAAAATACCGAAACTGCCCAGAATTCTCAGCAACCCACGAAACAGCATAAATAAGTCCCTTTTCACCCCTGTTATGACCCGAACCAAATGAAAACTTCAACACCAAAGTTTTTCGTTTTCTTATTATATTTCTATCAAGCCAAATTTCATGATTTTTGGATGAGTATATTGTGAGATACACTCACAATACCATCACACCCTCAAGCTGTCCAGTTTTCAGCTTAGTGAAGGTTGATCATTTTCTTCATTTCTTCAATCTTCAAGAGGTAAAAGCTCATCTACTTGATCATATAAGCTTTCATATTCATTTATTTCTCATGTTTATGCCATGAATCATATTTTTCCATTCCTAGATCTAGAACTTCAAATAATTCTGAAAAATTGTACAAAAATCATAAAAATATGAAACCAATTTCTATGATCTAGTTATGATACCTCCTTTATTTATCCAAGAGCATGTGATCAAAGTCATTTTCCTTCCCTATTAACCATTAATGGCCGAACCTAGGTAGGAAAATGAGTTTGGTGTTTTGTTGTTTGTTTTGAAAGTTAGTACTTGACTTAAGTTCTATAATACATGTATAACTTAAATCCAAGAGCTTAGGTCCAACAAAAATCCCTAGCTTAAATTCCTAATATGGGACGAAACCCTAACCCTAAAGGTTAGAGGATTTTGTTTCAAATTTTAGTCTTGTAACAAGTAATCTATGTTAGTTAAGACTAGTAACTAGGATCCAAAAGATGGCATTAAGAAGATAATCCTAAACCTATTTTCTAAGTCTTGGCCGAACCTAGCCCTAAAGTGTCATAGATGGTTGTTAGTTGATTAATTATAGTTATGTTGTTTGAATGAAGGTGGTTGTGTTAACTCGTGGCGGGATAACGAGGATCGTCGTGTACGTGTTTCCGGTGATAACTCGGGTGGGAGAAAGAACCATTCCATCGTCGGAATCGATAAGTAGTATATAATTTATAATAATGGTGTAGGGCGACCTAAACCCTACTAGTGGTCGAGTAATCGACAATACCAAAATCGTATTGGAATCTTTTCCGTAAAACCAATGACGATTTGGAAATTGTAGGTTTATCGCCTTAGGTTGATTATTCATATTTGAGGATGTCTGAATTATTTACTTTTGACTGTTTGTGATACGCTGGTTGAGGTATTCCATCTGCATGTGACGTATTGTTTCGGTGTTTGAATAATTATGATATTGAGAATGTTTGCTGTCTGTCACGGTCGTGATGGTTGTCATGGCCTGGCCGTGACAGGTTCTATTTTGTAGAATTCTTGCTTGGGATGTCTGGAACGGCCGTGATGGCTATCACGGCCAGGTCGTGACAGAGTTTGACTTTGTTATTTAGTTGGTTGTGATAAATTGCCTTATATGATATTGAGATATTTGAATATTCTATTGATTAATGTGTTATGCATGTTCTGCCTGGGTTTAATACTATGCTTAGATGATTTTAAGGAAATATATATATTGCTCGGAGGTATTTTGTTTGGGTGAGAGTTTTGAATATGAATTAGAAGTGCCTCGCTATTATTGTGTAGCAGTGATGTGATATAGAATATAAGTGGAGGTTATGAGGAAAAGCTTGAGGTGCTAGGTTGTTATTGATAAAAGTCAGTGAGAATCATATGTTGCATTGTTGTTCATAACCGTGTATTTGAGATACATGAGGTCCGAAGTTCTCGTGGACCGTTCCATATTAGAATTTAAGTTGTGCAACTATAGTGTCATTGCTATGCATGAGCACCCTTGATAGAGTTGAGAGAGAGAACCAGGGTGTGCACCGGCGGTACTGTGCAGCTATAGTGTCATTGCTTTGCATGAGCATTCGCACCATGGATGTACACCATGGATGTGAATGTGCACTGGCGTTGGGAACGTGTCACTTGGACGACTGACCGACATTCCTAACGAGGGATGTGTGACAGGATTAGCAGTGGCCACGTCAGCATAAAGGTTTAGTTGCATGAGTTGGAGGGTAGAGGATGATATAGTGAATTGAGGATGATTGTTGATTTTGAATGATGCGTGTTAGTGACTATTATTGTATTATATGCTATGAAACTTTTCCACTTATGATGATAGAACTGTTTCTTATCTCCCTATTTCTGTATTTTTGTGTATGTCTACTTTGTTACGTTAGAAGACCAGATGGACGAACATGTTGCTGAGGAGATGGATGGAGCCTTGTACGAGACGGAGGTTGTTGAGGAGTTGAATAACATTCCGTATGAAGATGACGCTGGAGAACAACCTACTGATCCTAATAATATATTGTAGTAAGTTTAGGGCTAGTGAGTCGCATAAGACGTTTCTTGTTTTCAGTTAGTTATAAGCATTTTTGTATAAATAAGTACCAATGTGGGATCCTACTGAGAGGATACCCTAAACCGTGTTGTGTAAAATAAAGGATAATTATGGGTGTATTTATGTAATATAGTTTTGGTGTGTTTTGGATTTGGAGAAGTTATATGATTATTATTTAAGTTTTAATTTTTACGTAATTTTAACAGTAAGAGCGCGATTAAGCAAATAAATATTAAGGTTTTAATGTAATAATACAATGGAGCACAACGGGGTGTCTCATTTGGTGGTATCAGAGCAGTTCAATTCTAATCGGACTGTGAGGTCTAGGATGTTGTTACTGACCGTGTCTAGTTGAATCCACATCGGATTTTAACTATGCTTAGAAGTTGGGTAGTGTGTCCGAACCCGATGCGATAATTAGCATTAGTATGGCATATGGTATTTATATACCTGTCTATGTAGTATTATATGTCATACTGATGAGAGAGGATGATTTCTGTTACAGAATCATGGCTCATGGAAGAAGAAGTCCGATTATTAGTGGCGATAGATCTCCTGAGGGAACCATTGGAGCTGACAATGGTGAGGTTAATCCTAATGGAAACGGAGGAGAGTCATCTGTGACTCCCAATATCATGGAAACGATAGCTGCTGCCTTGCTATTTCAAACACAGCAGAATACGAAGATGCTACAAATAAACAAAGAGCAGCAGGAACTGTAGAATCAAATAACAGCCATTGAAGCTGAAGAGGTAGAATTGATTACTTTCATAAAAGGGAAGCCACCACAGTTCCGAGGGGACTATGACCCAAAGAAGGCAGAATGGTGGGTACAAGAGATAGAGAAGATATTTGACACCATGCGCTGCATGGAGGAGAGGAAAGTGACTTATGCTGCATACATGTTAACTGGAGAAGCAGAGTATTGGTGGAGAGGTAAGATAAGAATACTGGAGTTAGAGGGTAGGATTATCTGCTGGCAGTTGTTTACTGAATGCTTCTTTGAGAAGTATTTTTCGAATGTAGTCCGACGTGCGAAGGAGAGGAAGTTTACTAGTCTCCGACGCGCCTTCAGTCGATCCGGTGTTTGCCACCACTTCCAAAACCACTTTAGGACGATCACCCTTCTCTTGGTGCTTCGGTTCCACCTCAAAAGGCATCACCTAACACCACGTCCATCCACAGAAAAGGTCTAGGAGCCGCGCACCCACAGACTCACCACACCATCGAGTACCCCACGAAAGTTATAAATATCAAAAGCCAACATTTTTAAAAACCAGCAACATCATGAGGATCCTTTCCGATGCACCTTCAACAGATTTGGTGCTTGCAACCCATTCCAATGTCACTTTAGGATGATCACCCGTCTCTTGGTGCTTTGGCTCCGCCCTGTAAGGCATTGCCTAACACCACGTCCATCCACAACCAAGGTCGAGGAGCCGCGCACCCATATTCTCGCCACACCATCGAGTACCCCACGAAATTGATAAATATCAAAAGCCAACATTTTTAAAAACCAACAACATCACGAGGATACTTTCCAATGCGCCTTCAGTTGATACGGTGTTTGCCACCACTTCCAAGGCCACTTCAGGATGATCACCCGTCTCTTGGTGCTATGGCTCCGCCTCGGAAGGAATCGCCTAACACCACGTCCATCCACGTAAAATATCAAGGAGTCGTGCACTCACAGCTTCTCCACCTCATCGAGTACCCCACGAAATTGATAAATATCGAAAGCCAACATTTTTAAAAACCAACAACATCGTCAGGATCCTTTCCGATGTGCCTTCGGCCGATCTGGTGTTTCCCACCCCTTCCAAGGCCACTTCAGGATTATCACCCGTTTCTTGGTGCTTTGACTCCGCCCTGGAAGGCATCACCTAATGCCACCTCCATCCACAACCAAGGTCGAGGATCTGGGATCCCACAACCTCGCCCCACCATCGAGTACCACACGAAATTGATAAGTATCGAAAACCAACATTTTTAAAAACCAAAAACATCGTAAGGATCCTTTCCGACCGCCTTCAGTCGATCCGGCGTTTGCCACCACTTCCAAGGCCACTTCAGGACGATCACCTGTCTCTTGGCACTTCAGTTCCGCCCCGGAAGGCATCACCTAACACCAAGTCCATCCTCATAAAAGGTTGAGGAGCTGCTCACCCAAAGCCTGACCATACCATCGAGTACCCCACGAAAGTGATAAATATCGTAAGTCAACATTTTTTAAAACCAACAACATCATGAGGATCTTTTTCGATGTGCCTTTAGCAGATTTGGTGTTTGCCACCCCTTCCAAGGCCACTTTAGGACGATCACCCGTCTATAGCTGATTCGGCCGCACCCCGGAGGCATCACCTAACACCACGTCCATCCACAACCAAGGCCGAGGAGCCGTGCACCCACATTCTCGCCACACCTTCGAGTACCCCACAAAATTGATAAATATCGAAAGCCAACATTTTTAAAAACCAACAACATCACGATGATACTTTCCAATGCCCCTTCAGTTGATTCGGTGTTTGCCACCGCTTCCAAGGCCACTTCAGGATGATCATCAGTCTCTTGACACTACGGCTCCGCCACGGAAGGCATCACCTAACACCACGTCCATCCACAAAAAAGGTCAAGGAGTCGCGCACCCACAGCCACTCCACCCCATCGAGAACCCCACGAAATTGATAAATATCGAAAGCCAACATTTTTAAAAACCAACAACAACACGAGGATACTTTCAAATGCGCCTTCAGTCGATCCGGTGTTTGCCACCACTTCCAAGGCCACTTCAGGACGATCACATGTCTCTTGGTGCTTCGGCTCCGCCCCGGAAGGCATCACCTAACACCACGTGCATCCACATAAAAGGTCGACGAGCCGCGCACCCACAGCCCCTCTACACCATCGAGCACCCCACCAAATTGATAAATTTCGAAAGCCGACATTTTTAAAAACCAACAACATCACGAGGTTCCTTTCCAATGCACTTTCGGCCGATCTGTTGTTTGCCACCCCTTCCAAGGCCACTTCAGGATGATCACCCGTCTATTCGTGCTTCGGCTCCGCCCAGGAAGGCATCACCTAACACCACATCCATCCACAACCAAGGTCGAGGAGTCGCACACCCACATCCTTGCCACACCATCGAGTACCCCACAATATTGATAAATATCAAAAGCCAATATTTTTAAAAACAAATAACATCACGAGGATCCTATCCGATGCGCCTGCAGTCGAGATGTTTGCCACCACTTACAAGGCCACTTCAGGATGATCACCCATCTCTGGGTGCTTCGGCTCCGCCCCGGAAGGCGTCACCTAACACCACATCCATCCATAGAAAAGGTCGTGGAGCCGCGCACCAACAGCCTCTCCACACCATCGAGTACCCCACAAAATTGATAAATATTGAAAGCCAACATTTTTAAAAACCATCAACATCACGAGGATCTTTTCCGATGTTCCTTCAGTAAATCTGGTGTATGCCACCCCTCCCAAGGCCATATAAGGACGATCACCCGTCTCTTGGTGCTTCGTCTCCGAAACGGAAGGCATCACCTAACACCACATCCATCCACATCCAAGGTCGAGGAGCCGCGCACCCACAGCCTCGCCACACCATCGAGTACCCCAAGAAATTGATAAATATCGAAACCCAACATTTTTAAAAACCAAAAACATCGCGAGGATCCTTTTCGATGCGCCTTCTGTCGATCTGGTGTTTACCACCCCTTTCAAGGCCACATCAGGATGATCACCCTTCTCTTCGTTCTTCGGCTCCGCCCTAGAAGGCATCACCTTACACCACGTGCAAAGTTTTGAAGATGACAAAGGACAACATATCAACTATATCCAGTTTTGTAGACTTAGATCTACAAAGGGTAGTTCTTAAAGGTTTATGTTTTTATTAATACCTTTGCAAGATCATATAAGATGTTTGAATGAGAAGCAAATAAAATCAAATTAAAATCAACAGAGGATAACATAATCAAGTTGAATTCACGCATTCATTATGTTGAAATCTTTTCAATCTTTACTTAATGAAAGAATATATAATACTTGATCATTAGATGAGTTTCATGTTGAAAATCTATGTTTAAATGAATAGATTTACAAATAAGATGATTGAAACCTTAGTGTAAATATGTTGTGAATAGATTCACTGATTAGTATGAATAGATTCAAAGCATTTTACTCTCTGTGAATAGATTCATGAATGGATTCAAGATGCTTCAGTCTCTGAATAGATTCATGAATGGATTCAAGATGTTTCAGTCTCTGAATAGATTCATGAATGGATTCACGATGTATCAGTCTCTGTGAATAGATTCATGAATATATTCATGGTGTTTCAGCTTTCTGTGAATCGATTCAAAGGGTCTGTGAATCGATTCACAACTGTCAGATATGTTTTTTTAACATAACAAACACCCCTAATAAATAGATATATTCATCTCTTTCGTTCATAATCATTAGCTATCATTTCACAAACTCAAAATAACACAAAATCTCACAAGATCCTTGCGTCTCATTCTCTCAATCGTTCATTGTGATCATTTGAGCTTCAAGTTGTAATTTCTCACTTTCAAGAGTGATTCAAACCTCTTCTACTCTCTTGTTTTTGACGTTCTTGGTTTGGAAGAAGTGAGGGATCTTCTTCTGGGTTGGATTCAGAGTGTGGAATCCCTGCTTGTGTGTAGGTTGCAGAGTGGGGTATCTCTGTTGTAAAATTTCTTGAACGTTGTACTCAAGATCCTGATTAGTGAATGAACTCTCATACCGGTTGGTGTGAGATTGGATGTTGATCACAAGAAATTGTGATTGAACCAGTAAAAATATCAGTTTGCAATTCTCCTTAACCCTTCTCTCTTTAATTTCAATCTGCATTACATATTAGGGTTTAATTGATAAAGAGTTGAATTGCATTTGAAACAATCTTGTTGAATCATCATTTCAATTAAGTTCACGCCATCTAAAGATTCACAACGCGCTCTTCTTAAATACGTTATACCTTCATACAACAAAAGTTTTTGAAAAGTTTGCGAAAATCTTTTGAATTTTTATCAAACAGATGGGTCATACAATAAGGCCCCGGTTTTTAATGGTGAAGGTTATTCGTATTGGAAATAATGTATGAGAATATTTATATGTTCCCATGATCTAGATGTATGGAACACCATAGAAAATGGTCCTTATGTTCCCACACATCTAGTTGATGGAAAGGAAAGAGTAAAGCCTAGAGATAGTTGGACTAATGATGAGAAAATGAGAGTACAACTAGATTGGAGAGGTAAAAATATCATATCTGCTGCTATAGGACAAGATGAATTCTTTAGAGTGTGTAATTGTAGATCCACACAAGAAATGTGGAATAATCTGCAAGTTACCCATGAGGGTACTAGTAAAGTGAAACGAGCTCGGGTTAACACCTTGACCCGTGAATATCATCTTTTTCGTATGATTCCAGGAGAATCAATACAAGATATGCAAAAACGATTCACGTACATAGTTAATCATCTAGGAAAAATAAGAATTTTTTTTCCAAATGAAGACTTAGTTAACAAAGTTTTGAGATGTTTAAGCAGGAATTGGCAGCCGAAGGTTACGGCTATCGCAGAATCAAGGAATTTGGCTACAATGTCCTTGGCCATATTAATTGGAAAGCTCTAAGAGCACGAATTGGAAGTGAATCATCTCACTGAGCATGAGGAAGAAGACAAAAAATAGAAGAGCTTAGCCCTAATCTCCACATCTTCAAAAGCAAGGAAAGAAGAAAGTGATAAAAGTGACGAATCGGAAGACTCGGATTCAAGCGATGATGACCTTAGCCTCTTTGTGAAAAATTTTAGTAAATTCTTCAGGAAAAAAGGTGGAGTTAGAAGGTCATTCTACCGGAATAAGAAGAACTTCAAAAGGGAGAATGACACTTCAACAATAAATTGCTATGAATGTGGAAAGAAAGGGCACATGAAAATGGAACGTCCTCAATTGCAAAAGAAAGGGGACAATTATGAGAAGATGACTAAAAAGGACAAGAAGGGAAAAAAGGCATACATAGCTTGGGACGATAACAATCTCAACTCATCTGATAGCTCCGATGATGAAGAATTTACCAACCTATGTCTAGTGGCAAGCCACCATGAGGAAGATGAGGTAACCGATGATGAATTTGAATCTTTTTCTTCCGATGATGATTTACAAAATGCCTATAATGAACTTCATTTAGAATCTATAAGACTCATTAAACAAAACTCTTCTTTTAAGAAAATCATTTATGACTTAAAAGAACAGCTCTCTTTGTGCAAAAAGGATTTTGAAAAAGTCACAAATGAATATGAGTTCTTAAAGATTGTTCGTGAGAAATCTTCATTAAATGTATGTTGCAAAAATAATGCATGTAAACCCTTTAGTTGTGGCGATTGTTCTAGATTGAGAAAAAAAATTAATGATATGAAAAACATTCTAGCCAAATTCACAATAGGTAGAGAAAACTTGAATATGTTGCTTGGAAGTCAAAAGCGTATGCTTAGAAAAGTCGGTTTGGGGTATGGTCCTTTTGCACAAAGAAAGATTTAAAAATATTGCTTTGCTAATCCAAGCAAGACAAGTACCCCCTTTACAACATGCTGTTATTGTTGCAAAAAAGGACATACGGCAACTACTTGTAAAGATGGGTAGTGGTAGAAAAATTTGGGTTCCAAAAGGATTGGTGCCCAAAACTAACATTCAAGGACCCAAAAAAATTTGGGTACCTAAATATTATCATTGATTGTGTTGTAGGTGTGCTTGAAGCCCACTAGAAAAGATTGGTATCTTGACAGTGGATGCTCCAAGCATATGACCAGTGACAAGACAAAATTCACAAGTCTAGCCTCTAGAAATGGAGGTCTTGTCACCTATGGAGATAACAACAAAGGAAATATTCTCGGAGTTGGTAATATATGTCACAAAAGTCCAATGAGGAAGTCAACAAAGAAAATATGGATGAAAGAAATGAAGATGAAAATCCTCCAAAGGAAGACGAATTTGAGCATGTAGACCTACCCCATGAGTGGAGAACATTGAAGGATCATCCTATCGACCAAGTGATAGGAGACATATCAAAAGGGGTAACTACTAGGTCGAATCTTAGGAATATATGCAATTATTCAGCATTTGTCTCTCAAATTGAACCCAAAACCATTAGTTATGCAATTATTGATGAAAATTGGTTAATGACCATGCATGATGAATTAAACCAATTTGAAAGAAATAATGTTTGGGAGCTTGTGCCTAGACCAAGAAATCATCAAGTAATTGGCACTAAGTTGGTTTTCAGAAATAAACTTGATGAAACTGGTATTATAACTAGAAATAAAGCTAGACTTGTAGCAAAGGGCTATAATCAAGAAGAGGGTATTGATTATGATGAGACCTATGTCCCGGTAGCAAGATTAGAAGCTATTAGACTACCTCTTGCATTTGCATGTATCATGGATTTTAAACTATATCAATTTGATGTAAAAAGCACTTTCTTAAATGGTTTCATACAAGAAGAAGTATATGTAGATCAACCCCCCGGTTTTGAAAATTTTGAATTTTCCAATCATGTTTTTAAGTTGAAAAAGGCTCTTTATGGGCTTAAGCAAGCTCCAAGAGCTTGGTATGAAAGTTTGAGTAAATTTCTTTTAGAAAAAGGTTATAAAAGGGGAATGTTTGATACTACACTTTTCATAAAGGATAAAGGAAATGATATATTGCTTGTTCAAATATATGTGGATGATATTATCTTTGGTTAAACTAATGAGTTTATGTGTAGAGAGTTCTCAAAGTTGATGCACAGTGAATTTGAGATGTCCTTAATGGGAGAACTAAATTACTTTCTTGGACTTCAAATAAAGCAAACAAGGAATGGCATCTTCATAAATCAAGCTAAATATTACAAGGAGCTTATCAAGAAGTTTAGAATGGAGAATGCCATAGAAATTAGCACACCAATGGGTACCGGCTGTTATTTGGACAAAGATGAAGGTGGTAAGCCTATTGACCCTTCAAAATATAGAGGTATTATAGGTTCTTTACTATACTTGACAGCTAGTAGGCCCGGTATTATGTTTAGTGTGTGTATGTGTGCTAGATTTCAAAGTAATCCCAAGGAATCACATTTCATTTCTGTTAAACACATATTAAGATATCTAATAGGAACACCTAATACAGGTCTATAGTATCCTAAGGGTGGAATTTCTGGTTTAGTTGGATACTCAGATTCCGACTTTCCAGGATGCAAGTTGGATAAAAAGAGTACTAGCAGTACTTGTCATATTTTTGGGAATTCTTTAATTTCTCGGAATAGTAAAAAGCAAGTTAGTGTAGCTTTGTCCACAGCTAAAGCTGAGTACATAGCTGCAGGAAGTTGTTATGAACAAATTTTATAGATGAAACAACAACTCCTTGACTATGGCTTAAAACTTAACAAAACTCCTATAAGATGTGACAATACTAGTGCCATAAGCTTAACCAAAAATCCCATCCAACATTCAAGAGCAAAGCATATAGATATTCGACATCATTTTCTAAGAGACCATGTTGAGAAAGGAGACTGTGTTTTTGAGTTTGTTGAAACAACAAATCAATTAGCGGACATTTTTACAAAACCTTTGCCTAAAGAAAGCTTTTTCCGCATAAGAAGTGAATTAGGCATACTTGATATATCATGTATAGATTTAATATGTACGTAATTGCTTAAATATGTATGCATATGCAAAAGGTACCAAAATTACTCAAGGCATGACCTATATTCTTTCAAAAATTGAACTTTGACAACTCAATATGTGATTTTGATGATTTGATTGTATTTGACGCTTAGCTTGCTGTGAACATGTGTAAAATGTGTATTCAAACTTGCTCCATGCATCAGAATAGGCAATTCAAGCATTAATCAAAAATTCATACGTGAAAGTGAGCTAATAAGGCGTAAATGACACAATCTAGTTCTATTTTTCTGGTTTTCCGCTTTTTTTGCTCACTGTGAATCGATTCACCCCCTATATGAATCGATTCACCCATTTTTTTCCCTCTGTGAATCGATTCACCCACTTTATGAATCGATTCATAGCGTCTTAATCATTAAAAAAAAAACACGATGTTCACAATTCATTTTGCGCTATACCCTCTTTCCATCTCACTACTCATCTTCTTCCTCTCAAATCCCTAACCCTCATTCTCTCCATCTCTTTTCCTCCTCCACTAAACCCACAAATTTCTTCCTCCTCTCATCTTAACAACCAAAACCCCCAACATATCCTTCCATTTCATGACTCGAGAAAAGCATTTCAACTAGTGGGACTCCCTCACTTGCAATTGAACGCGATTTGGGTGCACCATAGGGAGAGCGCGATCTGGTCTACAATCCGGTACTTCTAGCAACAGGGTTTCTTCCTCTCTCGATGCTCCTTCAGCAGATCTGGTGTTTGCCACCCCTTCCAAGGCCACTTCAGGACGATCACCCGTCTCTTGGTGCTTCGGCTCTGCCCCGGAAGGCATCACCTAACACCATGTCCTTCGACAACCAAGGTCGAGGAGCCGCGCACCCCATCCTCGCCACACCATCGACTACCCCTCAAAATTGATAAATATCGAAAGCCAAAATTTTATAAAACCAACAACATCGTAAGGAACCTTTCCGATGCGCCTTCAGTTGATCCGGTGTTTGCCACCACTTCCAAGGCCACTTCAGGATGATCACCCGTATCTTGGTGCTTCCGCTCCGCTTAGAAAGGCATTACCTAACACCACGTCCATCCACGACCAGGGTCGAGGAGCCGTGCAACCACAGCCTCGCCACACCACCGAGTACCCCATGATATTGATAAATATCGAAAGCCAATATTTTTAAAAACCGACAACATCCCGAGAATCCTTTTCGATGCGCCTTCAGTCGATCCGGTGTTTGCCACCACTTCTAAGGCCACTTTAGGAGGATCACCCGTCTCTTGGTGCTTAGGCTCCGCCCCAGAAGGCATCAACTAACACCAAGTCCATCCATAACCAAGGTCTAGGAGTCGCGCACCCACAGGCTCGCTACACCATCGAGTACCCCACGATATTGATAAATATCAAAAGCCAACATTTTTAAAAACCAACAACATCACGAGGATCCTTTCCGATGCGCCTTCAGTCGATTCGGTGTTTGCCACCACTTCCAAGACCATTTCAGGACAATCACCCTTCTCTTGGTGCTTCGGCTCCGCCCCGGAATGCATCCCCTAACACCACGTCTTTCCATAACCAAGGTCGGGGAGCCGCGCACCCCTACCTCCCCACACCATCGAGTACCACACAAAATTGATAAATATCGAAAGCCAACATTTTTAAAAACTAACAACATCGCAAGAAACCTTTTCGATGCGCCTTCAACCGATTTGGTGTTTGCCACCATTTCCAAGGCCACTTCAGGATGAACACCTGTCGCTTGGTGCTTCAACAATGCCCCGTAAGGAATTACCTAACACCACGTCCATCCAGAACCCAGGTCGAGCAGTCGCGCACCCACAGTTTCGCCACACCATCGAGTAGCCCACGAAATTGATAAATATCGAAAGCCAACATTTTTTAAAACAAAAAACACCTTTTAGATGCGCCTTAGGCAGATCCGGTGTTTGCCACCACTTCCAAGTCCACTTCAGGATGATCACCTGCCTCGGGGTGCTTCGACTACGCCTCGGAACGCATCACCTAACAACATGTCCTTCCACAACCAAGGTGGAGAAGAGCGCACCCACAGCATCGCCACACCATCGAGTACCCCCCAATATTAATAAATATCTAAAGCCAACATTTTTAAAAACCAACAACATCATGAGTATCCTTTCTGATGCTCCTTCGGCAGATTTGGTGTTTCCCACCCCTTCCAAGGCCACTTCAGGACGATCACCCGTCTCTTGGTGCTTCGTTTCCGCCTCGGAAGGCATCACCTAACACCACGTCCATCCACAACCAATGTTGAGGAGCCTCACACCCACAGCCTCTCAACACCATCGAGTACCCAACGAAATCGATAAATATCGAAAGCCAATATTTTAAAAAACCAATAACATCACGAGGATCCTTTCCGATGCACCTTCCGTCGATCTGGTGTTTGCCACCCCTTCCAAGGCCACTTCAGGACGATCACCCGTCTCATGGTGCTTCGTCTCCACCTCCAAAGGCATCACCTAATACCAAGTCCATCCACAACCAAGGTCGAGAGCCGTGCAGCTGCAGCCTCGCCAAAACATCGAGTACCCCGCAATATTGATAAATATCGAAAGCCAACATTTTTAAAAACCAACAACATCACCAGGATCTTTTTGGATGCACCTTCTGTTGACCCAGTATTTGCCACCATTTCCAAGGCCACCTCAAGACGATCACCCGTCTCTTGGTGCTTCGGCTACGCCCCGGAACACATCACCTAACACCACGTCCTTTCACAACCAAGGTCGGTGAGCCGCGCACCCCAACCTCCCCACACCATCGAGTACCACACAAAATTTATAAATATTGAAAGCCAACACTTTTAAAAACCAACAACATTGCAAGGAACCTTTCCGATGTGCCTTCAACCGATCTGGTGTTTGCCACCCCTTTCCAAGAGCACTTCAGGAAGATCACCCGTCTCTAGGGGCTTCGGCTCCGCCCCAGAACGCATCACCTAACTCCACGATATTCCACAACCAAGGTTGAGGAGCCGGCCACCCCAACATCCCCACACCATCGAGTACCCCACAAAATTGATAAATATCGAAAGCCAACATTTTTAAAAACCAACAACATCGTAAGGAACCTTTCTGATGCGCCTTCGGCTGATCTGGTGTTTGCCACCCCTTCCAAGGCCACTTCATGACGATCACTAGTCTCTTGGTGCTTCGGTTCCGCCCCGGAAGGCATCACATAAAACCCCGTCCATCCACAATCAAGGTCGAGGAGCCGCGCACCCACAGCCTCCCCACACCATCGAGTACCCCACGAAATTGAAAAATATCGAAAGGAAACATTTTTAAAAACCAACGACATCATGAGGATCATTTCCGATGCGCATTCAGCACATCTGGTGTTTGCCACCCCTTCCAATGCCACTTCAGGACGATCACCCGTCTCTTGGTGCTTCGACTCCGCCCCGGAAGGTATCACCTAACACCTAGTCCATCAACAACCAAGGTCGAGGAGCTGCTAACCCACAGCCTCGCCACACCATCGAGTACCCCACAATATTGATAAATAACGAGAGCCAACATTTTTTTAAAACAAACAACATCACGAGCATCCTTTGCGATGCGCCTTCAGCCGATCTGGAGTTTGCCACCCCTTACAAGGCCACTTCAGGACGATCGCCCATCTCATGGTGCTTTGGCTCCTCCTTCGAACGCATCACCTAATACCAAGTCCATCGACAACCAAGGTCGAGAGTCGTGCACCCACAGCCTCGCCACAACATCGAGTACCCCGCAATATTGATAAATATTGAAAGCCAACATTTTTAAACACCAACAACATCACCATGATCTTTTCGGATGCACCTTCTGTTGAACCAGTGTTTGCCACCACTTCCAAGTCCACTTTAGGACGATCACCCGTCTCTTGGTGCTTCGGCTACGCCCTTGAATGCATCACCTAACACCACGTCCTTCCATAACCAAGGTCGGGGAGCCACGCACCCCAACACCCCTACACCATCGAGTATCCCACAAAATTGATAAATATCGAAAGCCAACACTTTTAAAAACCAACAACATTGCAAGGAACATTTTCGATGCGGCTTCAACCGATCTGGTGTTTGCCACCCCTTCCAAGGGCACTTCAGGATGATCACCCGTCTTTGGGGGCTTCGGCTCTGCCCCGGAACGCATCACCTATCACCACGAAATTCCATAACCAAGGTGGAGGAGCCGGGCACCCCAACCTCCCTACACCATCGAGTACTCGACAAAATTGATAAATATCGAAAGCCAACATTTTTAAAAACCAACAACATCGCAAGGAACCTTTCCAATGCACCTTTGGCCGATCTGGTGTTTGCCACCCCTTCCAAGGCCACTGTTGACGAATCTGGGCAAGTATACCCAGTCGTGCAAGTAATACGGTGGTGAGACCATTTATCGTTCCCACGAGGACTGTGACAAGTACTAGCACGTACCGAATCAATTACTATCTAAGCGGATATTTGGATTGAAGGGAGCTCGATAGTAAATACCAAGCCCAAATAAGCTTTAAACCTAAAATAAAAAAAAAATAAAGAGAAAAGCTCTTTTTGGGTTTTTGTCGAACACTTGGGAGGCAGTTAAAAGGATTCTTCAAATATATGAACGGTGCTGGGATTAGGTTCCCTAAACTTCATCCCCATGCAATGAATTGACTAATAAACAGTTTCTACTTCAGCTATGGCAATCAATCCACTGGATTACTCAAGCCTCGATTCCTCGGATGACAAGAGCCTAAATCCACTAATAGACCCTAATTCCTTAGGTGGCCAAGATTAATGAATTTGCATTAAGATTAGGGATTACGCGATTACTAGTAAACCAAACTCTATTCCTAGACGCAAGGGTTACTAGGTGATTAATTTCAGTTTCGGTTCTAATACGAATTTTCCAATTGCATATCAACACACTAATCAAGTCATGGGGGTGCTAGCCACAACAAGCATTAAGCATAGAAATCAATCACTTATAAAGAAGTAAAAAGAACTGTATTACAAGATCAAGTCGGATACATGGAGAATTCAGAAATAGCTACACCTAACCCCAACAATGGGGGTTTAGCTACTCATGATCATAGCCAAAACAAAATAAATATAGATGAAGAGGAGAAGAGGCTCCATGGAATCCTTGTGCAGCTGCCCTTGGTTCAGAGAGAGTGTTTGAGGGTTTCCAAACTTGTTTCTTCTGTTCTGCCGGTGCCTTTTTATAAATCAGGATTCGCGTCACGGCCGTGATGGCCATCACGGCCAGGACGTGACGCTTTCTGCCTTGGCGCGCTTTCAAATATTGGAGCATCACGGCCGTGATGCTCATCACGGGCAGGCCGTGATAGCTTCTGCCTTCACCAAATGATCTGTCACGGCCGTGATGGGCATCATGGCTTGGCCATCCGTGACAGATTCTGCCAATAGGGGGTCTGGTTCCATTAACATGTCACGGCCGTGATGGGTATCACGGTTAGGCCGTGACATATTCTGACTTTTGCCTTCTTTCTTCTTAATTATTGCTCGATCAAGGCCGTGATGGGCTCTGCTTGGGTCATCTTCTTCACTTTTCAAGCTCTGTCTTCATCCAAGCTCCATCATGGCTAATCTTGAGCATTTTTATTTAAATTCCTGCAAAACAACACCAAGAAACCACCTTAGCCGTTCCAAGGGAAAAACTAACTAAAAGCAAATAAAGAATGCCTAATCTATATGAAAAATGCATGCAAAAGTGTACAGGAAACATGATGTAAAATCACACTATCAAATCACCGCAGGCTTATTCAATTGCTTGTCCTCAAGCAATTACTAAGGCTAGAAGAGATAAATGATCAGAACATGGATAGTGAACCAAGAACCCGAGTAAATAATCCAAGTAACAGGCATTTCAAATAATTAAGCAAGAGACAATCAGTTTCAAGTCCAATTAGAAGCTTAGGTTTCTTAGACTCATATTCTCACTGATTCGGGCACTCTTTCTCACCTGAAACTTACCCCAAGCTTGTTCATTTGCTTGGCTCTCTTTCTTGCCTCACTCAAGTGTTCAAGGATATATGACAATTCGCTCCATTTTCCTCAAGGAATGAATTCTACCATAGGATTGACTATCAACCAAATCTCTACTTTATTAATGAAAACAGTTAAGAATCAAGATGTCTTTACTTTGGTTGTAACGTGGCCATGGGATTTTTCGTTAGGTGGGGAAGTCAAGAAAAGGACATTTCAAAAGGCTACACAAAACATTAAGCAGTGCAAATTATGACACCTTCTAAAATACCCTTTTGGGTTTCGATTCACTTTCGCCACCTTTCTTTCTTTCTTTTCATTTTATTTCTCATTTATTTTTGTCATCCCCTTCTCTATATATTTTTCTTTTTCTATTTCTGGGATAAGGGGAGATTTTTCAACTCAAGAGAAATATTTCTCTGATTCTTTCATCCCAAACTTTTTTTCAACTACCTTTTTACCCTTTTTGTAATACTTTAGAAGGTATCCTATCAAGCATCATTCATCCACATATTTCAAGGTACCAAGAAAAGTATTGTATTCATGTAGGCTCAAAATTGGGCAACTAAGGGGTAGCATTTAGTCATTCAAATCTCAGAAGGCCGGAAAAATACCTAGTGCCTCAATCATTTTCAAAAATGTTTTCAAAAATTTTTAAGCTTCAAAATGGTTTCAAGTCAAGTTCTAGAGAAAACAATCCAAGAGGAATAACACTCTATCACAAAGAATGGGGTAGATTTAATGAGTACCCCCTTTTGGCTCAAAATCTCACATTTTAGTAGTTCAAAAATCACTGAGAAACACAAGTCTACGGAACCACATGCTACTTATTAACTATCACAGATCATCTCAAGCATTTTTATTTGTAGCCTTATTACAGGAATAAAAAAATTGGGTTCGAAAATTCACTATCTCAAAATATTTGGCTCTTAGTTCTTACAATTGGATGCAAAATCTAACCGAGGGGACAATCGAATCATGTGATCATGCAGAGCTATCATGCAAAACTATATGAATGCAACATGAACAATGCAAAAATACCCCTACCCCAAGCATAAGAATTTACATTGTCCCCAATGTAAACAATCAAGTCGGAGAGAGGAGAAAATTGGAACGACTTACCGAGGCGGTAGTGGGTGTTGGCTAACATGATTAGTCAGAAACTTGTTGGGAATTGTGTGAAAATTTTGGGTCACGGACGTGATGCTTATCACGGGCAGGTCATGATGCTTATCACGGGCAGGCTGTGATGTTTATCACAGGCAGGCCGTGATGCATTCTGGTCCAGAGGGGTAGCCTGTCACGGCCGTGACCTCCATCACGGCTAGGTCGTGATGCTCTCTGGTCTTCAGGGTCCTCCCATCACGCCCGTGATGGGGATCAGGGCTAGCCCGTGATCCTCTCTGATCTTCAATTCTGGTTCATCACGGCCGTGACCGGTGTCACGGCCTGGGCGTGATGGTTGCTGACTTTGTTGTCTCTGCCCTTTTTGCTTCTCCTTCCTCCTTACCCTGAAAACACTTAACACATCTATTAACAAATCTCTTGATCTTCTCAAATTATTCAAGAGTTGAAAATCAAAAACAAAATAAAAATGAAAAGAAAACTTGGGTTGCCTCCCACTAAGCGCTTCTTTAACGTCACTAGCTCGACGGGTAGATGACCTCAAGGGTCATGAAGGTGCACAACTGAAATCAGTCTCTCGATGTCACCACCCAAGTAGGCCTTGAGTCTTTGGCCATTAACCTTGAAGGTCCTTTTTGAAGTAGGATCCTCCACTTCCACAGCTCCATGAGGTGAGATTTCTTTGACAATGAACGGTCCCGACCATTTGGACTTCAACTTGCCCGGAAACAATCTCAGCCAGGAATTGAATAATAAAACTTGTTGTCCCGGCTGAAATGTTTTCATGACGATCTTCTTGTCATGGTAGGTCTTGGCTCTCTGCTTGTAAATAGCTGCATTCTCATATGCTTTAAGGCGCATCTCTTCTAACTCATTAAGCTGATTCACTCTTTTCTCACCCGCCAGAGTGGCATCAAAATTCAAGAACTTCAATGCCCAAAAAGCTCGATGCTCCAACTCTACGGGTAGATGAAATGCCTTACCATAGACCATCTGAAAAGGAGATAATCCCACAGAAGTTTTCAGTGCAGTCCGGTAAGCCCACAAGGCATCGTCAAGCTTCCTTGCCCAATCTCTTCTTGAAACGGCCAGAGTCTTTTCCAGAATTTTCTTAATCTCCCGGTTGGAGACCTTCGCTTGCCCATTTGTTTGTGGATGATATGGGGATGCCACCTTATGCCTCACATCATATTTGGTCAACACATTCCTCAGTTGTGAGTTGCAAAAGTGAGATCCCCTATCACTTATAAGGACCCTTGGGACACCGAACCGGGCAAAGATGTTCTTCTTGATGAATTTAATCACTGTTTGGGCATCATTCCTGTGTTGCAATGGCCTCCACCCATTTGGAAACATAGTCCACCGCCACCAAGATATATTGATTGGAGAATGAAGGTGGAAATGGAACCATAAAGTCTATGCCCCAGCAATCAAATACCTCAACCTCCAATATGTTCTGCAGTGGCATCTCATCCCTTTTTGAAATGTTCCCGGTCCTTTGGCACTTGTCACAACTCTTCACATGATTGAAAGAGTCCTTGAAGATTGAGGGCCAAAATAGCCCAGATTGGAGGACCTTTGCAGTTGTCCTATCCCCATTTTAATGTCCGCCATATGGTGAGTTATGACAATGCCACAAAATTTTCCTTGCTTCCTCTTGCCTAACGCACCTCCTCCATAAGCCATTCGGTCCAACCTTGAACAGAAATGGGTCATCCCACATGAAATGGTTGGCATCCCGGAAGAATTTCTTCTTTTGTTGCCAAGTGAGGTGCTCTGGAACAATATTGGCTGCCTTAAAATTTGCCATGTCGGCAAACCATGGTCTTTCATGCACCAGAAATAAGGACTCATCCGGGAACTCATCCCGAATGTCCTTTTCTTTTGCAGCCACCTCTTCATTCACCAACCGGGACAAGTGGTCAACCACCACATTCTCGCTGCCCTTTTTGTCTTTGATGACTAAGTCAAACTCCTGCAACAACAGAATCCACCTTATGAGTCTTGGTTTAGAATCTAACTTAGTCAACAAATATTTAATTGCAGCATGATCAGTAAAAACAGTGACTTGTGAACCAATTAAGTAGGAACGAAATTTTTCCAATGCAAACTCTATGGCTAGCAACTCTTTTTCAATTGTTGCATAATTTACTTGATTCTCATTGAGAACCTTGCTAGCATAGTGAATGACATGGAAAAAATTTTCCCTCCGCTGTCCCAAAACTGCCCCAACTGCGTAGTCACTGGCATCACACATTAATTCAAATGGTGACTCCCAGTTGGGTGCAACAAGAATGGGAGCGGTGATCAACTTTTCTTTCAAAACCTGAAAAGAGGAAAGACAAGCAGAATCAAACACAAATGGTGTGTCCTTGTTCAAAAGGCCATTTATTCTGACTCCGAGGGAGAAATGCATTGGAGTACCGATGTGTACCATGCATTCGAATTTACATATAGTAATGTACATATCTTACCAAAAACAAGTCATTTATGGATATTATCGGGAAGGTCGTGCGGGTCCAGTGCAGTCTCTTTTTCACTCCGCAAGGATCAAGATCAAATGAACATTCATTCTCTTTCTACCGGAGAAAGATATATTTCAAACCTTTTAGTAAGGAATGATCAAGTAAAGCATAAATTCGTACAACAAACAATAAATTATAACAAATAAAAAATTAAATATATATAGATAAAAAAAACAGAGTGTTCTTATTCAAAACGCCCTGTGATCTTCAACCAATTCTGTGCTTCAATATAATTACCAGGGGTAAGGGCTATAGCTTGTTTCCAATATTCAGCGGCTTGATCAAACCAAGCCTCCGCAATTTCAGAATCTCCCTGTCGAATGGCCTGTTCTCCGCGGTCGGAATAGGTGAGTAAATTCCTTCCCTTAGAACCGTACTTGAGAGTTTCCTGCCTCATACGGCTCAGTAGTCAATTATTTTGGTATTCCATTTTTTTTTTCCGGAGTTAACCAAAAGAAAAGAGGTGAATTACATGAGTTTAAAACTTGAATTTTGATTCATATTACTAAAGAATTTGATTCCCTTTTTATAGTTTTATCTTTTCTCCTACCTTCCGAAGAATAAAGCATCGGCATTAACACTCTGATTATAATTTTCTGAAAGGTAACTATCTCGATTTCATATATCATATATGAAAGTATATGATATATCAATTTCTATAGAATCTTTGATAAAGTTTTTTCTTTCTTATGAAGAAAAGACTTACTATCTTGGGGATCTGATACTACACTACTGCTCAAAACCCTAGGGGATCGACTTTATTACATAAGTGGATTCCTAACTTTTCTCTCATGATATAAGTAAGCAGTTCTTATTGTATCGGTCCAAAACCTCGCTAATGGATCTTTACGGTGCTTCTTCTATCAATTAAATCTTTTATCCATAGAAAAAAAAGTATCTAGGCATATCTATTTCTTCATATTTCGAATTCTTATGAAGTTTTTTTGCTACAGCTGATAAAAATCGTTGTTTTGGACGATATATATCTAGAAAGCCTTTTTTTTTTTTTTAGTATTTCTTAGCAGATTTGCTAGTTCTTTTCTTTTTTATTTCTATAGTGGAGATAGTTGCACGTAATGACAGATCACGGCCATATTATTAAAAGCTTGAGGTAAGAAGGGGTTTCGTTCGAGTGCCCGAAAATAATATTCCAAAGCTTTCGTATGTTCTCCGTTATTTGTGTGGATAAGGCCTATGTTATAAAGTACATAATTTCAATCATAGGGATCAATTTCCAATCGCATAGCCTCATAATTATTCTTTAAAGCTTCCGCATAATTTCCTTCCGATTGAGCCGACATCCGTTACGGTCGTCATTCAGTTCAAAGAATCTCCGTTCCAGAACCGTACATGAGATTGTCACCTCATACGGCTCCTCATTTATGTGTATAATGAAATGAGAAAAAATAAATACATAGAATCAAAAAAGATTGCAGTATTCTCATTATCAACTGAGCAGGGCTAGTGTTTTTACAAGAAATCTCTAGCCAACCTTCCTTTATAAGATCTTTTCTTAACATCAATTATGTTGGTACTGGATAAAAAAATAAGGTAACTCCAACAATTTCTTTGTCCTCAACGCCGCTTAATTTCCCGGAATTAGTCACTTCAACAGTCTTCGATGGTTATATGGGTATCCAAAATACGAACGAGATGGATGTTTGTTGTCCCAACCATTCTTGTTAGTCCCGATCCCGAAAGGGAAGGAAGGATATTTTTTTCCAAAGTTTTCTTTCGTGTTGTTGATTTCTAAGCATAGTGCTTCTTCCCCCTGACCGCCGCCTATTGGTACTAGTGAAGTAGGGTTGACCTAACTACTCCATTAGGTATAGGTCTAACCTTTCGCTTAATACTATAAAAAACCTAAAATTGAAGCATATGAGGCTGCATTAATCGGGGATACGCGACAGAAGGAATTAATCAATCGTTTTATTTACAAATTTCACCTTCAGCACAACGGCTTGGCTATCTTTGAGAAGTCCTTGATGAACCGCCGGTAAAAGCCCGCATGCCCAAGGAAACTCCTCACACCCTTGACATTCACTGGTGGAGGCAGTTTCTCAATCACATCAATCTTGTATTTATCCACTTCGATCCCCTTAGCTGAAATTTTGTGCCCAAGCACAATGCCTTCCTGCACCATAAAATGACACTTCTCCTAATTTAAGACTAAATTGGTGTCCGTGCACCTCTTTAACACAGCAGCAAGGTTAGACAAACAATTATCATAAGAGGAACCGAAAACAGAAAAATCATCCATGAAAACTTCAATGTATTTTTCTACCATATCAGAGAAAATGGAAAGCATACACCTTTGAAATGTCGCAGGCGCATTAAAAAGTCCGAAAGGCATCTTCCGATAGGCGAAAACTCCAAAAGGGCATGTGAATGCAGTTTTCTCTTGGTCTTCCGGGTTAACCACAATTTGGTTATAACCCGAATAACCATCCAAGAAACAGTAATAAGCTTGCCCGACCAACCTCTCTAACATCTGGTCCATGAATGGAAGTGGGAAATGATCCTTCCTAGTAGCTTGATTAAGCTTCCGGTAATCTAGACACATTCGCCAGCCGGTGACTGTTCTAGTTGGGATCAACTCATTCTTCTCATTGTGCACGACGGTCATGCCACCTTTCTTTGGAACCACTTGTACCGGACTCACCCAAGCATTATCAGAAATCAGATAGATCATTCCAGCTTCAAGGAGTTTCAGCACCTCCTTCCTTACCACTTCTTTCATTGTGGGATTGAGCCTCCTCTGCGGTTGGATCACCGGTTTAAATTCAGCCTCCACCATGATCTTGTGCATACAAAACGTGGGGCTAATACCTTTCAAATCAGAGATGGACCATCCAATAGCTGTTTTATGCTCTCGAAGCACCCTTACAAGTTTCTCCTTTTCCAATTTGGACAATACATTGCTCACTATGACAGGGTCTTCCTCATTCCCCCCAAGAAAGACATACTTCAAGTGGGGAGGTAGAGGCTTAAGCTCTAACTCGAGCTTCTCTTGGACTTCATCCTTTTTGAGCTCTTCCTTCTTAGTGTTGACAGCAAGTTGCTTGGGATGAGCTTCCAGATCACACAAACAGCCTTCTATTTCCTTCTCCTCTTCCTCATCAAGATTTTCAATATAATTCACAATCAACTTCTCAAGAGTAGAGGGATGGTGCTGCTGTTCAAAGGCTTCTTTAGCCACCACTTCCGCAAGGTCCATGCGGAAACAATTCTCTTCATCACTCGGACGATGCATAGCTTCAAATACATTAAAAGTGACCTCTTCATCTTGCACTCTGAGTCGAAGTTGGCCCTTTTGTACATCTATCAAAGCATAACCAATTGCTAGAATGGGTCTCCCCAATATAAGTGGAACTTCTGCATCCTCCTCCATGTTTAGTATCACAAAATCCGCTGGGAAAATAAACTTGTCCACTTTAACCAAGACATCTTCCAAAATACCATAAGGACGCTTGATTGATCTGTCAGCTAGTTGCAGTGCCATCCTTGTTGGCTTCACCTCACCACCTCCAAGCTTGTTCAAAATTGAAAGCGGCACCAAATTGATACTCGCTCTCAAGTCACACAAGGCCTTACCAATAGCAACACTCCCAATAGTTCAAGGGATTGTAAAACTACCAGGATCTTTAAGCTTTGGAGGTAGCTTCCTTTGAAGTATTGCACTACACTCTTCTGTCAAGGAAACAGTCTCACATTCTTTGAACTTTCTTTTCTTCGTGAGCAACTCCTTCATGAACTTTGCATAAGTGGGCATCTGCTCTAGTGCTTCAGCAAAGGGTATGTTAATCTGTAACCTCTTGAAGATGTCAAGAAACTTGGCAAACTGTTCTTCCTTCTCCTTTTTCTTGCTCAAATGAGGATACGACAACTTCACATAATAGGGGATCTCTTGAGGCTTGTCTACATCTTTCAAAATCTGACTTTTAGTCCTCCTCAAAATTGAATTCTCATCCACTAGCTTCTCCCTCTTGTCTTTTTCACTTTCTTTTTCTTCCCCCTCTAGTACAACCTCTTTGCCTTTTTCTTTATTCAAATCAGATTTTTCTGCAACCACCTCTATTTTTTCATGAACTCTCTGATTTTTCAACAAAGGCTCTCCACTATCTTCCTCAAGGCTTTTATCACTCCTCAAAACAATAGCCGTACAATGATCCTTAGGATTAGTTTGAGTATTACCTGAAAACCTGCCGCTAGATTGCTCCGCTAGTTGTTTTGCAATCTGTCCAACTTGAACCTCCAAGTTCCTTATAGAAGCATCGGTGTTTTTATGGTTTGAAATGGACATTTGCATGAACTGATTGAGGGTGTTCTCCAAGATAAAAGTCCGATCTTGAGGCGGTTGTGTAGGAAGGGGCTTGCTTGCTTGTCCGGCATCTTGTTTCCAACCAAAACTCGATTGATTCCTCCACCCTTGGTTGTAATTGTTGGAGTATTGGTTATTGCCTTGCCGCCCATAGTTCCCCATATAATTAGTTTCCTCATGGGAACTAGGTGGAGCCTCACAATTTCCATTATCATGATCTCCTCCACAAAAATCACATCTCATTACCTGTTGAGGTGGCCTGGTTGTCCCTTGAACAGTTTGGAGTTGTTATGGGAGTTGCGCTAGTTGCTTGGTAATGGACTCCAGTTGTTGTGTCATGAGCTTATTCTGAGCCAACAGTGCATTTTGTGAATCTAACTCCAACACTCCCCTTCTTGATGTGGGACCCCGATCATGATGCATCAAATAGTCATTAGATGCCATAGCTTCTATCAAAATCAGTGCTTCCTCCGCTGTCTTTCTGTTCATGGAGCCTCCAGCTGAGGCATCCAACATATACCTGGTTGACGGTCTCAATCCATAGCAAAATATTTGCATTTGGGTATGATCGTGAAACCCATGATTTGGGCATCTTTGGAATAAGTCTTTGAACCTTTCCCATGTGTCATGAAGAGTCTCACCCTCTTGTTGAGCAAAGCTTATGATATCACCCCTTGTCTTCACAAATCTAGAGTTGGGAAAGAACCTTGCAAGAAATTTTGCCTTTAAGTCATCCCATGTAGTGAAGCTCCCACTTGGTTGAGATCGGAGCCAAGACTTGGCTCTATCTCTTAGTGAGAAAGGAAACAACCTTAGGCGAAGCACATCATCGGAAACACCATTCTGCTTACTCGTATCACACAACTCCAGGAAGTTGGAGACATGACTATTAGGATTTTCTTTCTCCAACCCGGCAAATTGATTTTGTGAAACCATATTGATGAAAGCTGGCTTGATTTCAAAGTTTGCGCAGTTTACTGGAGGCCTCACTATGCTACTGACATGCCGATTGACATTTGTATTGGCATAGTCACCAAGTGTCCTCCGTGGTGGATCACCTTCACCATTGCCTGCCATTCTGAGTTCTTCTTGATGAACTTGAGAGGTGGAAGTCTCTTGTTCTTCTTCTTGTTGTTCTAACAGTTTCTGCTGTCTTGCTTGCCTCCCATTCCCCCTAGTTGTTCTTTCTATTTCAGGATTGTAGAGGAGTTGGTCAGCTGGGATAGTACCTCGCATACACAAACAGTCTAGCAAACAAGAGTGTTAGCAGTAAATGTCAGCACACAACAGCAAACACACCAGAAAATTGACAGCAAAACAAAACAGAAAAATATTACAACAAACATATTACAACAGATTTTTTTTTTTGCTTAAATTAGTAACTGAAATGGGTATGCTAATATTGAAACACAGTCCCAGGCAACGGCGCCAAAAACTTGTTGACGAATCTGGGCAAGTATACCCAGTCGTGCAAGTAATACGACGGTGAGACCGTTTATTGTTCCCACGAGGACTGTGATAAGTACTAGCACGTACCGAATCAATTACTATCTAAGCGGATATTTGGATTGAAGGGAGCTCGATAGTAAATACCAAGTCCAAATAATATTTAAACCTAAAATAAACAAAATAAAGAGAAAAGTTATTTTGGGGTTTTTGTCGAACACTTGGGAGGCATTTAAAAGGATTCTTCAAATATATGAACGATTCTGGGATTAGGTTCACTAAACTTCATCCCCATGCAATGAATTGACAAATAAACAGTTTCTACTTCAACTATGACAATCAATCCACTGGATTACTCAAGCCCCGATTCCTCGGATGACAGGAGCCTAAATCCACTAATAGACCCTAATTCCTTAAGTGGCCTAGATTAATGAATTTGCATTAAGATTAGGGATTACGCGATTACTAGTAAACCAAACTCTATTCCTAGACGCAAGGGTTACTAGGTGATTAATTTCAGTTTCGGTTCTAATACAAATTTTCCAATTGCATATCAAAACACTAATCAAATCATGGGGGTGCTAGCCACAACAAGCATTAAGCATAGAAATCAATCACTTATAAAGAAGTAAAAAGAACTGTATTACAAGATCAAGTCGGATACATGGAGAATTCAGAAATAGCTACACCTAACCCCAACAATGGGGGTTTAGCTACTCATGATCATAGCCAAAACCAAAAAAATATAGATGTAGAGGAGAAGAAGCTCCATGGAATCCTTGTGCAGCTGCCCTTGGTTCAGAGAGAGTGTTTGAGGGTTTCAAAACTTGTTTCTTCTGTTCTGCCCGTGCCTTTTTATAAATCAGGATTCGCGTCACGGCCGGGATGGCCATCACGGCCAGGCCGTGACGCTTTCTACCTTGGAGCGCTTTCAAATATTGGAGCATCACGGTCGTGATGCTCATCACGGGCAGGCCGTGATAGCTTCTGCCTTCACCAAATGATCTGTCACGGCCGTGATGGGCATCACGGCTTGGCCGTGACAGATTCCGCCAAGAGGGGGTCAGGTTCCATTAACATGTCACGGCCGTGATGGGTATCGTGGCTAGGCCATGACAGATTCTGACTTTTGCCTTCTTTATTCTTATTTATTGCTCGATCACGGCCGTGATGGTCATCACGGCCAGGCCGTGATGGGCTCTGCTTGGGTCATCTTCTTCACTTTTCTTGCTCTGTCTTCATCCAAGCTCCATCATGGCTAATCTTGAGCATTTTTCTTTAAATTCCTGCAAAACAACACCAAGAAACCCCCTTACCCTTTCCAAGGGAAAAACTAACTAAAAGCATATAAAGAATGCCTAATCTATATGAAAAACGCATGCAAAAGTGTACAGGAAACATGATGTAAAATCACACTATCAGCCACTTCAGGACTATCACTTGTCTCTTGGTGCTTTGGTTCCGCCCCGGAATGCATCACATAAAACCACGTCCATCCACAACCCAGGTCCAGGAGCCGCGCACCCACAGCCTCCCCACACCATCGAGTACCCCACGAAATTGATAAATATCGAAAGCAAACATTTTTAAAAACCAACGACATCATGAGGATCATTGCCAATGTGAATTCAGCAATCTGGTGTTTGCCACCCCTTCCAATGCCACTTCAGGACGATCACCCATCGCTTGGTGCTTCGGCTCTGCCCCGGAAGGCATCACCTAACACCAAGTCCATCCACAACCAAGGTCGAGGAGCCACTTACCCACATCCTCGCCACACCATCGAGTACCCCACAATATTGATAAATATCGAAAGCTAACATTTTTAAAAACAAACAACATCACGAGCATCCTTTTCGATGTGCCTTCAGCCGATCTGGTGTTTGCCACCCCTTCCAAGGCCACTTCAGGAGGATCACCCGTCTCATGGTGCTTCGGCTCCACCTCCGAAGGCATCACCTAATACCAAGTCAATCGACAACCAAGGTCGAGAGCCGTGCACCCACAGCCTAGCCAGAACATCGAGTACACAGCAATATTGATAAATATCGAAAGCCAGCATTTTTAAAAACCAACAACATCACCAGGATCTTTTCGGGTGCACCTTCTGTTGATCCGGTGTTTGCCACCACTTCCAAGGCCACTTTTGGACGATCACCCGTCTCTGGGTGCTTCGGCTACGCCCCGGAATGCATCACCTAACACCACGTCCTTCCACAACCAAGGTCGGGGAGCCGCGCACCCCACCCTCCCTACACCATCGAGTATCCCACAAAATTGATAAATATCGAAAGCCAACACTTTTAAAAACCAATAACATCGCAAGGAACCTTTCTGATGCGCCTTCAACCGATCTGGTGTATGGCACCCCTTCCAAGGGCACTTCAGGATGATCACCCGTCTTTGGGGGCTTGGCTCCGCCCCGGAACGCATCACCTATCACCACGAAATTCCACAACCAAGGTGGAGGAGTCGGGCACCCCAACCTCCCCACACCATCGAGTACCCCACAAAATTGATAAATATCGAAAGCCAACATTTTTAAAAACCAACAACATCGCAAGGAACCTTTCCAATGTGCCTTCGGTCGATCTGGTGTTTGCCACCTCTTCCAAGGCCACTTCAGGACTATCACTTGTCTCTTAGTGTTCGGTTCCTCCCCGGAAGGCATCACATAAAACCACGTCCATCCACAACCCAGGTCCAGGAGCCGCACACCCACAGCCTCCCCACACCATCGAGTACCCCACAAAATTGATAAATATCGAAAGCAAACATTTTTAAAAACCAACGACAGCATGAGGATCATTACCGATGCGCATTCAGCAGATCTGGTGTTTGCCACCCCTTCCAAGGTCGAGGAGCCACTTACCCACAGCCTCGCCACACCATCGACTACCCCACAATATTCATAAATATCGAAAGCTAACATTTTTAAAAACAAACAACATCACGAGCATCCTTTCCGATGCGCCTTCAGCCGATCTGGTGTTTGCCACCCCTTCCAAGGCCACTTCAGGACGATCACCCGTCTCATGGTGCTTTGGCTCCGCCTCCGAAGGCATCACCTAATACCAAGTCCATCGACAACCAAGGTCGAGAGCCGTGCACCCACAGCCTCACCACAACATCGAGTAACCCTCAATATTGATAAATATCGAAAGCCAACAATTTTAAAAACCAACAACATCACCAGGATCTTTTCGGATGCACCTTCTGTTGATCCGGTGTTTGCCACCACTTCCAAGGCCACTTCAGGACGATCACCCATTTCTTGGTGCTTTGGCTACACCCCGGAACGCACCAGATAACACCACGTCGTTCCACAACCATGGTCTAGGAACCGTGCACCCCAACCTCCCCACACCATCGAGTATCCCACAAAATTGATAAATATCGAAAGCCAACACTTTTAAAAACCAACAACATCACAAGGAACCTTTCCGATACGCCTTCAACCGATTTGGTGTTTGCCACCCCCTTCCAAGGGCACTTCAGGACGCTCACCCGTCTCTGGGGGCTTCGGCTCCGCCCCGGAACGCATCACCTAACACCACGAAATTCCACAACCAAGGTGGAGGAGCCGGGAACCCCAACTCCGCACACCATCGAGTACCCCACAAAATTGATAAATATCGAAAGCCAAAACTTTTAAAAACCAACAACATCGCAAGGAACCTTTCCGATGCGCCTTCAACCGACCTGGTGTATGCCACCCCTTCCAAGGGCACTTCAGGATGATCACCCGTCTTTGGGGGCTTCGGCTCCGCCCCGCAACGCATCACCTATCCCCACAAAATTCCACAACCAAGCTGGAGGATCCGGGCACCACAACCTCCCCACACCATCGAGTACCCCAAAAAATTGATAAATATCGAAATCCATCATTTTTAAAAACCCACAACATCACGAGGATCCTTTCCGATGCGCCTTCAGTCGATATGGTGATTGCCACCCCTTCCACGGCCACTTCAAGATGATCACCCATCTCTTGGTACTTCGACTCCGCCCCGGAAGGCATCAACTAACACCACGTCCATCCACAACCAACGTCGAGGAGCCCCACACCCACAGCCTTGCTACACAATCGAGTACCCTACGAAATTGATAAATATCGAAAGCCAATATTTTGAAAAACAAACAACATCAAAGGGATCCTTCCCGATGCCCCTTCAGCCGGTCTGGTGTTTGCCACCCCTTAAAACGCCATTTCAGGATGATCACCCGTCTCTTGGTTCTTCGGCTCGGCCCCGGAAGGCATCACCAAACACCACGTCCACCCACAACCAGGGTCGAGGAGCCGCGCATCCACATCCTCCCCACACCATCGAGTACCACACAATATTGATAAATATAAAAAGCCAACACTTTTAAAAACCAACGACCTCACGAGGATCCTTTCCGATGTGCCTTCGGCAGATATGGTGTTTGCCACCCCTTCCAAGGCCACATAAGGACGATCACCCGTCTCTTGAGGCTTCGTCTCCGCCCTGGAAGGCATCACCTAACACCACGTCCATCCACAACCAGGGTCGAGGAGCCACGCACACACAGCCTCACCACATCATCGAGTACCCAACAAAACTATAACTATCGAAAGCCAACATTTTTAAAAACCAACAACATCGTAAGAATCCTTTCCGATGCGCCTTCAGTCGATCTGGTGTTTGGCACCCCGTCCAAGGCCACTTCAGGATGATCACCCTTATCTTGGTGCTTCGGCTCCGCCCCGGAGGGCATACCCTAACACCACGTCCTTCCACAACCAAGGTCGAGGAGCGTGC